>OX424572.1:110081122-110601122 GCA_949152435.1 Gastracanthus pulcherrimus | reverse complement strand
GTACTTTTGTACCGTATGTAAGTTGCGTCACGTTTTTTGTTTAGCTGTTTAATTTCAACATCGATCCAGAGTGTACTGCCGTTACGAGACTTAACTCGCTTTAATGGTGCCAAGGTGTTAATTGCACCCAGTAAGTTGGAGTTAAGGCAGTCCAGCGCTGTGTCAAGGTTGACGTGACATTCCTCCAGGGTAGACCAATTATATTCCGACAAAAGGGATTGTAATTCTTCCAGTTCTATGTTTTTAAAATCCCTATATGTGAATGAATCGTCAACACGGATGGGCGCCCGCACTTTTATGGCTACATCAAGGATGTTGTGTTTGCTGGGCCAGGTAGGTTCGTAGTTGTCATGATCCGTTTCGATGTCGTTACTGTCAACAAGTATAGTGTCAATCCATGTGTGCGAAGTGTCAGTGTGATGGGTCGCTCCATGCTGAACAATCTGAAGCGTCAGTTCAGCTGCAAGTTTGCGAACAAACTTCGCATCATCACTGTCTGTCAACAGATCCGCATTCAAATCTCCCATTATAATTTTGTGACTGTATAAGTCACAATATTCCCTCAACTTGTCGACAAGGTCCGAATACTTGAGAAAGGCAATAGCGGGACGCCAGTAAACAACCGCGACAAATACAGGCTCCTGATCTCCATGCTGTATCTCACACATGATGTACTCGGGTTTTTTAGGTTTTTCAGGTATGCTAGGATTTTCAGGGTTACTAAGTTTGGGTTTTTTTGGTTCACCCGGTCCATTTGTATTTGATGTAGCTAGGACTTTGACCCTGTATTCCTCGCGAATGTACAGTGCTACCCCCCCCCCCTCCATTTACGTTTCTATCCTGCCGCACAAGTGAGTATCCTTTGATATGAACGGGATCGCTGCCTATTTTCTCGTCGTCCAGCCACGTTTCGGCCACACCGAATAGATGATAGGACTTTTCGCTAAGAAGTTGTCGAATTTATTCAATGCAATGCCTAATCGAATTTGCATTGAAAAAACCCACTCTCGTATTCACTCCTTTGTCCGTTTCACGAGCTTCTACTGCATCTAGTCAATGTTTTTCAGGACGTATTGGTTGCTCATTGTTATCACAATTGTTTTTTCGGTATGGCTACTGGTGACTGTTATTTGAATATTGTACGTTTCCAACCTTTTTAATAGTATCATTAATGTTGTTATTATTGCTTTTGGGACTATTGCTGTTGTAGGAGTCGGCTATTGTGCGAAGGTCGGAAGCAGAAACGAACGAGTGAGCTCGCAAACCCTCATCTCGACGTGCGAGAAACCTGCCGCGTCTATGCCACACGAATTTGAAACCAAGATTCTTGGCAATAACTTTAAAATTTTTTAAATCATTGTAGGTGTCTTTGTTTAAGCTTTATTAATTAAAATATTCGTGTGACAGAGATTCTTGGCCAGTTTCTCGCCTAACCTAGAAGGGTCGATATCGCTGGTGTTAAAGCGCGTAATGTCCGCCTTCGCACGCATCACTTCATTACGTTTGGTTACGCTCGTGAGACGGACAATTAAAGGCGGCGGTGAGTTTGCTATAGTAGATGGCGCAGGACTAGAGCCCTCGGAATTTGCTGTGGAGGATCTGCCTCTCATTGTAGGGCGAGCAATTTGCCTAACACTAATTATATCGTCTTTACTGAAAGAAGACAGAGCAGTACTGAGAACCACGTAAACGACCTCAACAGGATCAGTCTCAGCACGAGAGCAGTCGACTATACCCGTAACAATCAACTCAGTGCCCTCAACACCGCTACTGTCTTCTGTGTTTGCATGGCTAGACCCCTTTCCTCCACGAGCAAGTGCCGAGACATAAGTCGACGCGGAGTCATTTTTATTACGTGAGTCTGGCGTACTAGGTTTATGACTCCCCTTTCGAATTCTGCTAAAAGCAGGTTCTTTCGGAGTCGCGTGGTCTGAGGAGTCAACTTGCAAGTCTCTAAGGGATTGAACACACGCGACTTATTAGCGTCAAGTTCATCACGGATGATGTCGTCATTCACATTTTTCTTGTGGTTTTGATTGATATTTGAATTGTAAATTAGCTTCATGACATCGGCTATGCCATCAATTTTAGTCTCCATTTGTTGGACTTGTTGTTGTTGACAATAACAATAGACTATCTTTCTGCAGATCCGCCAGCTTGGATGTCTGCTCGTCAATTTTCTTCTCGAGTGACGAAACCTGATAAGTCAGCTTAACAGTCAACCCATCGGTTGCTGGTACGGTTGTTGACATATTACTGACCTCATCGAACTTCCTCACCACGAGAGAATGATAAGACTCAATTGTTTTTGCAAGACCCTCAAATTGGTTGTTAAATAAGTCTAGCATGGTCGATGGCAGATTACAATACCGCGAACAATTTAGAGTGGTAGAGGCGATATCCTCGATTCTCTTCTCTTCAGTGGTGGTTTTTAACAATTTAATTGTAGGGGTGTACGCGGTGAGTGGCTCCATCTTTGTGTCATTATTGGATTTCTTATCATTTGCGGAATTATTTGCAGTGCTTATGCTGGCTGAGGCTAGATTCTTATCTATAGTACAGTTAATGTTTTTGGTTTTGCTGTTATTTATACTTTTTTTTTGCATTTTGACATGAAAATTTATTATTTTTTAGCGCTATCATTTCGTGACACACGTTATGATAGCATTTGAGGCAAGTTTTGCATCGATGAAGAGTGGCTTCTCTGCGAGTTGTCTTTTTACACTTAGCACAAGATGTAGAAAGCCTATTGTCGGAAAAACGTGATAGTGTTTATGTATAGTCCGACAAGGCCTCAAAATTAGTAGAGTATATCTATGTCAAGTCAGAAAATCATATACATTTAAAAATTGGCGCTTAATTTGGTGTGCCTGATGTTAGCGACATCTATTGGGCAGTTAATACACTCGCAGGTCAATTTTACCGATCGATTTAAGGCTATGGTGCTGCGCCCTGGTGGTGAATGCCAAAAAAATCGGCCGTGCAGTGTTGCCAATTGCAAGATGCAAAAATGTTTAGATAGAGATAGAGAGAGAGAGAGAGAGAGAGAGAGAGAGAGAGAGAGAGAGAGAGAGAGAGAGAGAGAGAGAGAGAGAAGAACAGATACTCTAACCTCAAAGAAAACAATATATTTTACTGCTTCTCTCGTTTCTCATCTTCCTCTGGTAAGTTTCCCATGTACAGCAATGGAGCTTAGTACAACGAAACTACAGACCCTCTATAATGATGTAAACATGAGAGATGCAGCTGTAGCACGATGACACTCTCCAACTCCTCGTTCAAGATGACGTTTTAAGGTTAAGTTGGTCGCAGTTTAGCGGAATTCTCCTCCAGGCTCATAAAAACGTACAAAACATGCAGTTTTTTGGCGTGAGCTTGAGAGCCGATTGGAGGATACTCTCTGCTGTAAACAAATCACTCCTCGGAGTGAAAAACAATCATAAAGTTGTTAAAATATTGCGAGGTGTTGATGTGCCTCGATTTACTGGAAGAGAGCGGGAGAGAAAGAGAGCGAGAGAGAGAGAGAGAGACAGAAAGCGCGCGAACTGGCACGCGCATCATGGCGTCCCTGCTCTCGTCTCGCTTGTACTGCAGGCTTGGCCTTGCGACGTAGAAGAGGAGAGAGAGAGAGAGAGAGAGAGAGAGAGAGAGAGAGCGAATTGTTCAATTCGCCCGCCATGATGGCTTCTCCCCTGCGTACCACACGTATCTGTATGTAGATCTTATATCCATATCCTGCACCCGAGCCTGGATCCGGCTCTAGAAGGACCAATGATTATTTCGGTATGAAATTGAAGGAAAATAATTTCCGTTGGAGGGAGAACCGGGCTCAGGAAAGGACAGGGTTATAAATTTTCACTTGGAGTATTATTCCAACATGAGTAATTTATTCGCTTATTATTACATTTTGAACACAGAACTTAACTAAGGATTCTTTTTCGCGGTCGCGGTCCTACAAAAGGCACAGGCGTCTTGACACCGGTCGTCAATCCGATTGGCTCGAGACGGAGCGAGCTCCGTTCACTGCGGAGCGCGGCAGAAGACTGACTGCCCGCCAAGTTGCGGCCGGCGCCGCACGACGCGACTGTCGCCGTGCGCCATCTGGTGGTCAACAGCGGAGTCTTCAGTGTGAAGACGCTTTTCGCTCAAACAATAGTCGTTATATATCGAGTTTTGGGGCTTCGGAAACTATTGAGACATGTTATTGGAAATTATAACTCTAATACCTCATGAGTTTTTTTTCATAAAATTTACTCTCCGAATAATAATTAAAGAAGTTTTAAGTAGTTAAAAATTGGCTACTTTACCAACAGTGTTGGTAAAGTGGTCAACTATCCGTTCTTATGGTCGTAATAAAGTCGTATAGTAAGTGCTCCAAAAAGTCAAGACTAGCCTATCAGAGACTTCCTCTATGTTATTTAACTACATGGTACCGTAGTCTACGCCTTGGTGTCGATATTTTGCGATTATTGGGTCTAGGAATTTAGAAGAAGAAACCGCAGTTTTTATCCGCGTCGATTGCCTTTTGCCTTGTAATACACTCGTATGGCTACTTTAACCACCAATAAAAGTCAACGAAAGTTGCAATTTTCGGATCGAAAAGAAATTTTACGGCTGAAAGTGTCACATGTATTTTGTAACACAACTTTTGCTTCAATGGCAGATTTTTACAGTAATATTTTAAAAAATTTACTATAAGTCTCTAAAATACTTAAAAATATTTTTTTAAATGTTCTAATGTACGTAGAATATGTTGAAGACTATTCTGTTAAAGTTTGAATAAAAAATATTAAGACCATTCAAAGTTATAACGAGTTGAAGAGATAAATGTATTGAATTTTTTTTAAGCTTAAAATTGCGTTTTACCTTAAATAATTAGAAAACAAAAGAAGATAAAAATTTTGTTTTAACACGAAAAGATGATTCCAATTAAATTCCCTACGTGACTTAATTGTTAGAATTTCAATGTGATCGATTTTCAAAATTCACTTCTTGGACAATTCTTTTACGGGTTTTCGAGCGCTAGTCCCGTTATTGCATCCGGCCCTTAAATTTTAATAATTATTTTTTCTTTTTTTGCTTAACATTTTATGCACTAACTTTTCTTACTATCCCTAATACTCTGTATAACTCACTTATTTAATCGACTATAATATCTGTGCTAAATATCTAACTTCATCGCGCTGGGCAGAGACTAAGTGCTTGACCATTTGTGTAGTACTTACGAATAGCTATTGTTAATAACATCTACTAATAATTTTGCGCACTATTACAATGTTATTTTAGCATTATAAAATCTTTTTTTGATTTTTTGAGTTTAACTTTCTTAAACGCAAAATACTGTTGGATCGAATAAAGGTACCGGTTACTAAAATTTTACTATACTTTTCTTTTAAGTTGTGATAATATTATCCTTATTTGGCATTCTCAAATAAAAAGCTTTGTAAAGATGATACATTTTTTTTCAGAGATTCGATTTCGAGATCTTTTTTTGGTCGTTAGATTTGGGATTATCCTTAACCCATTTCTTCCCAAGCGGCCATTTTATAGTCGATTGGTTTTTTGCCTAAAAAATTGTCGAAAAAAAAATAATAATAACGAATAGCACTTTTCTGAAGTAAAATTGTCCGCTCTTTCCGATTCTGAAGTCAGAATTTTTAAATTTCCGGTGAAAAATTTCAAAATGGCGGTTTTAGGCAAAAAACCAATCGACTATAAAATGGTCGCTTGGGAAGAAATGGGTTAAAGGGGGATTGGCCTTTGGCCTGAAAGGGTGATTGACCTGGGAGAGGGTGTATTAGGAGGGGCAATGGTGAAAGGTGTGGTCCGTTATCCTCCGATTTAGCGGGCGCTCGCTTCGTAGGTCGGTCTCATTTTTTGACCTGCCGAGTAATGTTTATTAAAGAAAAGCGGTAGTAAAGGGGCACTCAAGTTTGACGGCTGTGGGTTGTGCGCCTAGACACTGGGTAACTCGCGGTCCGCGGTCTCGCGATTTGATACGTGCACAATATCTGCACACACACACACTCACTGCACAAAGTATTGAATTTAAATGTAGTCTAAATGTTTGTCGCGCAACGTTTCTGTCCGGCCGCATTTCGTAGACTAGCGTGTAACTGCTGGGGAATACGAAACCCTCAGCTCCGCTGACTTTAAAAAGAAAATTTACGGGCTTTCGACTTTTGCTGCGTTGCTGCACGTGGCTTTCGCGTGTTTATTCACTTTCTCACAGTGATTTTTGGCTCGTGATGCTGTTGTTGAAAAGTCGTGATTTAAAAATGTAATTTGTTGACGTTTTTATTAAAACAATATATTTGTCTTTAAAAATTATTTATAGCGTCTAATAATAAAAAAAATGAATCTTATTTTGACTATTATAAAACTTGGTTTGCAATAAACTAAACTTTTAACTTTAAAACTTTAAATAAACATTTGTTTGTAAAATAAAAATTAACATTTAACTTTTAACTTTTTAACTTAACATTTAACTTTATTAATTTTTATCAGTTAGTAACTCTTAACTGAAATGAATTAGATTTGATTTTGATTAACATTTAACTTATAACTTTTTGAAAAATATAAAAGTTTCCCAACCCTGCAAAGATTGAATTATTTAATTTGAATGGGAAGCGAAAACTGGTCTTTGCACCAATGACATCATAACTTTGATGCACAAACTAAGTAAATCTTTAAAAATATGTAGTTTATAATTGATTTTAGATAACGTTTCTCACAAGCATTCTAGAAAGTAAGAAGGGGCTATAATAATCACGCAAAAACAAAAAAAAACACATACAACATGTAAGTTTATTTCATAATTTATTAAGATGATGATACTTTCGAAGAATTATCCGTATAAAAAGAGAAGAAAAGCGATTCAACTAAACTAGACACTATCGCTACGGAGCATCATTATTCCTGCTTGGCTTCTTCGAGAGCCTTATGAAGCTGCTGCTTCCACTCGTTGAACTTGGCCTCCCACTTCTGTTTCTTCTCCTCGATGGCCTTCTGGGCCTTCTGCTTGAGCTCCTCGTACTTCTCCTTGCCGACCTCAACGGCTCCAGCGCCTTGCTTCTTCAGCTCCTCGAAGCGGGCCTCCCAGATCTTCTTCTCCTCCTCGATAGCGTGCTTGGCCTTAGCCTGGAGCTCCTCGTACTTTTCCTTGAGTTCGTTGTACTTCTCCTTGCTGAGCTCGACGGCCTTGGCGCCATGCTTCTTGGCCTCCACGAGAGCCTCGTCGAAGGTCTTCTTCACCTTCTCGTAGTACTCCTTGACGGTCTCGTGAATGGTGTTCCACAGGTTGCCCAGCTTTTCAGTCCAGCTGGATCTGAGCACGGACTGGAAAGTTTAGGAAACATTTTTAGAATGTCTGATGAATTTCGTACACAATTTATCTTATATTTTCTATAAACTTTAGAAAACTATAATTATTAAAGTATAAAGCTTTTTCAGCGAGTAAACAACATTGACTCGATCAGCTATATATTGCGATTTTATTCTGATAAGATGCTCAAATGTAGATCTATAGTATGCTTTGTGTCGGGCACAAAAAGTCGCTAACCAATGATGAATTTGTTACTAAAAATACTCTTATACACTAGAATAACTAAATTAATCACAAAGATGTTTCTGCGCACTGTCTAAATTGAGCTGTCCGCTTTTAATTGCCCATAAAGAGTTTTTAATAATAAAGTCATCAATACAATATTAGTAATATCTTTAAGACTAAAATCTTAGATTTTTGACATTTTTATAACCGAAAAGTTTTATAAAATTTAAAAAATATTGACTGAAGAATCTGATCAAATTTTTCATTGGATAAGAATTTATTTATATAATATTAATTAAAAATAAAAATAAGTAGTTTACATCATTTTAAACGATTTCCTACACTACAGTTATTATCGAAATGTTTCATGAAAAGTATCTTATAGGTCTAACCTGATCCTCAAGGGGTTCCTGATTAACTGGGTTGGCCTAGGAATAATAAAAATATATAATTATTAATTCATACATTACTTAAATAAATATTAATAAGTGATACAATAATACTTATAAAAAAGTAGTAAATAGAATAATATTTAAAATAAAATTAATTACTATAATAATCACATATTCAAATGTTAATATAAAAGACAACAGTAAAATAAAATAAGTAGGAAAATTATTATATCTCATTTACCTTTTACGTATAATCAAAAATTTAATTTAAAAAATGCTTTAGAAAATTATTATTAAAGTAAGTCTATTTAATGTATTAATAAACTAATTTATTTTTATTATGGTAATGTTATACTTACCAAAGCAAGGGTGGCGCCCAAAAGGACGAAGATAAGTGCCTTGGTGAACATGTTTGAAGTTTGAGTCTACTCAAATCGAACTATGACAAACTCAACGTTTTCGCGAATATTTATACCATTGATTTTGGATGAATTAAGCAAATTAACACCTGTGTTATCGGTAGTTGACGATTATTCAAATTACTATTTTGAAAATGATTCAATATCCCAAACGTTTTCCGTTATTGTGCCCAATTATGATTCTGGGCGTACGAAAATTACGCATTTCTGTTTATCTAAGTATGTTCTTGTCATTTCGTCGTACTGTCACGCGCAATATAATGCTTCGGAATTCGCATAACATTAGTTTAGCGAATTGCCTAGCTTTTTCGAATCCACGATCATTTATAAATGTGTAATTATTGATTTGAAAATTTGTGGATACATTTTTTAGATAATTTATATACAATAAATGATGAAAAATTTCTGTTTCATTTACTTACTATCATAATGTTATTTTCATATTTATAAGAAAGTGCAAATAGATTAGAAAAAACTTAACGGAATAATTAAAGCAAATCCATTCTTTTTCCTTGAAAGTAATTATATTTTGATAATTATGGGGAAATAAATTTAGATAATGCTTGATTTTTCCTATAAATGGTTACCAAGGTGAAGATTTGGTGTATTTAACGTATTTGTCGGTCAAATTCAAATATTCAACTTGGCAAGCGCCTGACGTAGTTTTTGAAACAAAGAAGCACTTACAGTTTTAATCATCCTAAACGTGCCATATTGTTTCTTTTTGGAAGTTTTTAAAAAGCATAGTACCTTGTTATAATAATTATAATAACCTTTTAACAAATACATATGCACTGGTACAAAATGTATTTATTGGTTATTTTGTCGGTATACGTGCTTCCAAAAATTGAAACATCGACTATTTTCAATAGAAAATATAAGAAGTCGTTTACTTTTTTGCGATAGCTGTAATCTATAACTCCGAAATTTTACTTAAATATGATACTTTTTATAATAAAGTTCAAATACCTAAACCACCCTGGCTAGCTATACTCGAGAAGCATCAAAACATTTAGTTTCCCAAAATCGACCTCTGTCCTAAAGTATAAGTCATGTCGCCCCTAAAAGAAAAACTATTTGTACCCGGAAATGCCTTTTAGAACTGTACACAATGTGTTTCAATAATTTAAAGATATAAATTATAATTTATAAACACGCGCATTTGTATTTGCAAAATCCATATTATTGAATTAAAACATATCCCAAATACGTAATTTAGACAAATGTATAAAGTACATAATCATGTATTGATTTTTATAATATAAAATAAAACTAGTCACTACTTTTAAAAGAAAAACTGTTATTATAGTGCATTAAGTAAATTGATCTATACCGATAAAAACTTTTAGATCTCTCCTTTTAGTATTTTAGTTTTTCAGTTTTTTCTAGAAAGTCGAATGAAGAAAACGTTTATCAAAGTGGTTCAGCTATCAAAATGCAAATTTGGTTGTATTATTTTATAATAATCGTTTTTATTTTACCGTTACTTTGTTCATTGAATATAAATGAAGACAGATCTGAATTTGTTAATTTCATACACGCTGTTAAGTCTAGGTATCAAGTTTTCAGTGTAATTATTGCAATGAGTAATACAAACGCCAGTAAGTACAAAAATTAATTAATGAAAGGTTTTATATTTTTACTTTCTCAAAGAGAAAACCAAGATTTTGATGAATTTCGATGTTTTAGAGGTCGCTGAATCAGAATATCTGTATGTGTGTGTGAGTGTGTGTGTATGCGTGTGTGTGTGTGTGTATGTGTGTGTGTTTGTTTGTGTATATGTGTGTGCATGTGTGTGTGGGATTGCGTGCGTGCGGGTGTATCTGTGTAAGCATGTGTGTGTGTGTGTATGTACGTATGTGGTCAAATATTGTGGTCACCATAATTTTTGTACGCCACCGTATATCGGGCTGAAATTTTCAGATATATCAGTCATGACCCAACATAGAACTGATTAGATTTTTTAACCACATGGTCGAAACTTACTGCTTATTATAACCAATTTTAAATTTATAAAAAAATTTCAAATATACTGAGAAAAAAAAAATTAATTGACTCAACAGAAAGTGCTCTTAATTCAACAAACTTGTGTTTTTAAATTATAGCAAAATATTATGTATGTTCAATCAAATTAATTATAATTCGTTGATTTGTTTATTTATGATATTAAAGCAAACCTTAAAAAGATTGATTCAACTTAATTCGATGATCGTATTACAAATTATCGGGTCGCGAGATATGACGCATCGTCGATAGGTGGCTCCCGGTTTTCGGTATAATTGAATTGTAATAATAATAAACACGCGATGCGAGTGTAAATCTGTAAGTTAATAGAAAATAAGATTAAACCCAGGAAAAGTTACAACAAAATTTATATGTATAACATCGGATACAAATGCCTTAGAACAATAATATAGTTAGAGTCAGATTGAAGATGTAAACTGGTATAAGTATTAAAAATGAATAAAAACGTGAAAAAAATGTATTCATTAATGGCAGTGCGTATTTGTTTGTATCAATACACAACTTCTATTGCAACTATTAAAAAAAATTATTTTTTGTTTTATGCGTTAGATACGTTAAGAAGATGCAAATATTCGTAAAGCAGGTGTAATTTTCTTTCGATTGGTGTATCTTACAATGTCCTTAAAGTTTGTTTTTGTTAAACAATTGTGATTTTAAGCTTTTAAAATTAGTTAAAATTTGAAAAGAATCATTTTTGTCATTCTATACGATTGAGATGTCAAAAAATGTATACCCGTAAAGCTCACGTTATTTCCTTCCAAATTGGTGTATCTTATAATTCATCGTACTCGTAACTTTAAAGTGTTTTTTTTATAGGGGACTCTCCGGTGAAAAATAAAACTAGCTTAGCTTTAATGCTAACAAAATAATAGTTACATTGCATGTTTATAATGATATTATCAATTTATACACACATTTTAAAAAAAATTTATCAAATAATATTGAAGTTATTGAGAATAATAAGTTTATTTTAAATAAAATTAGGCTGTACGATAAAAGTTGTTGTCGCACACCACTTTGGCATTTATGAATCAAAAAATTTGATAGTGTTTTTGATAGTAAAATAAAAATAAGTTAGCTGAAAATACTGATTTTTACTCAACTATGTGTTTTTTAAGAATAATAAATATTTGTTGATTAAAATTTGTTAAAAACAGTGCAAATTTGTTAATAGAATCATTTAACATGAGCTTTGTCATGGATATTTACAAAATATATCAGCTAATGTTGAGAATGTTTCAAAGAACATATCCTAAAAGTTTCATCAAGATCTCTTAAAAATAAGCAGAAAGTTTTGACCATTTAGCTCCAATATCTAATCAGTTCTATATTGGGTCATATCTTTTATTTTATTCAATAGTTACTGATGAGGCTTTTAAAGCATTGCAACTTACGAGAAGTTTCTCCAAGAAAAATATATTTTCGATGGTAATAACTGTTGAAGGACTAATCAAAGCAGTGGACCATTACAACAGAAAAATCCCGAAGCCCTTAAATATCATATTCCTACAAACATCTAAAGACTTTGAATCGTTTGTATATTTTACGAAGACTAGAAAAGTAAATAACTACGTATCGTTTTTAATATTTAGAAGCGAAGATCAAACTATAATGGACATATGCGAAAATCCTCGAAAAAATTACTTCAATTTGGTTTTTAACGTGCAAATGTTAGTCGTCTGCGTAAAACCGAATGTTAACCGACCTCTACTAACTAGGGAATGGTATTCTTTAAATTCGGACGAAACTATCTGGACGAATTATGCAGTTTGGAATTTCAGTGAATTAACAAAGTTCGAAAACAAGAACTTGTGGGAGCGCAGGAAATCTTTGAGAGGAATAAAGTTACGAGTTACAAGTGTAAAAGTACTAAAAACGAACTTTTACACCAAGCTTTGCCATGTTCACAGTTGGCAGCTAGATCTCTTATTTATATTTAATTTAATTTCATATCAGAATGAAACATCAGAACGACATGAAAAACTAGGAGGCTACTTTGGTGACTTAATGAATATCATCGCGGAACAAGGTAACTTTACGATAGATCGCCAAGAACTGGAAGAGGCTTACGGGGTTTACGATCCCGAAACGAAAAAATGGAATGGAATAATAGAGAGACTGGTGAACAATGAGACGGATATCGGATTGGGCGAATTTAGCATCACTGAGCAGCGACTTGAGGCTGTCGATTTTTCTGAACCTATTATAACATCGCAGGCTAAGTATTATGTGAAAAGACCGAAAGACAAAGTTCTACAGTGGTCGATTTATTATAAAGTAATGTCATTATTGTTATTCCAGCTATTAAGAATCATAATTTAAAATAAATCATTTTCAGGCGTTTGGTAGGAGATCTACATATATTTTGATATCGCTTATTTTTATGGTACCGCTATTGATTAGTTGTATTATTATTTTCAATAAAAGAAGGACAAGTAATAATGGAAGAAAAATTAACAATAATTATATAAAAATCATTCGAGACTGCTATTTAGACGTATTGGGGATCTTCTGTAAAATGCCATTAAAAAGTAACGTCTGGTATTAAGGGGATGCGTCAGATCTACTTTACCGTCCGATAAATAGGGAAGAGTAGCCCAGGATGAATACTCATATTTTCAAACTGAAATTTGTCGTATGAACGGACTTTTTTAAAGTAATAAATTATTTTTGGTCAAATTTAATTATCTAAACTAATAAGTATTAATGAAACTCGAAAAATCAAACATTTCAGTTTTCAGAAACGTTGCCCCCTTGGTAAAGCTTTTAGTAGCTTACTTTTTAGTATAGTTTTTTATGTCTGAATGCTTAATAATGGTATAGTTAAAACATGTCTAAGTTATAAACCAGTATGTTGATTAAAAATATTTAACTTTACACTTTAATATAATTTAACTAAAATATCTTAAAACATATTTAATATTTAAAATTTAAAATTTTGCAAATTTTACAAATACCCTCCGATACAGAGTTATCCCGCTGTAATCTCATAAAGCTTTAGATAGGTACTGGGCTAGTACAAGCAAAATGTATTCATTTAAGTATCTACACTGATTATTCAGGAACGGCTCGACATATTTCTAAAATTCTCTTTACATTCGGTAGAGAGGCAGTACTGACCCAGTATTATTCCCAGTACAAACAAAGCCATATTTTTTGTCAATAATTACTCTACAATTTTTACACCAATTACCTACTTAGGAATGGTTGTACCGCTTTTGACACACACACGCGCGGGTGCGCACACACATACAGGTACACACACACACACACTCACAGATACACGAACATCCACACACACACATACAAGCACACATACACACACACAGACACGCACAAATGCACGCACGCACGCACGCATTCTCGCACGCACGCACGCACACACATACACACACACATACACACATACACACACACACCCACACGCACATGCACACGTACACACACACACGCACGCATTCACGCACGCACCCACCCCCCCCACACACACACACACGCACACTCACTCACACACACGCACACGCACACGCACACGCACACACACACACACACACGCATACACACACACACATTTAAGTTAAACAAAAATAAAAAAATTACTGTAATTGTTACTATAAATAAGAGATTAAGAAAATAATAGGCTTACGATCAAATGTTTATTATCTACATTGAATAAAATGTAAATATTTTGGTTATTTTAATTCAAAATACAACTATTTAGAGTCGGTGCCATAAATTTTACCAAATTAGTAAACTTTTACTACATAAATGATAATACATGTCATGAGAAATTATATTGTGATTGAACGCAATTGTCGTTTCCGGCGCCGACTCCAAATAGTTGTTTTTTAAATTCAAATTTACAAAATGTTTACTTTTTATTCAATGAAGATAATAAACATTTTATCATAAGTCTATTATTTTCTCAATTTCTTTATTACAGTAACAATTATTTTTTAGTTTTTAGAGTGATTTTTTGAAGTTGGTTTTATTTAGTTTTAAAAAATTGTATTAACTAATTAAAAATTGAAATTACAAGATACAAGTATAAAGTGTATGTTTATACTGAGCAACATTTGCAGTGTTCATACTGGGCAACAATTACGTTATGCCATTTTAGGTGATATCGCGTGATAAACATGTAATATCAATGCAGCGACACTTTTACTCATTCGTGAATTATGAAAAATGATGTACTCATCGCTATTTAGAAAGAAACTTATTTACGAAAACAGAGGTTAGCATTAAAAATTATCTTTGAACAAGAAGATTGACGACTTATCCATTATTTTCGCTATAACTTATAGGAATAATAGCTCTAATCATATTTAATATAATCTTCACATGTATCTAATCAAGCATGTATGGTACTACTATCTAGCGGTAGGCGCTTAATACCCATAGGTGTCCATACTGGGTGGGGTTCCGTACTAGGGGATTGTCCCTTATATTCGAAAATTTCTTTTTTCTCAAAGAATACGCATCAGAATCAAATTTCCTTTTCAGAGTCGCTCTTTTTTGCGGAAAATACGTCGCGGAACACTCGAATTTTCGAATAATACTTATCGGCATGATGTAAAGTAGGTCTAACTCATCCCCTTAAGAAATACATTTAACTTTAAAATGTCAGTATTTATATGAATACAATTTTAGAAAATAAACTAAAGTAAAGGGGATGAATCTTAAATCTTGAAAAAAATACTGCTTCATCATCAATTTTTTCAAGACTTAAAAATCAATCTCATCTTGTAATTATAATAAAATACTTATTCAGCATAAATTAGATTTTTCAGAAATTTCACCACTACGAATCATATACTTTTCATTGTATCTTTTGTCATTCATGATTTCTTCAGTATACTCAGCAATACTTACAAGTTATCTAACGGTTTTCAAACATTATCTACCATTTTATTCGATAACTGATTTCATAAATGATGGAACGTATAAAATTGCAGTTATTAAAGGGACAAGCTTTGTGGAGATATTTAATGTAAGTATTAAAACAATAATTATTTATCACCGCAGATGGATAGTGACAATATCTAATCAATTCCTTTTTAATACAGCATTCAAAAAATCCAACAGTAAATGTATTGAAATACTTTGTGCTCAAGGAAGAAAATTTGCCGCTATACGTTTACACTGGTGTTGAAATGGTGATCTTAACAATTTTCAAATTTCCAAAACGCAAATAAAATGTTAGACTACATAAATCATATTTAAATATGTTTGAAATCTATTACATTACAAGGTGTGCACTGGTGGGAAAATTGTACTTTTCATAGACGATTATAGCGCCCGTAGCAATCAGTCTAATCCTACTTGTAAGTTAGAGGTGTTCGATCGATCCAGCCTGATAAGTATGGCATTTGCTTTTGTAAAGGATAGCCCTTACACGAGCTATTTCAATTATTTGTATGTACACTTATAAACTATTTTAATATGTTGGTTCTGATTTTATATTCAGTTTATTTTAGTTGATTTATTCATTTTTCCGTGAAAATATTTTTATCCTAGTTTACAGAGAATGCGTTCTAATGGATTACTTCAGATTCTAAGAAAACGGAATGAACGCTTGATTAAGTCTTACGAAACGAATTATGAATCTGTTACTTTATACAGTGCTGCACCGATCTTTGCAATTTTAAATATCGGCATGTTGCTATCTTTTGTAATATTTATTTGTGAAAATGTTTACTTTTACGTACATTTACGGAGGCAAGGATTTGCAAAATCAAAAATGAACTATTGGAAGTCTCTTATAAGATCTAACAACTTAGTTTCCAAATAAGTATTTGTTGCTGTTTATGTTCTTTTTTGTGTGAACATTAACTTTTATTATACAAATATAATTCGTTTATTCAAAAAAATCAAATTTTAAATAAATGCTTCATTTTCACACCCTTCCAACCAACGAAAGAAAAACAGAAACAAATAAAGCGTATATTTTGACACGTCAATGTAAGCCGCTCGAAAAACGTTTCGATGTAAACAGTAAAGTCCTCAATAAAGAGAAAAAAGTTTAACCTGTTCCATTCATCCTAGTTGGCGATAAACCGCACGAAATGCAAAAAAGGTGTAGGCGTCGCGCAAATTTGCGTCCTTATCGATCCTTCAACCAGCAATCACGAGAACGACGTGTACGAAAATACAAACTTTCCCGCTCATCTAAAATAATAATATAAAAAAACAGAGTCAAAGCTCCAAAAATAATGTTAACTCATGATCACGTTGGTTTGTAAGCTGACATGCGCTGTAATTCCGCACGCAAGTTTAAAACGATGTTTACATACGGTTATCAACGATCGAAGGAGGCTACGCGGTTCGTGAGATACGACTTCGTGATATTTAGTAGGTCAGCAGTACCAGTTGAGGACAGACGATAATCTCAAGGGATTTACAAAGATGTTGTTGTTATTTGGCTGTTGTGTAACTGTCTGGATGACGCCTGCATGTGCAGTTATCGAGGAGACTCAGTCTTACTCGCTCTTTCTGCAGTACGTGCATCTTGCCTCGGATATTCAGGGATCATTTGGCGCGTCTAGTGTGTTTATTGTCAACGCTGGCCATTACGAAAGTAAATTTGCATTTTAGTCTTTATTTTATTTAATTTTTAATTCCGCTGTTCACAAAGGAAAACAGTTATCTTTAAGACAAATCTTGACCCATCGTCTGATATGAAAGTAATAAAAAGAAAACGAATAATGTTCACAAAATAAAATAAAAAGCTGTGTAGGAAAAATACGCCTGTTATCGGACGTATCCTGTAAACGGACAGTTTGTTTATAAGTATTTCTATCCCCGGCTTAACTATAATGGCCACTTTATTGACCTGAAAAGCGTAATGAAAGTGACGGATTATTCCCTCTTGTACTTTATTCCCGCATGTTGCGGGAAGTTCGGTTTCTTGGGCTTTCTCTCACTTTTCTTTCAATTTTGAACTAATTCTTTCTCTTTCCGTGGGTTCCACTCTTCAAATCAGCAAAGTGACCACATTTAATTAAGTCGGAGATAAAGTTCTATATACAACACGGGAATAAAGCCAACTATTCCCTCGGGTGATTAGGTATTGCCCTCGCTTCGCTCGGGTAGTAAACCCACCCGCAGGAATAGTCCTCGGCTTTATTCCCTTGTTGCATAATGTACTATTAAATACGTAACAGCAATGACTCTAATTATAGTGTTAAGAGTTCATTAGCATTACTGATCCTTCTCTGTTACTCTGACAAAATAATATCATAATCAAAAAATATATTTTTTTAACACAAGCATGCTTTTTGAAGTTTTGATACATGTAAAGAGGTCCCAAAGTAGCCCTTTTCCGACCGGCCGGCGAAAAAGTAGTTAACGGGCAAAAGATTGATGAGCGGGCAAAATAGTATATTCTGTACCAAGGGTGAGAAATAGTCTTTTTTCCCGCCTGCGGGTTGCAGTATGAGTAGAAGCGAGCAAGCACAAGCCGAAGATGAGTACTGCAATCACACGCGGGCAGAAGGAAAGCCTTTTTATTAAAGCCTTTCTTTATTTCTGTAGGAATCACAGAGTGCTGTTTGGCACATTACTAATTAGATTGGACATGAAAACTGTCAAATTTTTGGAACACGCATTCCTCATTAATTTCCGCGCATTAAGGTGGCTTTAGCGGTGTATACCGTATCTAGCGAGGACCGCATAGGGGCTTCACTTTGTTTTAATTTTAGATCAATTATCTCATATTAATTTCATTGAAAAAACTTATAAACTACTTCTGAATGTCTATAACAAAAATTTATTCTGCTGATACGTAAAAAAATTTAGTGTTCGATGCGCATGCGCAGACGCACATTTTTACCATTTATCCTCAATATCTTTTTTATTTGATCGTTAACACATAATTATGATGACGTCATTAGATTCTGCATAAAAAGATCTTTAATCAATATTCTGTTTGTTAAGAAATATGTTTTTATGATTTAATAAGAAGTGATAAACAGCCTCATACCATAAGGTTATGTGATAAACGTGACTTCTTATAAGTTTAGTTTATTTAATAATTTGGTCGTTGACCCTAGATTTTCTTTACACAGATCAATAGTATAATATTCAAAGAACATTTTTGGAAGAACAAGATTTAAAGATATATATGTTTTTATAAAAAGTCACTGAAGTCACCTTTTAACCGGTTATTTCCGTGCATCACTGAGTAATGTGCAGGACATTACTGGTTCATGCGCGAACATTAATGAGTAATGTGTGTTGCGAAAATTTGACAGTTTTCATATACAACCTAACCAGTAATACGCAAGAGATAATTCAGTGATTTATAATTCTCTCCGTGTGGTACACACCATACTTTTTGCCACACGTGTCATAATTTCGCGTTATAAATGCAAAAAATACAAAAATATCTAGTTTTATTAGGAGCGGGCGAAAAATTGTCGGTCGAAAACATTTTTTTTGCTCGCCGGTCGGTAAACAGCTGCTTTGCGCCCGCTTTAGAGGCATGAAAAAACACGAAAATCGTGCATGTGTGACAAAAAGGAACTTTTATGCCAACATAGCCGGGCGATGATGAGCGGGCAAAATAGTATATTGTTCACCAAGGATGAAAAGTGGACTATTCTTTGCCCTCGTGTGGTTTGCACTTGTTGCAGTAAAGGTCGAGGCGAGCAAAGACGAGCCAAAGGCGAAAATATGGCCGATTGCCAAAATTTCACATTTTACATTTAATTGTAATTATTGAGCCTCTTTAGATAGTAGTAGAAACTACATTAAACGAATTTAAAAGCTCATTTTCACTTATAAACAAAACTTAAATTGTCATAATGTTCGAATTAGGTGTCCGGTGCAGGTATAGGTACTTCATCTATATTTATATACAAGTAAATACGTGTCGAGTTTTGTCGGCCGACGCCATATCAACGCTCCCTTACTAAGACTACATTTTAACTATTTTAGAAGATCACATTTCAACTTTCTTAAAAACAACTAGTTTCTGAGAGGTCTGTTACAAAACTAGTGTTTTTTAAACTTTATTTTAATAAAGACTAAAACTTTCTTAGAACACCCGAGAAAACAAACGAATATTTTCGAAAAATATTAAATGTGCTGGTGTTCAACTACAACTTAAAATTAAATTAAGAATTAAAATTTTTTTTATTTTCATCAAGCACAAAAAATAAATGAATAAATATAATCGTAAAACTGGTTGAATGTTACAAAATTCAAAGGTAAAGCAAAAATAGTATATTGTGTACCTAGGGCGAAAAGTGGACTTTTTAAGACCGAGTGGGCTATTTTAGACCGAGTGTGGCAATCATCTTGGCTCGCAAACGCACTCGCCTTCGACTCGTACTGCAACCACACGAGGTCAAAAAGCCCACTTTGCCCTTGGTGCACACCATATTTTTTGTTACGCACGTATTGATTTTTGCGTTTTTCGAGCATATTAAGCGGGGCTAAATATATATAATAGCAATTTTCCGAAAAATTAGCGGGCGCAAAAGTTACTTTTGCGCCCGCTTATTTACTTTTGCGCTAGCCGGTCTAAAAAATTGTCTTGAGTTTGGAGATATCAAAAAAATTCAAATAGTTCACAAAAAAAGTCTGATATATTCCTTCAGAGTGTGCTGTTAGATCAAAACCACATTTTTAACCAATCGCACAGATCTCCCCGAAACAATGCTAATGACCAGAATGCTGAAGGAATTCTCCCGCAAGTACGTCCTCTCCCAGAACATAAACTTCACGAAGCTGCACGCCGAGGTCGAATACTACAACGGCAAGAGCGTGCAGCCGCTCTTTGTGATCATGCTGCGCACGCAGGCGGACTTGGGCCAGTTCGCCAAGACGACGGGACTCTACGACATGAGTCTGCACACCTGGCTCGTGATATTCATGGAGTCGCGAGAGCGAAGCTTCAACGACTTCTGTCACAGGCCGTGCGACAATCGGCTGCATCTCGTTGTCAGCACGAAGATGCTGGTCAAGTGTGACGACAATCCTTTGCTGAGGGAGTGGTACTCGGTGGACGAGAAGACGGTGACGACGTTCGATTACGGGATGTGGAGCTATACGCGAGGCGTGACCAAGCTCTCGCGGCAGAACTTTTACGAGCGGAGGAGCGACTTTAAAGGAATCAGTTTGAGAGTTTCCACTGTGAAAGTAAGTGTGATTAGAATGATGGTTCATTTGTTGTTCATCTTTGGAGATTCCCTAGGACCCATATGTTTTTATGCTACAAATGATACATTTTAAATTCTACAAACTGAATGTATGAATAAGATTAAAGTGAACTATTTCACATCTCGTAAGGAGGATGTGATCTATTATATATATATACCTGAATCTATTACACTTGATATAAGCCGAGAAAATAAAGAAGAAAATTTTGATTTAAGGTAACAGTTCCTATTATAAAACAGATTTTGGGGAGCAATCTATTCTTTTGAAAGGTTAGGGGTAAATAAGTTAGCATATAATATTGGAACTTTTAATCACCTAAGGGGCAAAACCTTTCTAGATGAAATAATGCCTTTTTAATATAACAGGATATGTGTCTACAGACTACACACTCATTCTATCCAATACGGCCCACATAACCAAAAGTATATAAGATTTGTATCTAATGACCGCCCTTAGAATATTTTTAAGGTTTTCAAGGATGAAAAATATATATTTGTTACAAAAGATACTTACACTGTTGATTAATTTATAGAAAATATATAAATAATATGTGTTTAAGTCATTTTTAAGGTTTATACGTTATTTATGTTCCTAAGAATACGCTTAGATTTTACTACAACCGATAATGATGAATATTTCTGTCCCGAATGCTTAAATATTATTCAAGTTAATGAAATGTATTACTATTAACATTTATCTATATCATTTCATTATTTGCAATCCTTTCCGATACATATGATTGCTTTTTATTAATGATTGACGAATGAAAAATAATGACGGACCATATTGGGTACACGAGAAAGCCAATAGTCCCACTAGCTGTTTATTTTCAAAACTCTATATTATTTCTCTATATGCACATTTTCAAATAAAAAGATTCTTGTGTTAGTTTTTATGTTATGTTTTGAGCCAACCGGACCAAATAAAATTCTTTCTATATACAGTAATTATGGTAAATGCTCAAAGATTAGGTGGACCATATTAGGTACACTTACCGTATATACATTAAATACACTTCAATATCTAGGCAATTTATAATTGGGTGATAATTCAAAAAGTGTAAAAAACAGGTACATCAATAGTTTAAATAGTGGCTACGTGCTCTCTCCCCTACTCCTAATGAATCGTCCATTTACTCCCGCAGGAAGTGGCGCCGATTCCAGGCTGGAGAGGCACGATTGGCGACTTCTTCGGTGCCGTGATCAAAGAGCTGTCAGGTATGATGAACTTCACGCTGGAGTTCGTCTCCGAGGAGGATAGCTACGGCAAGTGGAACGCGAGCCAGCGTCGCTGGACGGGAGTGATCGGGCGACTGGCCGCGCGCGAGATCGACATCGGCATCGGCGCATTCACCATGAGCCAGCAGCGCGCGGCCGTGATCGATTACACGGTGCCCCTCATGCTCACCTGCTCGGACCTGTACATTAAGAGGCCGAACATGTCCAATGTCGATTGGTCTGCTTATATCAAGGTGGAATGCTTCGACGATTTTATCATCGATTTTTGCCTGTCTGAATTATTTAACGTAGTATTATACTCCGTAAGATCTCAATCAAAAGTTCAAGAGACATATTTGGAAGCTATAATTCGCCATAAGCATTAATATTTAGCAATTACATAGGAAAGAAAACTACCACCGTGGCAGCAGTGACGTTAGTAAAAATGTTCGTTCGACCACCATATTTTTCTCGTATAACATAAATAGTAATATATATATATATATATATATATATATATATATATATATATATATATATATATATATATATATATATATATATATATATATATATATATATATATATATATATATATATATATATATATATATATATATATATATATATATATATATATATATGTCATCTCTATGAATTTGTTGGTGTTCAGCCGAATGATCTAACCCATTATTAATGGTGCTAAATAGGCATTTTAATCATATTTTAGAATAACTTGACTGTTATTTTTATTTTTAGCAAGAAATACAGCTCGATTGTCGTTCTGGGACTTATACAGGTACTTTTGTACTAAAAGAGGCATCTCCATGAATTTTTTGGTAGTCGACCAACTGATCGAACTCGATTTTTTTAAACTTTTAAGTTTTGAAATGGACTAAATCCATGTAATAAAGGGTCATATGATCTTGACAATATATTTTTTAAAAATTATTCAAAACAGCTCCAAAATGCAAATAATGGTAATATTACCGTCTTTGACCCACTATAACTCGAATATACTTGGTCAAAAAAATCTGAATAAATTCACAGACACTTATAAGAATCCTATGTACATGTTAAAATTGGTTAGATAAAAAAAAATTTGTTTTGTCTTCGATTTCACAGAGAATTATCCATATATATATATATATATATATATATATATATATATATATATATATATATATATATATATATATATATATATATATATATATATGGGTCATTCGTATACTTAATTAGAAAAGCGTACGCAGGGGGTTTTCGTAATGTGCTGCGGATATTTTATATGAAAGTACTCATCAAAATAAGTTCTCAAAAGTTTTTTTAGCCCTTAAGGTCCCATGCGCGATCTAGTAGAGTATTCTGAATTTTCAAAAGTGGGCAAAAAACCGCTATTTTCACAAAATTTGAGGGAGCTCCCATTAATACCAATTAGAATGTACCAAAAAAATATAGGTTCATCTTTGAACGAACTTTAACAAAAATAATATTAAACCCCTTGACAGCTCAATGGGCCACTCCCTACGGAGCAGAATAGAAACCTAAAATATTGTGTTTTTTGTGTCACAAGGCGCGCGCCCTACCTTTCCGACGGCGCAGCAGCGACTCGAGTCGAGAGCGGACTACTGAGCGTCTCTCTCGGCCAGTTCCGGCACGACCCTTCACGAGTGTGCATCGTGCGACTTCTCTCGCGCCCACACGCCACAGCTCTGGCGCTCGTCGCCGCTCTCGAGGCCACCCCGATTGCGTCTCGCGATATCTCTCTTTGGATACTTACCTGTTCTCTTTGTACAAAGTCTGTAAATAGTAATACAAGTAATTTAGTGATTAAGAGTCTTCTTTTCTTTCCGACGGAAAATCCTTTCCCACGTGCACCTTGAAGCCCGCGCGTTGTTCGTGTCCGAACTCCGCGCGCGTGCAGTAATTTGAGCAGCGAGCTCCATAGTTCGTACAGGTCTACCACATTTCAAAATCTTTGTCTTTAAAAGACCTGTAATTCGTTTTTTGGTACGTTTAAACCCGTTACAGATACAGCCTTTGGAAGATAGGTACTTTTTCGGAAATCTTCAAGTTAGCACCGTTTAAGTTCTAACTTTCAGGAAACATAGTTCAAATATCCCAAGAAATTATGTACTAGGTCTGGTTTTGCCTTTTGAATATATAGCATGACTGTATTTTTTATAGCTAAAGATACAGCCTCTAGAAAATAGGTACTTTTTTGTAAATCGTTAAGTTGGTATCCCTACAATTTTTTTTTCTGAACCCCTTTTAAACTCTAACTTTCAGGAAACAAAGTTCAAACATCCTAGAAAATAATACACTTGGTTTGGTGTTGTGTATTTAACTTCTAATATAACTGTGAATTTTTTTTCCAGCTTGCTCTGTTCACCAATCCAAAAGTAAACGTCATAATATAAGTCTGACGTCATTTGCGTGACGTATTATACATTGCAGTCAATTTTGTGTATGTCGAAAAGAAATTTGACATTAAGAGCTTTAATTTGAGTGGTCAGAGTATCTTTGAGGATATTTTGATGACTAGTTACGCTCGATTAAAAAATACGAAAAAACAGACAACGACTTGCGCTCCTAAGCTGCTGACAAGTTGCGGTCTCCCAATTGATTACCTGAATTTTTCCATAATTTTGAATTAAGCGTAACATTTCATCGAAATATATTCAATGATGCTCCGACCACTAAAATTAAAGCTCTTAATGTTAGATTTCTTTTGGACATACACAAAATTGACCGTAATACGTAATACGTCACGTAAATTACGTTAGACTTTAATAATATGACGTCTACTTTAAGTGAAAATAGCAAGCTAAAAAAAGATTCACAGTTATACTAGTAGTTGAGTACACAACACCAAACCAAGTTAACGATTTTCAAAAAAGTACCTATTTCACAGAGGCTGCATCTTTATCTAGAAGAAACCGTCTTGAACGTACCTTAAAGTACGTTAAAGGGAATGAAAGGTCTTTTAAAGACGAAGAATTTGAGACATGGTAGACCTAAATCCGTAACGATTTCGTAAAATAACAAATAATCGAACATAACCTAAAAACACAAATTTTAGGTTTAGCTGCATAGGGGTTACCCTGCCCATTGAGCTGCCAAGGAGGTCTAATATTTCTTTTCTTAAAGTTTGTAAAAATATGAAAAAATCTTTTTTTAAACTCAGGCATGAAATAGACCTTTTTTCTTGCCTAAAAATAGCGTAGAAAATCGCACATTTCGAGCGTGTTTGTAAAAAGTGTGAAAAAATATTCATTTAGCAGGGAAAAATGACTACTTTTTCCGAGTCGACTTTATTCCCGAGTTGCATATAGAACTTTATTTCCTACTTAACTGTGGCCACTTTATAGATTTGAAAAGTGGAACTCACGGAAAGAGAAAGAAATAGTTCAAAATTGAAAAAAAAAAAAATAGAGAATGCATTTGAGGGAAATAAAGAAAAAATTGCATTTGTGGGAAATTCTTTTTTTACTTTTTTCCCGCATTTGCAGGAAGAAAATAGATTTCCGGGAATCATATGCTAAAAAAGCATATATTTCATGCCTGAGGTGAGAAATAGTACACTGTGCAACTTGCGTCGAAAATGAGCTATTTCTAGCGAGAGTGGGTAGGCAGCATGACTCGAGTGCGCGGAAGACGAAAATATCCATTTATTGGGGAAAAATAACTATTTTCCCCCCATTTGCGACAAAAAATAACTTTCTTACCCGCTTCTGAAAAATTTGGAAGAAATATTGAAAATAAGCTCAGGAACCATTTTTTCAGGTTCAATATTTGTTCATGCGTGTAAGTGTGAAGTTTGATGGTAGTGACAAGTGCGTAACTGTGCATGCGCGAATTTTGATTAAAATTGAAATAAGAAAAGCTGCAAATATTTAAACTGTACGAGTAAAAGTGAAAATTAAAATTACAACAATTTTCACGACTTGAAATACGTGATCACCTACCCAACTTTCATGCATAAAAAAGGCTCTATCATCCGTTGTTGAAAAAAATTCGGTGTGTAACACGGGAAGAAAAGCTATTTCAGACTCGGGTGAGGTATTTTCAACACTCGTCTTTGTTTCGCCTTCAGTGCCCTCAACTTCGACTCGTGCTGCATATATGTGCGTGTGTGTGTGTTTGTGTGTGCGTGCGTGTACGTAGGTACGTGTGTGCATGCGTACGTGTGTGTGTGTGCGTGCGTGCATGCGTGCGTGCGTGCGTGCGTGCGTGCGTGCGTGCGTGCGTTCGGGCTTTGTTTTTATGGATGTATTAGTTTAAATGTTACGGCAGGCAATTAGATTTTGATTTATATATATATATATATATATATATATATATATATATATATATATATATATATTAATTTTTTTTAATTATGTTAATATATTATCTAGCAGACAATTGAAATTATAATTATTTTTTAACTGAGCTAGCAAACTTATTGATTGGAATTTTACAGTGTTTTATGAATATGGTATCTACTAACTGATAAAGTTTAGAAAATTTATCATTTTGTTTGTCTCATAGCTAACACAAACTTAAAAAATTTCAGGCTTTTCACATAAATATATGGATAATGATAGTAGCAATCTTAATAATTATTCCGATTTTATCGTCGATGATGTGGAAAATAAGTAATGGCAAGGA
This sequence comes from Gastracanthus pulcherrimus, assembly GCA_949152435.1. Lineage (NCBI taxonomy): Eukaryota > Metazoa > Arthropoda > Insecta > Hymenoptera > Pteromalidae > Gastracanthus > Gastracanthus pulcherrimus. The sequence continues at coordinate 110,574,700 of OX424572.1, read as the reverse complement.
TATTATTTATTATTTAATAGAGGAATATCTTCAGATCTGGAGTATTTATTGTCAAAAATCTCTACCAGGTAAATTTATTTATACCTATAATTGATCTATTATCAAAATATCTTAAGCCGTAGGTAATGTATCAAAAGAAGAAGATAATTGTTAGTTGTGCACGTTAAATTAAATTGAATAATGAAACAGCAAGAGCAATGTTTGTATATGAGAAGAACGGTGCATGCTTTGGTCAGACGCGTGCTGACCAGTATACATCACAACATGAATTGGCCATCTTTTGAGAAGTTTTATGGGTTCCCTGGTAGAAAACTATCTAGTTTTATTGAGGTCCTCAATTATTCCCATGGCAAACTAGATAGATCTACATAGTTCTAGATTAATTTTCCACCAGGGTTCAAAGTATTTTATGAAAATTATAGTAGATATAGTAGAGTCTCAATATAGCTATCATATATGAAAGTAAAGAGATAAAGAAACATTAGATAAAAAATGATTATTACGGCACTATAATCACAAATTATACTTTCTTTCTATATATAGAATAATATAATACAGTTCAAGGTTAAAAAACAGTAATATATATCATGCGTGAATATAGATTTTCCTGCTTCGACGTCTCTACGAATAGCTTACATTTCGGTTTTCATGTCATCGATGGTTCTGTTCGCCGTTTACTCAGCTTATCTGACGAGCTATCTCACGGTATTCACGCCCAGCATACCTTTCAATACCTTCGAGGGTTTTGTCGCCGATGGTACCTACAAACTGATAATTCTTCGGCACAGCTCTAATCATGATCTGTTTACGGTAAGTTTTAATTGTTAAATAATTTTTAGTGTTTGTATAGCTAAAGAAAATGAGTTTACGCACTCTATTGATATTTTTATAGATATTGATAAGATAATAATTGATTTTCTATTTTTTGATTAATGTTTGTTCGTTTTGTGGAATAAAATAGTAAGTAGACATTAAACACCACTTTTTAACCCATTAAAAATGCCGCTGTGTCGTAAATCTATTTTCTTTATCTTTATCTTACAATTGCTATTATACTGGCACTTTTTAAATGTTCATGCCTGCAAATGTACCCAAAAATCAAGTGAAACATGCTTCATTGCTTTAAGGAATGACTTTTCTAAGCTAAAGAAAATACAACAAGAAGTCTGTTTAAATTAATTAGAACATTACCATTTTCAAAATGGTATTATCGATAAAATATTTAATTTTCATGAATATATTGCCTATACGTACTGAAGTGAACTGTAGAACAGAATTTATTTTAAACTAAAATTTAAAAAAATATAGTATTTAGAATTAATAACTTTTAAAATAGGTACAACGTTTTTCAATATTTTTGGTAGTATTTCTTATTTTTCTCAATTCTTCACTTTCATAACTTCCAAGTCGCACTTTGCCCACCAGATTTTATTTTTATGTTCTAAATGTATGGTAATTAGCTACTTTTTAAATAAATAAATACAATAAATCTATGTTGAGATCTATTGATAAAAGTTCAAATACAAATTTTGGCTCCGTAATATTAATAATAAAATACATGATTTTTGTGAAAATAAAAAATAAAAATTTTAATTTAGCTTTACAATTTTTATGAGAGTTAAATATATAATATTGCAACATAGACTTCTAAGTTCTACTTAAAAGAATATTCAAAATAAGGTCCTTTTTGCAGGTTTTCTGGCTGCACTGATATTATAAGAGCGGTTTAGGGGACCTTACCTAGTACAAAAATGTTCATTTCACGCATTATGTACGAGAAAAAAAAACGTAGTCAATGCTTAAGAGATTTTGTTGTTTTCTGTAGCTTATTCTCTTAATTTGGTTATACCTCTAGATTACCAAATATGCTAGTTCATTGTTTCCTAATGGAGAAAGCTTTATAAGAATAAAAGAAAGTTTTGCGAAAACGTTATAGTGTGTGTTTAAGTTAATCAAGTTAAATATAAATCATTTCTATTCGTATCTCGAATACGGAATAAGATATAAAGTAGCGGTTTATAATATTCAGGAATTGCATTTTATTCAACTATAACTTTAAAGTAAACATTAAAAATTGCAATTGTTTTTAGCGTTCTCAAATACCTATTATTTCTGAAATGGGAAGGCTGTTAAAGACTGAGGAAGATTTACCACATGACATCTTTGCAGCATTAAAGCAAGTAAGATAGAAATATTTATAATCCATATTAATCCAAGAAACTTTATAGTAGATTAATTTACAAATATTAAAATTTATTTTTGTCATGTATCACATTTTTATTCGCTATTCTTACGACTTTTTCTGTACTTTTCCACACGTACACACAGTTTCTATTTACACATTACAAATATACGGCATATGATAACGATCCCAGAAACCAGACATATCTTAGATAAAGAAGGTCAATGTGAATAATGCATAGGTCAATAACGCAAGTGTGCGATATTTCGGGGCTACCCGCATATTCCGATCAGTCAGCACTTTTTAATCTATGAAATCGTAGTCTGTTATCGATTTTAATGAGTTGGACTGTTTCTAGATTTGTTACGAATCCATGAATTATTTGGCAAAGAAGAATATTATTTTATGATCGTAGTTTATAAAGTCTCTTATACATAACATAACAATTTATCAAAAATTATTATTAATAAATTGTAATTAGTAAACTGTTTGTATATAAAAATACTTGTAAATAATAACCAATTCCATTCTCAAACTACGTCAATCAAATCAAACAAATGATAACGTGAATTTGAAAATTCAAATGAGTATTTGCAAAAATGTTAAAATAGAATTAATTTGCAGTAGTTTTAAATAACTTATACGTATAATTTAATATGTTTATACATCAAAAATACTTTGGTTACAATGTGTTAAAAAATTAAATATTATAAAAAATCAAAAAGATTTTATTTTAAGAAATTATAAAGTTATATGTAAATACATAAAGAAGATAATTTAATTATTTGTTATCTGTAGGTTTGTAATGAAAAAGTTGTCTTATACACAAACCAATTATTCATTGAAAAAATTAGTCGTTATTCTCCATGCGTGCTAATGTCATTGACGCAAGGTAGATTAGACAATGTTGGATTTGCTTTAATGAAAAATAGTCCTTATACAGAAATTATCAACTACAAGTAAGAGTCCATTTTATGTAATAACGGTGTAAAAAATGAGAAATTTAATATAATTTATCAACACAACAACTTTTTTATCTTTAACTAGGATTTTGCATGATTATTTTATTTCGTATTTTAGTAGATTCCTATCTAAGAATGAAAGGTCGCACCATCATGTAAAGCTTCTAAACGCCGTTTGATTAGTCGCTAAAATCATATCCTCTGTAAGACAAAAAGCTCACATCATTTCGTAAGACTTTTAAACGTCGTTTGATTGGTCACTGCAATCATATCCTGTCAAAAAAAAGACTCGCACTATCTTTAAATCTTATATCAGTCATATTGGAATTGATCCATATGTATATATTTTTTCATTAAATAATTAATGAAATAATTAATTAAACATTTAATCTTATCTTATTAACCTACGAGTATGCGCGTGGGCGCATCTAAGGTGGCCATCCCTTTTTACACGATTTTTCCTTGGTGAAAATAAACTGTTTTTATCATAAAACCGTCATATTTTCTTTAGAAATGTCTTTAAACTTCAAGAAGAAAAAGATAAATATGAAAAAATTACTTTTCAGTTATTTAATCATACTGAAAACAATGTTTGAAAAGTACTTAAAATAAGGACAGAAAAGCCCGTCTACTGGCAGCTTAAGGGGCCAGCCTGAGTTAAATCCTGCAAAAAGTCATTATCCATTATATTATTATCATTATTATTATTATTATTATTATTATTCCCCCTCTAGGAACTGCAAAACCTTGTCGAAGCACAGTACCTTTTATCTTACAGGACTGTGGCGGATGAGAGGGCTTATTCAAACTAAGAAGCAGTTCACCCAAACTCACACTTTCACACCAGCACACTACCACGCATAATACTATTCACGCTAGCAAGAACTACACTCACCACCGCACAGACATTTACATCTACATTCATTACGTTGCACTCATAACACGCACTACACTGAACAACTACCCAAACATCTACTCTCGGGCGGTACGTTTTGCGTGAGGCTGATGCACAAAAAACCGTCCGGACCGATTGTTCTCGAGCTGGGACACGCTGGGAGTGCCCAGATCCCTGTCGGTTGTTCCCATCGGCATGAGCGAAGAGCTGATGTGAGTCTAGCTCTGCCGAAGCGGTTAGTCTTAGCGGGAGATCAGAAACCGGCCGCTTCGGACCCTGATCAGGAAGTGCGTATTGGGCAGGGGGATCGAAACCCCTATTGCTCCGGGCGAGCCCTGGTCCGTACGTGTTTCCCGGAACCGGGAAAACGAAGGCTGGGCCTCAGGGATCTGGGGCAGGATCAAAGTATCCGAGGGTGTACCCGCTCCTAGCTATTTCGGCCCGCCCCCCTACGCACGATGCGCCGGTTAACAAACAAGAACGAAAATGTCCCTACAAAACCATGAGATAAACGAGAAGGCAGGTAAACACAAAACCTGTGATGACGAAATGGTTGTGGAGCAGCTTGCTCCACAATCACTGCCGGGCGGCACACAACAGCCAAGCCGCCCCATAAGAACAGTCGAGGACTTCGTTGAGGTGGTAGACGAACTCCTTAAAAAAATGGAAGAAGGCTAAAGAGGCAGCCTGGTGTCAATAACAACATCAAGAAGTCCATCTCAACGCTCGTCGAAGTTTTCGACAAGTGGAGGGACGGTCTGCTCATCAATACCGAAGAGCGAGGCTCAACAGAGACTCTAGGAGCCGCGGCTATCTCCAGTCAGCGGCCTCACAATAAGAGGGGACGACCACAGGACGGGGACTCCGATAGTGCCAAGACAGCAGTCATCGACAAGAAGGCTAGGGCCACCGGACCCTCGGAGGTCGCCGGTTTTGAGCAGCTGTGAAAATAACTGCAGCAGAAACCGCAACAACAGAAGCCCCTAACAGCCAGAATACCGGCTAACAAGACGAGCGAGGCTGCTCAAAAGCCTCCAAAGAAGAAGAAGAGGAGGATGCCTAGGAAGCGACCCAAGGCTGTCCTGATTCGACCTGAAAATGGAGTCAGCTACGCAGAGGTTCTCACGAATGTTCGCGAAAAGGTCACCGCCGAATGCCCAACCACTGATATTTATGTTAGAAAAACCAGGTCTGGCAACGTCCAGATAGAGTTGGGTAGAAACAGTAATGACCAGGAGCTGGGAACTATAGGAGACTCCATCGGGAAGAAAATGGGCCAGTCGGGGGTCGTAAAGAACCTCACATCCAAGACAAACGTGGAAGTCAGAGACCTTGACAGCCTCACCACCAAAGAAGAGGTGGAGACGGCGATCAAGAAGGTCTTTGAGAAAGCAGAAGCCTCAACTGGAGAGATCAGCGTTTCGCTGACAAAACCGAATACCAGAGAACAACGAATGGCCATCGTAGAGATGGACCAGGAAAAGGCAGAGTTCCTCCTTGCGAAGAACCGCCTGAAAGTCGGTTACATGAACTTCCAACTGAGACAATGGCAGCGGCTCCAGCGGTGCTTCAGATGTCTGGGTTACGGACATCAAGCGCGCGATTGTCATGGCCCAGACAGAAGCAAGGCCTGCTACAAATGTGGCGCGCCAGGTTACAAGAGAGCAGCTTTCAAGGCTACCGAGGCGAAGTGCATCCTGTGCACTGACCTAAAAGTAGACCAAGCACAGCTGGGCCACACGCCGGGCTCAGAACAGTGTAGAGCGTTTCGCGAAACGCTTAAAAACACCAAAGCCAAGCGTTAATGATGTACCACATAACGGTCCTTCAAACGAACCTCCACAGAGCCAATTTAGCCAACAGCCTTCTGACTCATTATATATCTGAGACGAAGGTTAAAGTGCTACTAATCAGCGAGCAGTACTGTAATTGGGACAAGTCCACCTGGTACCCAGATACACTTGGCACAGCAGCAATCTTCGTGAACCCACAAACCATCAGAGTAGACGAACACGGAGCCCGGAGAGGCTTTGTTTGGGTGAGAAGCAGAGACGTAACTTACGTGAGCTGCTATTATACCCCAAACGTTCTCATCGATGACTTCAGGCGGAGCATGGACGAGCTGGAAGACGCGATTCGCGAGATGCAAGGCGAAATCGTGGTCGCCGGCGACTTCAATGCGCGAGCATTGGAGTGGGGCATGTTAGAGCCGGGCAGCAGAGGAAACGCCATCATGGAGATAGTATCCTCGCTCGGCCTGATAGTTCTCAACGTTGGGAACACGCCGACATTCAGATGGGTAGGATATGTTGGGACGATTCCGGACGTTTCTTTCGTATCCAAAAATCTAGCGCATAGAGCGTCGGATTGGAGGGTACTGGAGGATTACAATTGAAGCGACCACCAATACATCACCTTTCAGCTGCGCGATAAATCCCAATCGCAGGCAAGAGTCGCGGTAAAGGCACCCCTATAGAACCTGGCCAAGTTGAAGACCGACAAATTAGTCGAGATACTGCTAGAAGTACAACAGAACATTACTACGACGAGCACCACCGAAAGCAGGGACGGAGCGGAGACTCTCGTGAGGGAGACGATGGGTCTCATTCACCAAGCCTGCGACGCATCCATACCGCGCAAGGGATCGCGACATGGAAAACGCCAAGCTTATTGATGGTCTGACGAAATCGCACAACTGAGGGTGGAAGCGAAACGCCTGAGAAGAAGAGCGCAAAGAAAGCAAAACAAACCGGAGGCAATATTGTTTTCAGCGCAGCATAAAGCAGCGCGCCGACAGCTCCGACACGAGATCAACCGGAGCAAGGCAGAGTGATGGAAAAACCTGACGGAGGAAGTCAATCGGGATGTGTGGGGCTTGGGCTATAAGATCGTGATCAAGAAACTTTGCGTGGTCCGGAACCACCCTTTTGACGAAAACACCATGTCACGAATCGTGGACATTCTGTTCCCATCGCATCCTGCAAGGCAAGACTAGGAAGAAACCGCTGAAGTGGGGGAGATCCCCTTATTCTCCAGCGGGGAGCAATTGTGTTAGGGAGCCATTTATTATAATTCCATCTTTACATTCATTGTACCGCCCTGGTCATGTATTCTAAAACTAAGTTAAATAGAAGGATTGATAGAGCATCTCCCTTCTTTAGCCCGTTGTGAATGCCACTGACTGAGATAGGCTCTTACCTGACCTGACTATGCCTCGACTGTCATCTAGGTACATTCTGATTAAATTAACCAACTATTTTGGTACCCCTAGCAATACTAAGACGTGAAACATTTTACATCTTATTAATGAGTTATTCGCTTTCTTAAAATAAATGAATAATTAGTGTACCGTTTCCCCGTATTCTCATTTCTTTTCGAGGAGCTACCTAACTATGAACATCTGGTCGCTTGTTGACCTGATTCTTTTAAATCCACATTGGTAATCCCCGTAGATTTCCTCCCCGAAACGTGTGAGTCTATCTCGCAGTACATTAGATATAATTATGTAGCATGTACAGATAAGAGAAATGCCTCTATAATTATTACAGTTTGATTTATCTCCTATTTTGAGTATTGGTACCATGATTAGGTCTCTCCATTCTTTGGGCATTGTTTCTTTCCTCCATATGGTGCAAATAAAATTATGAATTATTTTCTTAAGTGGTTCCCTCCCTGTTTAAATAGTTCATATATACTGCAAAAATATTTTGACGTAATCTAAGTCTATGCAAGTTTTTATATCTTATATATGTATGTTACATATGAGTTTGCCATGACTGAGACCCCTCTAAGAGGTCTTTATAGTCCCCTAAGAATTAGCTAATCTACATTATTGAATTTAAGCCTTTTTAACCACTTACCACGGGTTTTTGAATCAGGTGATATATTTTTCATGGTCACCGAGGCTTTGAACTATTCTTCAGAAGTGTACTCATGGACTATCCAGACTAAATTTTTCTAAAAAAATTATTTCCAACTGTTAGATACACACATATAAATAATAATATAATTTTTATAGTATTTTCATAGTATCATTATTAATGTATGTGTTTATAACAGTTGGAAATAATTTTTTTAAAGAAATGTAGTCCGTAAAATCCACGAGTACACTTCTTAAAAATAGTTTAAAGCTTCGATGACCATGAAAAATATATCGCCTGATTTAAAAATCCGTGGTAAGTGGTTAAAAAGACTTAAATTTAATAATGTAGATGTGTGATTTTTTAGGGAAATCATGGCAAAGTCATATATAACATACATATTGAAGATATAAAAAGTTGCATCAACTTAGATTACGTCAACATATTTTTGAAGTATTTATAATAGATAATGACTTTTTACAGGATTTAATACAGGCTGGCCCCCTTACAGCTGAAAAATGTATGACCAGATTCGACCTAAATATCTCGAAATAAGAAGGTATCATATTGAAGGTATCATGACGTAATAAACAGTCAAGTTCCCATTGTACGATGAAAGAGTAAAAAGCGAGGGATATTAAAATAACTAATCTCAAAAATGTAACTTGTATATAAAGATTCTGTTTAATGTATTTGCCATTTTATAAAAGTAAATGCAATGTGTAAAACGAACAGCTAAATGGCGTGGTAAAAAATTTAGGTTGTATTATTATTTTTTCGACGTTTGCAATATTCAGTTATAAGCTATAATTATCACAAAATTTAAATATATATAACTTTTTGAATTGTTTTTCTTAAAAATGGCATTTCATGTAATTTATTTAATTTTATGTTATTTCACCTGATACGCGTTTAAAATTAAGTTTTTTTATGCAAAGTCCTAATTATACCGTAGCAAATAAAATATATTTTTATCTATATCTCATATTTTATATCATTTTATAAAATGTAAAAATAGCATAACCATTTTATAATTTCATACAAAATTTCAGTTTAAAAAACTTGCGAGCTTTTGGAATAATCGAGTGTCTCAAACGACGATATTACAAGAAATTCACTTTCACGGACTCACACTATCTACCCGTAGCCATTTGGAACGTTATACCAATTCTAGGAGTCTTATGTCTGGGCATATTTATAGCCTTGAAATTACTAATCTGCGAGTACATAGTTTACACAAAATCTATCTTCTTGAATAGGAAGATAGTCAAATCAAAGTACCAAAATAACATCAAAATTCCAACGGAAAATAAACCAGTTGAAATTATAAATCTATCGTGATTTTTGTATCCAATAACAATTTAAGAAACATTGAAGAAATTTAAAAGCTGTAAATATTGTAAAAAGATTCATAAATATCGTATCGCAAGATGTTTCTATGGTCGTTGTTCTTTTTTATAATCGTAAACTTTGAATGCGAAGAAATCCACGCGAGAATGAGCGACGCGCAACTGAACGAACATGTGCTTTTCGCAGCGGACGTTAAGAATTACTTTCGAGCATCAAGCGTGCTTAATGTTTACAATGACAAAAATGAAGGTAAGAAAAAAAATACAAATAAGTATAATATATTTAAATTTTTAGACTAATAGAACATGGAAAAATAATATTCACCAGGAATGAAGACCTTGACGACAATGTTTCGTTTATCTCAGTGCTTTTCCGCCAATAATGTCCTCGTTCAAAGCGTGAAACTCAGTAATCTCCGAAAATACGTTAAGTATTACAAATACCGGACCCTGCTGCCCCTCTACATAATCACCTTGAAAACCCAACTCGACCTCGACGAATTTTCGAATTTTGCACGAAATTTCAGGATGTCAGTGAATTTGTGGCTGATTTTTATCTACAAATCCGCCGATTTGTTACGATTCTGCAAAACACCAGACAAAAATCTGTTTAACGTGGCGTTCGACACGAAGATTCTGATAAAATGCGAGAATGATCCGATTATTAAAGAATGGTACTCATTGCGACAGGGTGAGGTAAAGGTTAACGAAGTCGCGAATTGGACAATACAGAAGGGATTCGTTATGGTGAATCGTCACTCTATATGGAAAAGGCGGAATACATTGAACGGAATGCGTATTCGAATTGCAACAGTCAGGGTAAATTATCAGCAGCATTAAATAAACAATGATTATACATATGTTTTTCTTTACACTGAACATACAGAAATTGAAAATGATACATCGTGGTGCAGCGCGCAATGTGGTATACCTCTTTTTACGGTACTTTGATTGGTTTGAAACAAGTTAAGTAACTTTAACTTTTTTTGTAGTTTTCTATTATAATTAACCCCCCTGCGCAAGGAGCGGAGTATACGCGTCCAAACCGCACGTCATTTTTGTGTATCACAAATTTAAATCTTTACTTTGTTGAAACATCTACAACCTCTCAAATTGAAGCTAAATAGTATAGCTATTATTTAGAAAATGTTACGAATTTGCAGAAAATATTGTTGCAGACTTAAATTCGATCTAGTCCATATACACGAAAATAAACTTCTGCGCAGGAGGGTTAATGCATTCTGAAAAGCTATTGTATAAATTTTTTAAGTTGTTTTTCTTATAAGATTTATAATTCATAAAGTTACTTTTAATTAAATGTTTTTCTCCTTGAATTAAATAAAAAATTATTTATGTATATCTTAGACTTAAAGGACGTTACCAGATAATTGAATTTCTTTAAAATCTCTTAAAACTTTTATTATTTGTCAATTTAGGTCTGTTCTATACGTGGTTCAAATTTCAACCCCCTTGCGGTATAAAAAATTGAGAAATATAGCTTCAAAGATTCAATTTTTAACATGTGCCTATCTTGCAGTGCGCTATCTTGAGCTCTTACAAAACGGACATTTTTATTTATTGTGTAAGGATTCGTGATTGTTATTATTCTTTAATTTAAATATTATAATCTTTTATTATTTTATTTAGTTGTTTTGTTTTTCCCCGAGGTACCTAAATGATAAAAAGGAATAAGGAAAATATAGGATGAGTGAATATGTGTGTTTACTTAGATATATAAATAAAATGCTATATATTATTTATATAATATGTCAAGTTTCAAGACTCGCATTTATTCAGCTTCACAGTTCCATACCATCAAAATAACTTGCGCTTACTTATATATTCGCCAATAATAATAAGTAAACTGACGAATATATAAGTAAACTGTCCAAATCGTTTTATAAGAGCAGGAGGAGTTAAGGTCCTGCTTGCTAGGCGTCTGTGCGCTGACTGACGATCCTCCGATCAGCAGCCAGCTCAATCCTTTCGGTAGCTCGGCCTCGCGACTTTCGTCGGCGGCTCGGCCTCGCACCGCTAATGTCGCCTAGCAACCCGGCTCCCACTCCTCTTACCCTTTCCATCAGTCATATCTCACATGGATGTAGGCACACATCATTATTCTTTGCGATTCCTCTTTGTGCGGATATTCGCTTTTCGCCAACCAGCCTGTGCGAATTTCGAGTATATTTCGAATATTAAAATTTTAAAGGGACTATAGTTTGGGCCGCCACAATTGTAAACCAAGTTTTCTTTAAATTGTTCTGAAAACTAGTATATAATGTAAAATAAGCATAGAAGTAATACATTAAAATATAGGCATAGCAAGCGGTCCTTTTTTCAAAGATATAGCTATTTAAAGTTGTGCTCCAATGTTATTAGTATATCTATACATATATGGCGACCGACAAAACATACTTTGAATTGTTTAAATGTGAAATTCTTCCGTTTTAATTAAAAATAAAAGCGTAAAACTGTTTGAGAGTTAAATAAATTAAGCACTGCAACTTTGAAAGTCGTACATCTTCAGACATAGATTGATTTTTCTCCGCAGAATATAAGAACATCAAAAAGTGTCATAGTATATTATTATCATGCCAGAATGAATGCACAATGTATAATATACTTGCACTAAGATGTAATTGCACCAATAGCATATTCTCTTGCAATTAGGCTTTATATTTATACATTTTTCCACCCCACTCAATAACAATTCTGTAATGTGTGCCTTGTCTTCCGACATCTTTGTGCCCGCGAAAGGTTCCATATCAAAAGTTTGAGCTCAAAGTTTCTACTCTAAATTTGATAATATACTCTGGAACGATCCAAGCACTTTCTAAGGTAAAATTTAATTCTTAAGTAAAATTTTAGCTTTATCGTAATAGGTTATATATTTTTTATTTAAATATCAAGTTACATTTCGCATTACTCGGAGTAAAATTTTCAATCGTCTCTCTCGTGAAACTGTCAAAAATTGCTGTAGAACCTTTTGGTTCTAAGGTCGCGATATATACTTGTGGTGACACTTCATCCGCATTACATTAATGGAATTAAAATACGAATTTTGTTTTAGCGCTAACTGTGTTTTTAATCTATCTCTTCAAATATTTTCAGATCGAGATATTGCTTAGTTCTCCCAAATCAATCGTGTAAAGATGTGGGTTATTTTTCTAGTTTAAGATATATATAAAAATAAATATACTTTTTTGTCTATATCTATATATGGTATCGAGGCACTTTGTATCGATTTTATAGTGGTGCGTTGCATTGTACGCTGCATCGGAAAAAGAGATTTGTAAATTTATAAACATGAACATTAATTACGTGAATGTTAACAATTATCATCGGATGCACACCCATTTCTGCGTACATTGCAGCCATTTAATTATAAAAAAATGTCAGGAATCCGTGCTGCCGATGACCGAGCTCGAGCGCAACAGAGGCACCCTCTACGGTCTGTTCGGAAGTGTGCTCCGCGAGCTCGCTGACGTAATGAACTTCACGGCCGAGCTGATCGCCACGGAGGACGCCTACGGCAACTTCTGCCCGGAGAGCAACAGCTGGTCAGGCGTGATCGGACGATTGGTGTCCGACGAGGTGGACATCGGCGTCGCGGAGTTCGGACGCAGCGAGCACCGGTTCGAGGTTGTCGACTTCGCGTCGCCGCTGCTGCTCACGCGCATGAATCTCTATCTCAGGCAGCCGAACATATCGGCCATCATGTGGTCAACGTATGCACAGGTATTAATGAACGTTTTCGGCTTCTTAACATAAATGTTTAAGGGGCCAGGCCTGGGTTAAACCCAAAAAGAGACTTTTATTTTACGAGTACAGAAAACTTTCTATATTTAAAAGCAATCATTCTGAAAATTTGTATGCTATCAAAACACAATAATATCTTAAATTTTACTCTTGTAAAACCTCAAAATCTTGATCCTACACGTCACAATAAATCACTATTTTCAATACCATATTTATTAAAGGAACTTTGTTCCTCACAGAATTCTAGGTGACATAATAAACGAAATTTTTTGTTCGACGGTTAATCCATTCCTTTTGACATATATAACGAAATGAGCGGAGCACTTTTTTGTTAACATTTTTTTTTATTATTTTTATCGGAGATTCAATCGATTTTTTAAAAGAAAATTTGTATACAATTTTTAATCATACTTTATAACAACATGATTTTTCGCTATTGTATTAAACTCACAGGGAGAGTCCACACTCTCTGGGCTACGGGATTTTATGAAACTTTAGGTGTTTTTTGAACCTAAAAATGAAGCCTAGCACCCGTAGTTTTTTCAATGGGCCTTTTTTCTCGAAATATAAGTCATTATATCCCAAATGCGTATAATTTTAGTAAGAAAAAGCACGTCTTCTCAAAGTAACTCTGCATGTTTGTACACTAAAAAATGGCCCTAAAACACAATAAAACTAGACGAAATGAGCTTCGATTTAAGCTTTGTTGCGTATAAAAATATTAATTCGAGTAAAAGTTATTAACAATCGAATATGATGACTGGAAATGCATGAATATTGGACGGAACTTAATTGTTATAAATTCGGTGATTTTTCATCTTTTTAGTCACCAATTTTAATTGTTAATTACTTTTATTGGAAATAATATTTTTATATGCAACAAAGTTTAGATTAAAGCTCTTTTCCTAGTTTTATTGTATTTTAGGTCCATTTTATACTGTAAAAACATACAGAGATACGTTGAGAAGAAGACGTGCTTCTTTTTACTAAAAGTATACGCATTTGGAGTATAATGACTTATATATAGAGAAAAAAGATCTAGTGGAAAAAACTACGAGTGCTAGGCTTCATTTTTATGTACAAAAAAACACCTCTTAAAGTTTCATCAAATTTCGTGACCAGGAGGGTGTGGACTCTGTTTATCAGCAAACAAACAAACATTCCAATACTCTATAATTTAAATAATGCGAGATAAAAATTCCGCTACAGCCTCCTTCAATCTAGATGGATACGTCGCATCATCAATAGAGTTTATTTAATATTCATCGCAAAACTTCAGAAAGTCTCAGTGAATCGGTCACCGGTTTGTTCAGATCAAATACATAACTCATTATACTTGCCTATGATGTGTAAACAATGTTTAATATGCCTCAAAACAACATAGACTTTTAGTGTTTCAGATATTTTGGTTGCTTTAAAACTTTCTTTAATTCTTTAATGTTCAAATCTAAATCTTAACCAACATTTTTTACTAAAAACCAACACTCAACGACTTATGTAGCTGTTCGATATCTTTATAAATATCTGGATCTAGTAGTTTGACAGCAATCTTAAAATATTTTCTGCAAGCGTTGTCATGATAGTTTTATGGAAATAACTTTATTTTTTTTTGGTCGTAAAAGAGCTCTCCCGTGAGAAACTATTAAAGGAGGCTATCAAACGATAAGATCCAGACACTTATAAAGATATTGAGTGGCATTATTCAGTAAAATCAGATTTAGATTTGCACGTCAATAAAATTAACTCTAAATTATGAATTATTGAAATGTTTTTTCTAAAATTTGACATAAAAGCGAAAAATCATGTTACTATAAAATTTGATAAAAATATAAGGGGTGCAGGTAATATGGCCACCTTAAGGAACTTTCGATTCCCAGTAGATATATATCGGATTTTAGGGCTTCGGAAACTGTTGAGACATGTTATTTGAACCATTAACTCTAGTACCTTATGAGTTTTTGCAAAAAAATGTATTCTCTGAATTTAAATTAAAGAAGTTCTAAGTAGTTCATAATTGGCCACTTTACCAACAGTATTGGTAAAGTGGCCACCTATTAGTTCTTATGATAAAGTCGTATAGTAAATGCTTAACAAAGACAAGACTAGCCTACCAGATACTTTCTTTATATGTTACGAGGGTAGTTCAATAAGTCTTTAGAATAAAGTATAAAAACAATTTTTTTTGGGTAAATTTTTTTTTATTTTTCAACATAATCTCCTTGAAGCTCTATACACTTGGTCAATCGCTTTTTAAGTTTTTTTAATCCTTCAGAAAAGTGCGTTTTCGGAAGTTCCTCAAAATAAGCACTTACAGAGGCAATGACGTCTTCGTTGTCCGTAAATCTCTGTCCACCGAGCCATTTTTTCAAGTTTGGAAATAAGAAAAAGTCACTGGGGGCTAAATCTGGTGAATACGGTGGGTGTTCGACCAATTCAAATTTTAGTTCTTCAACTTTAGCCATGGAAACGAAGCATGTGTGAACTCGGGCGTTGTCGTGATGAAAGAGAATTTTTTTTCTCGCCAAATGTGGTCGTTTTTTTTTAATTTCTTCTTTCAGCTGCTCTAATAATGATGCATAATACTCACCAGTAATTGTTTTACCCTTTTCCAAGTAGTCAATAAGTATAATTCCACGTGCATCCCAAAAAACTGTAGCCATAACCTTACCAGCTGACTTTACGGTCTTTGCCTTCTTTGGAGCTGGTTCGCCTGTGGAAATCCACTGTTTGGATTGTTCCTTTGTCTCAGGAGTGTAGTGGTGTATCCATGTTTCATCCACAGTCACAAATCGACGAAAAAATTCCTCAGGATTCCGACTTATGCGCGCCAAAAGAGCCTCAGAGGCGACCACTCTATTGCGTTTATTCTCAGCTGAGAGCAAACGCGGCACCCATCTTGCCGATAGCTTTTTCATGCCTAATTTTTCATGTAGAATTGAAACAACTGCACCTATAGATATCCTTGTGGCCTCAGCTAACTCACGCACTTTTAATCTTCTATCCTTCAACACCATATCGTGGATTTTATTGATGATTTCGGGAGTAGTTGCTTCTACGGGCCTTCCTGAACGTGGTTCGTCACTTATTGATGTACGACCACGCTTAAATTCATTTACCCAGTTATAAACCGTTGCTAAGGCAGGGGCAGATGTGCCATGAACTGAGTCCAATTCATTTTTTATCTCATATGGAGTTAAACCCTTTAAATGAAAATGTTTAATTACCGCTCTGAACTCGTTTTTTTCCATTTTTCTTAACAAGCAATTTTTTTTTTCAATTGGTTATAAAAACACGTAAACTCAGAAGATGTGGACTGTGACTGCACCATATATCTAGTCGGGAGTGGTGCTGACTGAAAACAGATGATTTGGAGCGATTCGCGCGCCATCTGTTGGTCATTCTAAAGACTTATTGAACTACCCTCGTATTTAGTGATTAGTAGACCTGGGAATTTTGAAGAAGAAATCGTCGTTTTTATCGGCGTCCATTGCCTTTTCCTTTGCAATGCATTCGTATGGCCACTTTACCAACCGATAAACGTCAACGAAAGTTGCAATTTTCGCATCGAAAATAAACTTTACAGCAAAAACTGGCATATGTATTTTATGTACCGTATGATTCTCTTTCGCTCACATCACGCTGACAAAAGTGGTTTCTTTACATGCATGTACTGCTAAGAAATACAAGTTTTGATGCGTTCGTGCGTAAATAAATATGACCCTATCTTATAATTAGAGCTAGCAGCGGGGGCACCGGTCATCGCGCCTCTCAATATCTATTGTCATAATACATATGCTGTAGGAGTTACGGCGCCCCAGAATAACGCATATTGCGAGATTTCGTGTAGGTAGTCACATTAACTACATGGCCACATTACATGTACCAACCTTATATAAAAAGTAAGGTATGTATAAAATATATATGGTTTTCATCTTATGAAAATCATGTCATAAAAAATAAAAAATGGTAGTAATAAATTAATAAATGAAAAACTTAAAGTGGCTTATTTTTCACCAAAAATATTTTATATCCAAATATCTCGAGAAAAAGATCTGATTCGATTTTGCTTCAGGTGGATTCTTATCCTAGAAGTGATAGCGAACAAAGCTACCCGGTCCATTGTTGTCGTCAGTTGGCTTAAACTTTCAATTCGTTCAGGAACACTGTGCAAGTAATATCCCCAAAACCGACATCCCAAACTAATATTTAATTCTTCAAAATCAAAGTTTCAGTCTCCGAAAAGTCATAAGATACTGCTTTTGCTTTTCCACGCAAGCAAGATGCTAATTTTATCAACTTTTTGAGCGAAGTAGGTCCATCGTAGTTAGCAAGGCTTTTACTTAAGGAGGTCCGAGCGGCATACTAGTTAAAACAGCAACTTATAAAAAAATGATATTTTTATTAGAGAAGTCTATGACAATATACCCTGTTAACAAAATAAACATTTAAAAAATTTTGCATATTCATATTTATATCCAACGCATAATTATATTATTTCTTTCTGAAAAGTTCAATATAGACATTGATTAGACTCTAACCTCTAAGGTGTTTCTTTGTTATGAGTACTTTTTTTGCGTTATTCTATACGTATCTCTCTAAAACGTTAAGCAATCATTTTTTTTATTGTAACTACATAAATTTTGAAAGCTGAGGATTAATTTGATATTATAATATTCTACCAAAGTTTCCTACAAATGCATGAATTTTCATTTCAAATGGCGACAACTGCGTTTTCTGTATATTAAACGGGCTAAACTGGCGAACTTTAGAATTAAATATCTTTTCGAAATGCCAGGCAACCCATACTGATAATTTGTCTGTGAACTCAAATAATCTTTATTAAAAATTACAAAATAGATTTGGGTCTTAAAGTTTAAAATTACTTTTCGCTCGTACCCCTTTAAACCCAAATCAACACTCCGTGGATCCATCTTAACTTCAATTGATTCTAATCTTTCTCTACCTGAGTTTGTTTATTCACCTAACGCATTCTGAGAAATATCAGCAGCTGTGGCATTCGCTTTTAAATGAGCTTTTAAAACTTCCGTATGTGAAGGTGATACGGTTTGTGTCTTCGTGTGTATTAATATTTGTTCAAAAAAGCTTTTGAATGCCTAGCTTAAAAAGAAATTCCAAGCGACGCCTTAAACATTTATGTTTATTTATAGGATTTAACACAGTCTTAATCCCTTTAACTAATTATATTTGTAACTTTTTCAATAATTATTTAAGAAAAAAACTGATGGTCTGTGTAGGTATTCGATAATAGAATATGGACTTTAAATGTCCTTATTGTGATTATCTGCTCCTTCCTGATAGCAGCAATGATGTCGAAAATCCGAAAGGAGAATTTTTGGTCACTCACTGCGGAAAACTGTTTTTATATCTGGGGCATTCAGTGTCAGCAGGGACTTCCAGGTAATTATGATCAGATTCATGAAACTTTTCCTTGTACACTTGAGACATTGCAGTATTCACGCAACATCTACAAGTCTACAAATTAATTTAACTCATGGGGTTCGGAATTTTTCCTATATTATCTAGTAATTTTTACAAGTATGATTTTAAGTGAAAAAAAGTTTATGACTAGGCGAAATTCCGGGAACTTTGGGTTGGTAGTCATACGCTTTATCATAGGACTACCAACCACTTGCAAGTTCATGTACGAATTTGACTTATGAGGTATCACGTGTAATTTAACAAAAATTAATATTATGATCTCTTTAATGTTGCAACGTACGTCAATTCATTTTACAAAATATAAAAAATAATCAAAATTATTAAATTACTAATAATAAAATTTTACATTTTCGCGTGCATCTCACTTGCGGTTTATTTCAGACCTATGTAGAATCGTTCTTTATGCATGTTTTAGATTAAAAAAATTTATTAAGTTTTATGCTATATTTCAATATTTAACGGTCCATTTAATCAAATACATTTTTTTCATTACTTCTACTTTGGTAAATGCTCAAAAATACTCAGATGGGTTATATTAGGTTCCCTTATTATTATTATAAAGGCCAAGTCGAAATGGTAAGCAGCAATGATGCTTGCAGGGCAACAGCCATCACATAGTCTTTATATCGGCTGTAGACGTGCTTGCATCAGCACCATAGGTATCATAACTACTTGTTGTGACTAGCTATTCGTAGCTGTGTAGTCCATAGCCTTGTTCACACTGTCATGCCATCTTTCTCTATTTTGCGAGTTACATCCAATCCTCCTCATAACATCCTATTTATCGTACGTCCATTTTAATATTGTCCTCCTTCTTTTAATATTGACCTTCGTCTCGGTCTACCGGGGGTTCTTACTCCTGTCGGCTACCCGTCCCAGTCTTCGGGATTTAATCTCTCTTGTAACGTTTAGCTTCCCGTAGGGTGAACGTACCGGTTCTGACCACCTTAAGCTTTCTTTAAATTTCAAGAACGTATTTGCAACAGTAAAATATAATGTTTAATCATTCAACAAATTTATACACATTTTAAAACACATGTATTTAATCAATTCATAGTTATTTTTATGACAAAATGCAAGGAAATTTCACAAATGAAAAAACTAAAATAAAACTCGTTTTTCACCGTGTTTGGCCACCTAATCACTAGTTTTGGTCCATAGGGATGCACCGGTATTGGCCACTATCGAAATTGATTTTTACAATAAAAATATTTTTGTATCATCAATTATTACCAATAAAAACACATAATTTATCAATAAAGCAGTTATTTCTTGAAACTGTTTGGATTTAATCTCATTAAAATGTTTAATTATATATATTTTGTATGCTAAAGTACAAATATACGTAACAGTCATTTATTATTCTAAAAATTATTAAAATGATCCTTTCTTTTTCTTAGAACAGTTTTTCCTTTTTTTACAATTCTACAAAATTCGTTTCTACATTAAAATGGATTCAATTCGGAGAAAATTTGATAAACAGAACATAACCTATTATAACCTATAACATGTTTTAGATGCGTCTAGTATTTTACTTAAATCAAGTTTTTTACTGACTAAAAACGTAGTTAAAAATCATATTATATATTTCGTAGACTTAAAAACTTTAAATAATCGTGTAAAAAGCTAATTTGATATATTTTTATGACAAAGGTACTGCGGCCAAAACTGGTATATTAATGTTTTTGCTGTACCACTTCTGGCCACCCTTTGTTTTCTATAAAATTGCAGTTTTCTTTGTAATTTTCTAATTTATTCTTAATATTTTAACTTAATTAATTGTACCTGCGAAGTTATTTTTGACCGTAACTGATATTACTAAGTAGTATGAACTTTTTAGTCATCTGCTTCGGTTGTCGATATACGTAAGAAAATACTATTTTCAACACCCCTCAAACATAAAGTACTCGTATTTTTTCTGTCAAAATACAGCGAGCGAAGTGTACTTTCACTTTTATACAATGTTCTAAAGTACTTAAGAATCATGTTAATGCCGAAGTTGTATGGAAATCGACAGTTAAAACTTTTATAATGATTAAAATTATGTTATATGGCTAAAACCGGAGCACTTGCCACAAACGGTACATCCACTCTATAGCTCGTGTATTTCTTGGTTATGTAAAATTTCTCCATTCTGTAGTAATCTCAATTATTTTGCCCCCGAATATCTTTCTAAGGGCTCTATTCTCAAATACTCAAAACCGTTTGATTAACGCCCACGTTTCGCATCCGTATAGAAGTACTGCCATTATGATTTTTCTATATATTTCTAATTTAGTCTTTCGTAATGGTAATCGTGATTTTAGTAAGTTATGAGATTCATTTTTGTGGTCGATTATCGTGCCAAGGTATTTAAACTCGTCTACTTTTTTTAAACTTTTACCAGAGACTTTCAAATCGGTATCATAGCGTATGTTAGCAATTGTGTTAGGGAGCCATTTATTATAATTCCCTCTTTACATTCTTGTATCGCCCTGGCCACGTATTCTAAACCTAAGTTAAATAGAAGGGTTGATAGAGCATCTCCCTTCTTTAGCCCGTTGTGAATGCCACTGGCTGCGATAGTCTTTTACCTGACCTGACTATGCCCCGATTGTTATCTAGGTACATTCTGATTCAATTAACCAACTACTTTGGTACCCCTAGCAATACTAAGACGTGAAACATTTTCCATCTTATTATTGAGTTATACGCTTTCTTAAAATCAATGAATAATTTGTGTACCGTTTCCCCATATTCCCATTTCTTTTCGAGGAGCTGCTTAACCGTAAACATCTGGTCGCTATTGGACCTCTTTCTTCAAATCGACACTGGTAATCCCCGAGGATTTCCTCCGCGAGAGGTGTGAGGCTATCTAACAGTACATTAGAAAGAATTTTGTAGTATGTTCAGATAAGAGAAATGCCTCTGTAGTTATTACAGTTTGTTTTATCTCCTTTTTTAATAAAACGTAAAAGGTATTAGATTAAAAGTGTTTAAATATTATGTAACAAATAATTATTTTTTCTATTACTAGAGTTCCCTTCTGCATCTTCATTACAACTGGCTTTCATGTCGCTATTCATTCCATCTATGGTTATTTGCATCAGTTATTCTGCAACATTAACCAGCTATCTCGCTGTCTTTACGCCAAGATTACCATTTTCTTCAGAGCAAGAATTCTTAGCCGATAATTCATACAATTTAACTGTACTTCGTGGAAGTGTTTACCATGATATATTTCAGGTAAAATTAATAATAATAATAATTATCATTTTTTATTATTTTAAATTTTGTATTATATGTTAATAAATAAATAAGTAAATAAATAAATAATTGAATAAATAGAAAATATATATTTTATCGCAGCGTTCCAATGACGCTTTATCGGAAGATATGCGAAAGCGCATGAAACGATCGGAAGATTTACCCCTAAACATGGTGGAAGCGATCAATCAGGTTTGCACCGAAAAAGTCGTGTTCTGTACAAACGATGTATTCGTTGACAAAATGAGCGACCGAATTCCTTGTCAGTTGTCGTATATTAATATGGAACGCCTAGACACCGCGGCATTCGTGCTTACCAAAAACAGTCAGTACAGAGAATTAATAAACTATTAGTAAGTTATCAACTAAAATAGGGGAGAGCGGGATAACTTTGGACACAGTATTTAATTACAGAAAGCATGATGTCAGAGAAACTTTATCAATGAAATAACTTTTCAAATATAGTTTAACTTCAAAAACTCTATATTCGTCATATTTTATCAGATAACATTTTTTTCTATCCGATTGAAGTGGAAATGGAAATTCAATTACATGTCCACAATGAATATTATTTGTAGCAAAAAACTAGTAGATAGTTGGTTTGATTTATTTATATATTTTTAATACTTTGTGTTTCGTATAAGTTTATTTTGTATTTGTTTGCTTTAATTTACTGGATAGTTGATTCTTCTAGACTTCGACAAATATAAAGTTCAGTTTTAGACTAAATTTAAAATCCAAAGATCAATTGGACTATTTTAAATAAATATTTTTCTCTTTTATTTAAGGTAATACTAAAGCCACCTGACACCGACAAATACGAGGATTCACTTTTCTTATTTCATTTTCAATTTTGAATAATCAACTCTATGGAAAGTTGTTGTCCCAATCAAAAAGAACAACTTTCCATAGAGATATTTTCTTAAGATTAAAAAATGAATCAAAAAAGTGGTGCCCCGTATTTACCAGTAACACGGGGTTTAACATCACCTTCATTTAAAACAATTTCACTGAAATTCAAAGACTCTAATACAGTAATTATTATAAATACAGAGTTAGAGTAATATTAAAACCTGAGCATTTTTAAAATTAGAGTGTTAATCTACTAACATACATGTGCACCAACACACACTGATTAATTGTTTTGTATATTAATACACTGCTTTTAAAAATGCGCTTCAATTTTAAATATGACTTTATATTAATAATAGTATATTACGCAACTAGGGGCGAACATGGGTATTTCCAAGCGAGGATGATGATTGATTGCTCAAAATCATCATCCGAGTCTGAAAATACCTTTTTGCCCCAAGTTGCGTACCGTATTTATTATAACAAGTGCATAAAGAAGGCCATTCTTTGTCGTCTACAAAGTGGATTGAGAATAGAGTTTTTCGAGTCGTCCAATTTATTAAGGAAATGGAGCAAAAATAAATAAAGGGTACCGAAAATACTCATTTTCGCTACCGAAAATAAAAGGTAGCAAAAATGAGTATTTTCGCTACCAATAAAAGGTAGCGGAAATGAGTATTTTCGTTACCAATAAAAGGTAGCTAAAATAAGTATTTTCGGTACCCTTTATTTGACGCTCGGAAAACACTATTTTCGCTGCACTTTATAGGTGCCGACAATAGTCTTTTTTATTCACGTGTTATAAAAAATTATTTCTATTTAAAACAATAGTGTTAAAAAATCTATATACATAATGAGTGGTTACATAATTACTTTAAACAAATACTTGAATATACACTACAAAAATTAATTTTTACAAAATTAAATAGTGTACAAAAATTAAGACAAATAGTGTTTAATTGAACTCCAATTTTTCCTACAATAATTTTGAAGGAATTTTACAAAATTCGTATTGTACATTAATAGCTAAATTAATTTTCAGTATTGAAAATTTCCGATCTTACGGCATTATAAAGGTTCTCAACAATCGACATCTCAAGAAAATGATATATCTGGACTCGATCTACTTGCCGTTGAGCTTTTGGAGCATGGTGCCACTTCTCACGATTTTCTTAAGCGGAATTGGCTTCTCGATTTTCATACTGTTCTGCGAACACGTGCACCACTTTATAAAAAGACGAAAGCGAACAAGTGGAAGGTGAAGAAAGCAATGATATGGTTAGGTATTGATATTAAATTATATACATTTCTAAATTAATTTTACTTATAATAAATTAAATGTTAATGTAATTACTGTATGTCATACCTACATATTGGATGGGGACACAATACTGATATCATTTATTTTGTTTTTTATAAAAATGAAATAAATTAATTAATAAAAAGCATATTATTTAAACTATATATAATAATGCTAAATTCTTAGGAAATTCAAACTACTTACATGAATGTAAACAAACCTTTATATAGTCGAAAAAATATGTGGAATGAGAAAGGCTAACTTCAATCCCTGCATTCGAATTTTTTTCGAGCAGGTACGGAGGGTACAGTGAGTATATATTGAACTCATTTATTCATTTTCAATTTCTATAGTAGAAAAGATAATGGCGACCATCGCGCGCCGAGCAGCGTTGCGCTCTTAGATCAAGTAGTACTAAGTACATGGTCTAAGGTTGGGCTCATTTGGATTTCAGATAACAGAATCCCTAGGTCCAAGTGTTAAAATTTGACATTGTAGTCAGCTAAGTTCAGATCGTTGAAGCGAAATGCCGCGGGGTGCATTTATACCCATCCGACTCCGCCCTATTACCGGATTACCTAACCTGTCGAATTTCGATTGTTTTGATTTTCTTGCATCTACTGCAGGTCGGATGGGTTTGAATACGTTCTGAACTTAGCTGACCACAATGTCAAATTTTATCACTAGGACCTAGGAATTCTGACATCTGAAATCCAAATGATCTGATCCAATTTTTTTTGCAAATCAAAATATCTCAAAGTTAGAAATCGAAAATTTAACTCAAAGTTAGAAATCGAAAATTTATCTCAAAGTTAGAAATCGAAAATTCGATATACCTACCTACCATAGATTCGATCTCGCGGTGGATATTAATATAAGGGAACCAGCTATAATAAAAGTGTGATAGTTGCGTATTTACATAAGAAGTGAAATGAAATTTATTTAATTGAGAAATATCATTTAGCACGTCAGATATATTGAAACATCCATTTTTGGGATAACCTATGAGGGTGCTTTTCACCCCCTCAAAGCGTTTTTCCGCCGATAAAAAAACACGTGTCTCTTATTTTTATTATAATTTATGAAAAATAATACATATTTTCGTCTATTATATTTTGTTTTAATTGCAAAAGTTTAACATTTTAGTAACATATTATATAAAAAAGTATTTTAACTTACATATGGTATAAAAAAACATTGTATTATAGGTATAATCTAAATTGAAGGTTTTTTCTTATTCAGATTCAATGTTTTAACGATGTTTCTTTATACATTTAAGGTCAACAATCAATAAAATCTAATAAACTTAAATACGCACATTGCTATATTTCAAAAAAACATAAATATAATATTTTGTAACTTCATTTTAGTACAATAGCATGATTTTTTTATATTAATAATAAAAAAATTTTAAATTATACATGTCTATACAAATGTGTGTATGTGTATGATCGCTGTATGATTATTAAACACGATTTAATTTTAAAATTTGAATGTATTTTAATGTTAAAGTTTTTAAATAAAACTGTAATTTGATAAGTTGTTTAAATAAGTTATAGTTTGCAATCATTTTGTTAAACAATTTATTTTTTGTTTATATATTTTACAATTTAAATTTTTTTTTTCAGATATAAAAAAAATTTATAAATTTAAAAAAATAATTATAAATATATAATTACCCAAAAATATTCGGATAATTATCCATAGACATATAATTTAATACAATGGGTTTGACAGAAGAACAAAAATTAATTGTAAAGGGGCTTGGATTATATAGTGGTAATGCTTCCAGATTTGAAGATATACACATTTATGAATTTAATGAGATCCTCAAATCTTGTTCTCATTTTGATATGCAATCGTCACTATTATATCAAAAATCTAAAAATATTAATCAGGTCCCAATTAATAGTGAGTATATACAATTACTATTTTCTGGAAATTCTGAAAATGGTCATTGGATTTGCATGTATTATAATGATAATTTAATACATATTTATGATAGTTTGAATAGAACATACTTACAAGATGAACATAAAGTTTATATTAATCGATTATTTCCGAATAATCCAGATTTAAAAATCACTTTCGAAAAAGTACAATTACAAACTAATAGCTATAATTGTGGAATATTCGCAATAGCTTTTGCCGTTACCATTGTTTTTAACTTATACCCATGTAGTTTATACTTCGATGTTTCTCAAATGCCTTCACATTTATTGAAAATATATGAATAACGCAGTATAAAGATGTTTCCGATTTTACAAAATGTAGCTTATGAAAATATAAATTTTGATTTTTCAATGATCCCAGTACGGAGAACCGTCAATCGTAAGATCACTTTTATTGAAAAAAAATTAAGTTTCGATCTCGAGGTAATTAATATGATAGAAAAAAATATTCTTAAGCAAATAATTAGTGAAACACAAAAAATAATGAATCTGTACAATAGATCTTGTGATGATCCCATTATTCTAATGGATATAGATGATGATATGGCGAGCGTTGGTGCATTGCATGATACTAACGTCATTATAAATTTGGAAAATATTCATTTAGTTGACGTATCTTTATCAAATGAAAATGAAATTGTAACAAGTAAAAACAAAGATACAAAAAAGATAATTGACAATGATAATCTTTTATTTAAAGGTAAACAGAAAGAGGTTATAATGCTTCACAATAAAGATGATAGTAAAAGCAGTATTAATTATAAACACAAAGCAAAAATAGAGAAGAAATTTAAAAAAAAGAAACGGTTATTAGAAAAAATTGTAAATTTGAGTAGTGATGAATTAATAAAAATACATGCTCAAGAAGCATTACGTAAAAGAGAAGCTTACTGGAAAAATAAACGTGAACAATATAATAAACTGGAAGAAAAAAGAATAAAAAGAAAAAGACAAAAAATGGAAAAACTGCAACGATTGGATAGCGATGAATTGAAAAAAGAACGTGAAAAAGAAGCATTACGTAAAAAAGAATCTTATTATAAAGGTAAAAATAATCATAACTGTAAAACGATAGAAAAAAATTTAAAAAGAAAAAACCGAAGAATAGAAAAATTGGAACGATTGAATAGTGATGAAATGAAAAAAGAACGTGAAAAATAAGCATTACGTAAAAAAGAATCCTATTACAAAAGTAAAAATAATGATGACTGTGAAATAGTAAAAAAAAAATTAAAAAGAATAAAACAAAAAATTTAAAAATTACAACGAATGGATAGTGATGAATTAAAAAAAGATCGTGAAAAAGAATCATTACGTAAAAAGAAAGCGTATTGTAAAGACAAAAGTGATCAATGTTATACAATAGAAAATAAAGAAACAAAAAGGAAAATGTTAAATGACGAAAGAAAAGAAAATATAGATAAATTTGTGCAAATCCGTATGAAAGAAAATGCAGGAAAAAGGAAAGAGTATTTTAAAAATGTAAATGAAATTAAACAGCCAATTTCATTAATAAAAAAATTAAAAATTGATGATAATAACAAGTATTATAATGTATATGATTATAATGTATCTGATGAATTAAATGATACAACAAATAAGAAAGTTGAAAAAACGTATCTTAGATAAGAATGAGAAAAGTTTAGAATTAATAAGTAAATCAAAAATTATCGGTCTAATAGCAAATGTACAATTTGATGAAAAAATAATTAATGAGAACAATTTGGGGTCTACGAATGAAATTTGTAAATATTGTAATGTAAAACATTTTGTTTTTGAATATGCAAAAGGTAAAGAATTTAATAATTGTTGTCAAAAAGGAAAAGTGGAACTGCCGGAAAATCCTGCTTATCCAAGTTTATTAGAGCAATTAGCTACAGGACAATCAGAAGATGGTATTAACTTTCGTAAAAATATAAGATCATATAATAATGCCTTAGCTTTTGCAAGTTTTGGAGCTAATTTTGACAAATTGTCTAGTCAATGACCGCAAGTGATCAAATATTGTGGTCAAATATATCACAATGTTTATGTCTTGCATCCTAATGAAAATGAAGCACGTAAATTTGGACAATTATATGTTCTTGATAATGAATTAGCTACAGATCTACAAAAAAGTTATAAGAATAATTCTAATACAAAATTAGAATTATTAAGTCAATTAGATAGCTTATTAAGAATTGTAAATCCTTATGCTAAACCTTATAAAATGATGCACGAAGTAGAAAAAGAAGAAGTAGAACGATGCGAAAAAAATGGTTGCATACCGAGAACAGTAACCATGTCCATAAAACGAAATGATAAATTAGATAAAAATAGATATAATGCAGCTACTTGTAATGAAGTTGCAATGATATTTGTAGGAAAAGATGGTCTACCTCTAGCAGAACGTGATATTGTTATATATTCAAAACATGATCCTCCAATTAGCATTTCTCCGATCAGTAAACACATAGACCTCATGACATATCCACTTATATATCCAAACGGAGGATACGGATGGATGCCTAATATAAAATGTAAAAATAGTACTAATAATATTTCAAATTTGCAATTTTACAATTATAGATTATCTGTGAGAAATGGATTTAATCCATATCTTAATTTGGCAAAAATTTCTCAACAGGCAATAATTGATGCATTTGTAAAAGTTGAAAGCTCAAGGTTATATTATATTAGAAAAAATCAAAATGTATTAAGAAGTGATTGTTATAAAAGCGTAATGGATTATTTACATAAAAAAAAATCTGAAAATATTAAACTCGGAAAATTGTTTATTTTACCATTAAATTTTACTGGAAGTCCACGATTTTTAAAACAAAATTATATTGATTCAATGACTATTGTAAATCGTTATGGAAAGCCTGACTTATTTATAACAATGACATGCAATCCAAACTGGAAGGAAATAACTGAAAATCTAGAAAAATATGAAACTGCACTTGATAGGCCAGACATTGTTGTTAAAGTATTTCAACAAAAAGTAAAAGAATTTAAAGAATTAATAGTTAAGCAAGGTATTTTAGGAAAATGATATATGAAGCTACTAGTAATGAAGTTGCAATGATATTTGTATTGCCTATACTTATGTTATCGAATTTCATAAACGAGGACTTCCTCATATGCATATGTTATTATTTTTAAATAAAAATGATAAAATTAATACTCCTGAAAAAGTTGATGATCTAATAAGTGCGGAAATTCCAAATCAAGATATTTATCCACAGTTATTTAATATTGTAAAACAATTTATGATCCACGGTCCTTGCGGAGAACAAAATATGTGTTCTCCTTGTATGAATAAAGACACAAAAAATGTACAAAAAACTACCCAAAAAATTATAATAACAAAACAACTTCCACTTTATATGCGAAGAAATGACGGCAAAACTATCAATTATAAAGGTAGAAATTGTACGAAAGTTGCTGATAACCGATTTGTTGTACCATATAATCCTTATTTGCTGTTAAAATTTAATTCTCATATTAATGTAGAAGTATGTTCAACTGTACAATGTATTAAATACTTGTTTAAATATTGATATAAAGGGCATGAAATATGGAAAATAACGTATACGAATATGATGAAATTAATCAATATATTAATACAAGATATTTATGTCCGCCTGAAGCTATGCACAGATTACTAGAATATACTTTACATTGTTTTTCACATGTTATAATATAATACGATTAGCTATTCATGGTGAAGATGAGCAAGAAGTATATTTTGAAGAAGGAAAAGAAGAAGAAATACGAGGTAAAAACCCAGAAACTACGTTAACAGAACTATGTATTTGACAATAAATCAAAAACACGGAATAAGAGAAAAAAATGTTCAAACCTGTATTAAGTAGAATGTATTTAGTAAATCCAAAATATCGTCAACGGTATTTTATCAGATTATTACTATTACATGTCAAAGGAGCAACTTCATTTCAAGATTTACGTACTATTAACGATGTAATATATCCTACATTTTATGAGGCTGCTGTAGCTAAACAATTAGTTAATGAGGATGAAGAGTGGGATAGATGTTTAGAAGAAGCAACACAAATACAGTTTCCTACTGCACTTTGTGAGTTATTTGCGTTTATTTGTATTTTTCATAATCCTATTAACGCAAGAAATCTACATGAAAAATACAAACATTTCTTTTATCATCCTAAATATGAAATAAATGAAGGTGAAAACCAAGCTTTGAACACAATTGAAAGAAATTTACAAATAAATAGATATGCTTTGGATGATTTTCAATTACCCAGTATATCAACATACGTATAAGAATATGAAGTTGAAACCACAATCGAAAGCGACAAAATTAATGAATTAAATCTTAAGATTGGTACATTGAAAGATCAACAAAAACATATTTATGACGCTGTTTTAGAAAGTTTAAAACATAAAAATAAAAATCATATTTTCATTGATGGGCCAGGAGGAAGTGGGAAAAGTTACGTACTTAACGTTTTAATAGACTACTTAAAGTTATCAAATATACCATTTTTATGCGTTGCTTGGACCGGGATTGCAGCAAATTTATTAAATAATGGAAAAAAAAGTACATACGACATTTAAATTACTACTTAATATAACAGAAAGTACCATATGTAACATAAAGTCTAATTCAAACGATGGTAAAAAATTTAAAAAAGTGCAAATTATAATATGGGATGAAATATCAATGACATCAAAATTTGCTTTTGAAGCAGTAAATCGTCTTCTTCAAGATATAAGTGATAATAAAGATATATTCGGTGGAAAAACGTTACTTCTTTCAAGAGATTTCAGACAAAATTTACCAGTCGTCAGACATGGTAGTCATATTGATGTTATTGAAAATACAGTCAAATACAGTTATTTATGGTCAAATTTTATACCCATGACACTAAATGAAAATCTTCGAGTATCAAATAACGAAAATAATTTCAAAAAATGGCTATTAGATGTAGACGAAGGAAAACGTTCAAATGTATATGTAGAAGAAAATGAATTACTTGAAATCCCTGATGATATAATAACAAAAGAAAATTACATTACAGAAATTTTAGGAAATGAAATAAGAATAAATGAGAAAAATTTATATGACAAAGTTATATTAGCTCCCACTAACAATGATGTCATTGATATTAATAATATATATTTAGATATAATGCAAGGACAAGCTGTTGAATATTTCAGTATAGATACGGCAGAAGATGATAATCGAGAAAATCTAGATATAATGTTACCAACAGAATTTCTGAATTCATTGACTCCTAATGGACTTCCACCGCACAAATTGCAATTAAAAGTTGGAGCAATTGTTATTCTTTTAAGAAATTTAAATTTGAATGATGGCCTTTGTAATGGAACAAAGTTATCAATTAAACAATTAATGAAATATATAAATTCAAGCAGAAATTTTGAGTGGAAAAAAAAGGGGAAATTAGTTTTAATACCAAGAATATCACTATCACCATTTGAAGAATAAATACCATTGAATATGTGTAGAAAACAATTTCCTATGCGATTAGGTTTCGCAATGACAATTAACAAATCACAAGGACAATCATACAGTGAAGTTGGTGTTTACCTACGATCACCAGTATTCGTACACATAAAACGTACACTAAAAATATTGTGTATAACGAAATCTTGTAAATTCTACGTAAAAATGCATAGCTTAATATAAACCTTTAAACCATTAGATTTAGCTTTACAATTAATGCAGTGTTGAAAATCATTTGACATGATGTATAATATATCAAAAAAGATTATCATATTTCAGCTACCAATTCAAATAAATGGAGCGCTTAAATGAAATCGGCTGCAGCATTATCAAAAATGCAGCGATGGAAATTAATATGAGATAGTATATAATATATGAAAAAAATTATATTTCGGCTGGAAATTGAAATGAATGGAGCGCTAAAATGAAATCGGCTGCATCAGTATCAAAAATACAGCGTTCAAAAATAATATGAAATAGTGTCTGATGTATGAAAAAATTATATTTCGGCTACCAATTCAAACGAATGGAGCACTGAAATGAAATCGGCTGCATCATTATGAAAAATGAAGCGCTGAAATTTAATATGAAATAGTGTGTAATGTATGAAAAAAATTATAATCCGGCTGCCAATTCAAATGAATGGAGCGCTGAAATGAAATCGGCTGCAGCATTATGAAAAATGCAGCGCTGAAATTTAATATGAAATAGTGTGTACTGTATGAAAACAATTATATTTCGGCTGCCAATTCAAATGAATGGGGCGCTGAAATGAAATCGGCTGCAGCATTATGAAAAATGCAGCACTTGAAATTAATATGAAATAGTATATGAAAAAAATTATATTTCGGTTGCCAATTAAAATATATAGAGCGCTGAAATGAAATCGGCTGTAGCATTACCAAAATTGTAGCACTTGAAATTAATATGAAATTTTATATAATATATGAAAAAAATTATATTTCGGCTGCCAATTCAAATGAATGGAGCGCTGCAATGAAATCGGCTGCAGCATTATGATAAATGCAGCTCTTGAAATTAATATGAAATAGTATATGAAAAAAATTATATTTCGGCTGTCAATTAAAATTTATAGAGCGCTGAAATGAAATCGGCTGTAGCATTACAAAAATTATAGCACTTGAAATTAATATGAAATTTTATATAATATATGAAAAAAATTATATTTCGGCTGCCAATTCAAATAAATAGAGCGTTGAAATGAAATCGACTGCAGCATTATGAAAAATGCAGCGCTGGAAAATAATATGAAAAAGTGTAAAATGTATGACAAAATTATATTTTGGCTGCCAATTCAAATGAATGGAGCACTGAAATGAAATCGGCTGCAGCATTATGAAAAATGCAGCGCTGGAAAATAATATGAAATAGTGTATAATGTATGAAAAAAATTATATTTCGGCTACCAATTAAAACGAATGGAGCGCTGAAATGAAATCGGCTGCAGCATTATGAAAAATGGAAAGAATGGAACTTAATATGAAAGAGTGTGTAATGTATGAAAAAAATTATATTTCGGCTGCCAATTCAAATGAATGGAGCGCTGAAATGAAATCGACTGCAGCATTATGAAAAATGCAGCAGTTGTAACTAATATGAAATAGTATATGAAAAAAATTATATTTCGGCTGCGAATTGAAATATATAGAGCGCTGAAATGAAATCGGCTGTAGCATTACAAAAATTGTAGCACATGAAATTAATATGAAATTTTATATAATATATGAAAAAAATTATATTTCGGCTGCCAATTCAAATGAACGGAGCGCTGAAATGAAATC
The DNA here is from genome assembly GCA_949152435.1 of Gastracanthus pulcherrimus. Lineage (NCBI taxonomy): Eukaryota > Metazoa > Arthropoda > Insecta > Hymenoptera > Pteromalidae > Gastracanthus > Gastracanthus pulcherrimus. The sequence continues at coordinate 110,541,590 of OX424572.1, read as the reverse complement.
AGCTGCAGCTTTATGAAAAATGAAGGCCTGGAAAATAATATGAAATAGTGTATAATGTATGAAAAAAGTTATATTTTGTCTACCATTTCAAATAAATGAAGCGCTGAAATGAAATCGGCTGCAGTATTATGAAAAATGGAAAGAATGAAAATTAATATGAAATAGAGTATAATGTATGAAAAAAATTATATTTCGGCTACCAATTCAAACGAATGGAGCGCTGAAATGAAATCGGCTGCAGCATTATGAAAAATGCTTCGCTGAAATTTAATATGAAATAGTGTATACTGTATGAAAACAATTAGATTTCGGCTGCCAATTCAAATATATAGAGCGCTGAAATGAAATCGGCTGTAGCATTACCAAAATTGTAGCACTTGAAATTAATATGAAATTTTATATAATATATGAAAAAAATTATATTTCGGCTGCCAATTCATATGAATGGAGCGCTGAAACGAAATCGGCTGCAGCATTATGATAAATGCAGCTCTTGAAATTAATATGAAATAGTATATGAAAAAAATTTTATTTCGGCTGTCAATTAAAATTTATAGAGCGCTGAAATGAAATCGGCTGTAGCATTACAAAAATTATAGCACTTGAAATTAATATGAAATTTTATATAATATATGAAAAAAATTATATTTCGGCTGCCAATTCAAATAAATAGAGCGTTGAAATGAAATCGACTGCAGCATTATGAAAAATGCAGCGCTGGAAAATAATATGAAAAAGTGTAAAATGTATGACAAAATTATATTTTGGCTGCCAATTCAAATGAATGGAGCACTGAAATGAAATCGGCTGCAGCATTATGAAAAATGCAGCGCTGGAAAATAATATGAAATAGTGTATAATGTATGAAAAAAATTATATTTCGGCTACCAATTAAAACGAATGGAGCGCTGAAATGAAATCGGCTGCAGCATTATGAAAAATGGAAAGAATGGAACTTAATATGAAAGAGTGTGTAATGTATGAAAAAAATTATATTTCGGCTGCCAATTCAAATGAATGGAGCGCTGAAATGAAATCGACTGCAGCATTATGAAAAATGCAGCAGTTGTAACTAATATGAAATAGTATATGAAAAAAATTATATTTCGGCTGCGAATTGAAATATATAGAGCGCTGAAATGAAATCGGCTGTAGCATTACAAAAATTGTAGCACATGAAATTAATATGAAATTTTATATAATATATGAAAAAAATTATATTTCGGCTGCCAATTCAAATGAACGGAGCGCTGAAATGAAATCAGCTGCAGCTTTATGAAAAATGAAGGCCTGGAAAATAATATGAAATAGTGTATAATGTATGAAAAAAGTTATATTTTGTCTACCATTTCAAATAAATGGAGCGCTGAAATGAAATCGGCTGCAGTATTATGAAAAATGGAAAGAATGAAAATTAATATGAAATAGAGTATAATGTATGAAAAAAATTATATTTCGGCTACCAATTCAAACGAATGGAGCGCTGAAATGAAATCGGCTGCAGCATTATGAAAAATGCTTCGCTGAAATTTAATATGAAATAGTGTATACTGTATGAAAACAATTAGATTTCGGCTGCCAATTCAAATATATAGAGCGCTGAAATGAAATCGGCTGTAGCATTACCAAAATTGTAGCACTTGAAATTAATATGAAATTTTATATAATATATGAAAAAAATTATATTTCGGCTGCCAATTCATATGAATGGAGCGCTGAAACGAAATCGGCTGCAGCATTATGATAAATGCAGCTCTTGAAATTAATATGAAATAGTATATGAAAAAAATTTTATTTCGGCTGTCAATTAAAATTTATAGAGCGCTGAAATGAAATCGGCTGTAGCATTACCAAAATTATAGCACTTGAAATTAATATGAAATTTTATATAATATATGAAAAAAATTATATTTCGGCTGCCAATTCAAATAAATAGAGCGTTGAAATGAAATCGGCTGCAGCATTATGAAAAATGCAGCGCTAAAAAATAATATGAAATAGTGTAACATGTATGACAAAATTATATTTCGGCTGCCAATTCAAATGAATGGAGCACTGACATGAAATCGGCTGCAGCATTATGAAAAATGCAGCGCTGGAAAATAATATGAAATAGTGTATAATGTATGAAAAAAGTTATATTGCGGCTGCCAATTCAAATGAATGGAGTGCTGAAGTGAAATCGGTTGCAGCATTATGAAAAATGCAGCACTTGTAACTAATATGAAATAGTATATGAAAAAAATTACATTTCGGCTGCCAATTCAAATATATAGAGCGCTGAAATGAAATCGGCTGTAGCATTACCAAAATTGTAGCACATGAAATTAATATGAAATTTTATATAATATATGAAAAAAATTATATTTCGGCTGCCAATTCAAATGAACGGAGCGCTGAAATGAAATCAGCTGCAGCATTATGAAAAATGCAGGGCTGGAAAATAATATGAAATAGTGTATAATGTATGAAAAAAGTTATATTTCGGCTACCATTTCAAATAAATGGAACGCTGAAATGAAATCGGCTGCAGTATTATGAAAAATGCAGCGCTGAAATTTAATATAAAATAGTGTGTACTGTATGAAAACAATTATATTTCGGCTGCCAATTCAAATGAATGGGGCGCTGAAATGAAATCGGCTGTAGCATTACCAAAATTCTAGCACTTGAAATTAATATGAAACAGTATATGAAAAAAATTATATTTCGGCTGCCAATTCAAATAAATCGGCTGCAGCATTATGAAAAATGGAAAGAATGAAAATTAATATGAAATAGAGTATAATGTATGAAAAAAATTATATTTCGGCTACCAATTGAAAGGAATGGAGCGCTGAAATGAAATCGGCTGCAGCATTATGAAAAATGGAAAGAATGAAAATTAATATGAAAGAGTGTGTAATGTATGAAAAAAATTATATTTCGGCTGCCAATTCAAATGAATGGAGCGCTGAAATGAAATCGGCTGCAGCATTATGAAAAATGCAGCAGTTGTAACTAATATGAAATAGTATATGAAAAAAATTATATTTCGGCTGCCAATTCAAATATATAGAGCGCTGAAATAAAATCGGCTGCAGTATTATGAAAAATGGAAAGAATGAAAATTAATATGAATTAGAGTATAATGTATGAAAAAAATTATATTTCGGCTACCAATTCAAACGAATGGAGCGCTGAAATGAAATCGGTTGCATTATTTTGAAAAATGCAGGGCTGAAATTTAATATGAAATAGTGTGTACTGTATGAAAACATTTATATTTCGGCTGCCAATTCGAATGAATGGGGCGCTGAAATGAAATCGGCTGCAGCATTATGAAATAAGGAAAGAATGAAAATTAGTATGAAATAGAGTATAATGTATGAAAAAAATTATATTTCGGCTACCAATTCAAACGAATGGAGCGCTGAAATGAATTCGGCTGCATCATTATGAAAAATGCTGCGCTGAAATTTAATATAAAATAGTGTGTACTGTATGAGAACAATTATATTTCGGCTGCCAATTCAAATGAATGGGGCGCTAAAATGAAATCGGCTGTAGAATTATGAAAAATGCAGCACATGTAACTAATATGAAATAGTATATGAAAAAAATTATATTTTGGCTACCAATTCAAACGAATGGAGCGCTGAAACGAAATCGGCCACATCATTATGAAAAATGCTGCACTGAAATTTAATATGAAATAGTGTGTACTGTATGAAAACAATTAGATTTCGGCTGCCAATTCAAATATATAGAGCGCTGAAATGAAATCAGCTGTAGCATTACCAAAATTGTAGCACTTGAAATTAATATGAAATTTTATATAATATATGAAAAAAATTATATTTCGGCTGCCAATTCAAATAAATAGAGCGTTGAAATGAAATCGGCTACAGCATTATGAAAAATGCAGCGCTAAAAAATAATATGAAATAGTGTAAAATGTATGTCAAAATTATATTTCGGCTGCCAATTCAAATGAATGGAGCACTGACATGAAATCGGCTGCAGCATTATGATAAATGCAGCTCTTGAAATTAATATGAAATAGTATATGAAAAAAATTATATTTCGGCTGTCAATTAAAATTTATAGAGCGCTGAAATGAAATCGGCTGTAGCATTACCAAAATTATAGCACTTGAAATTAATATGAAATTTTATATAATATATGAAAAAAATTATATTTCGGCTGCCAATTCAAATAAATAGAGCGTTGAAATGAAATCGGCTACAGCATTATGAAAAATGCAGCGCTAAAAAATAATATGAAATAGTGTAAAATGTATGACAAAATTATATTTCGGCTGCCAATTCAAATGAATGGAGCACTGACATGAAATCGGCTGCAGCATTATGAAAAATGCAGCGCTGGAAAATAATATGAAATAGTGTATAATGTATGAAAAAAGTTATATTTCGGCTGCCAATTCAAATAACTAGAGCGCTGAAATGAAATCGGCAGCAGCATTATGAAAAATGCAGCGCTGGAAAACAATATGAAATAGTGTATAATGTATGACAAAATTATATTGCGGCTGCCAATTCAAATGAATGGAGTACTGAAGTGAAATCGGTTGCAGCATTATGAAAAATGCAGCACTTGTAACTAATATGAAATAGTATATGAAAAAAATTATATTTCGGCTACCAATTCAAACGAATGGAGCGCTGAAATGAAATCGGCTGCATTATTTTGAAAAATGCAGGGCTGAAATTTAATATGAAATAGTGTGTACTGTATGAAAACATTTATATTTCGGCTGCCAATTCAAATGAATGGGGCGCTGAAATGAAATCGGCTGCAGAATTATGAAAAATGCAGCACTTGAAATTAATATGAAATAGTATATGAAAAAAATTATATTTCTGTTGCCAATTCAAATAAATAGAGCGTTGAAATGAAATCGGCTGCAGCATTCTGAAAAATGCAGCGCTGGAAAATAATATGAAATAGTGTACAATGTATGGAAAGAATTATATTTCGGCTGCCAATTCCAATGAATGGAGCACTGAAATGAAATCGGCTGCAGCATTATCAAAAATGCAGCGATGAAAATTAATATGAAATAGTATATAATATATGAATAAAATTACATTTCGGCTGCCAATTCAAATAAATGGAGCGCTGAAATGAAATCGGCTGCAGCATTATCAAAAATGCAGCGATGAAAATTAATATGAAATAGTATATAATATATGAATAAAATTACATTTCGGCTGCCAATTCAAATAAATGGAGCGCTGAAATGAAATCGGCTACAGCATTATGAAAAATGCAGCGCTAAAAAATAATATGAAATAGTGTAAAATGTATGACAAAATTATATTTCGGCTGCCAATTCAAATGAATGGAGTACTGAAGTGAAATCAGTTGCAGCATTATGAAAAATGCAGCACTTGTAACTAATATGAAATAGTATATGAAAAAAATTATATTTCGGCTGCCAATTCAAATATATAGAGCGCTGAAATGAAATCGGTTGTAGCATTACCAAAATTGTAGCACATGAAATTAATATGAAATTTTATATAATATATGAAAAAAATTATATTTCGGCTGCCAATTCAAATGAACGGAGCGCTGAAATGAAATCAGCTGCAGCATTATGAAAAATGCAGGGCTGGAAAATAATATGAAATAGTGTATAATGTATGAAAAAAGTTATATTTCGGCTACCATTTCAAATAAATGGAGCGCTGAAATGAAATCGGCTGCAGTATTATGAAAAATGGAAAGAATGAAAATTAATATGAAATAGAGTATAATGTATGAAAAAAATTATATTTCGACTACCAATTCAAACGAATGGAGCGCTGAAATGAAATTGGCTGCATCATTATGAAAAATGCAGCGCTGAAATTTAATATAAAATAGTGTGTACTGTATGAAAACAATTATATTTCGGCTGCAAATTCAAATGAATGGGGCGCTGAAATGAAATCGGCTGCAGCATTATGAAAAATGCAGCACTTGTAACTAATATGAAATAGTATATGAAAAAAATTATATTTCTGCTGCTAATTCAAATATATAGAGCGCTGAAATAAAATCGGCTGCAGTATTATGAATAATGGAAAGAATGAAAATTAATATGAAATAGAGTATAATGTATGAAAAAAATTATATTTCGGCTACCAATTCAAAGGAATGGAGCGCTAAAATGAAATCGGCCACATCATTATGAAAAATGCAGCGCTGAAATTTAATATGAAATAGTGTGTACTGTATGAAAACAATTAGATTTCGGCTGCAAATTCAAATGAATGGGGCGCTGAAATGAAATCGGCTGTAGCATTACCAAAATTGTAGCACTTGAAATTAATATGAAATAGTATATGAAAAGAATTATATTTCGGCTGCCAATTCAAATAAATCGGCTGCAGCAGTATGAAAAATGGAAAGAATGAAAACTAATTTGAAGTAGTGTATAATGTATGAAAAAAATTATATTTTGGCTACAATTTCAAATAAATGGAGTGCTGCATCATTATGAAAAATGCAGCGCTGAAATTTAATATAAAATAGTGTGTACTGTATGAAAACAATTATATTTCGGCTGCCAATTCAAATGAATGGGGCGCTGAAATGAAATCGGCTGCAGCATTATGAAAAATTCAGCACTTATAACTAATATGAAATAGTATATGAAAAAAATTATATTTCGGCTGCCAATTCAAATATATAGAGCGCTGAAATAAAATCGGCTGCAGTATTATGAAAAATGGATAGAATGAAAATTAATATGAAATAGTATATGAAAAAAATTATATTTCGGCTACCATTTCAAATAAATGGAGCGCTGAAATGAAATCGGCTGCAGTATTATGAAAAATGGAGAGAATGAAAATTAATATGAATTAGAGTATAATGTATGAAAAAAATTATATTTCGGCTACCAATTCAAACGAATGGAGCGCTGAAATGAAATCGGCTGCATTATTTTGAAAAATGCAGGGCTGAAATTTAATATGAAATAGTGTGTACTGTATGAAAACATTTATATTTCGGCTGCCAATTCAAATGAATGGGGCGCTGAAATGAAATCGGCTGCAGCATTATGAAAAATGCAGCACTTGAAATTAATATGAAATAGTATATGAAAAAAATTATATTTCTGTTGCCAATTCAAATAAATAGAGCGTTGAAATGAAATCGGCTGCAGCATTCTGAAAAATGCAGCGCTGGAAAATAATATGAAATAGTGTATAATGTATGGAAAGAATTATATTTCGGCTGCCAATTCCAATGAATGGAGCACTAAAATGAAATCGGCTGCAGCATTATCAAAAATGCAGCGATGAAAATTAATATGAAATAGTATATAATATATGAATAAAATTACATTTCGGCTGCCAATTCAAATAAATGGAGCGCTGAAATGAAATCGGCTACAGCATTATGAAAAATGCAGCGCTGGAAAATAATATAAAATAGTGTATAATGTATGAAAAGTATTATATTTCGGCTGCCAATTCAATAAATAGAGCGCTGAAATGAAATCGGCTGTAGCATTACCAAAATTATAGCACTTGAAATTAATATGACATAGTATATAATATATGAAAAATACTATATTTCTGCTGCCGATTCAAATAAATGGAGCGCTGAAATGAAATCGACTGCAGCATTATCAAAAATGAAGCGAGGGAAATTAATATGAATTAGTGTATAATGTATGAAAAAAAATTATCTTTCGGCTGCCAATTGAAATAAATGGAGCGCTGAAATGAAATCGGCTAAGCATTACCAAAATTGTAGCACTCGAAATTCATATGACATAGTATATAATATATGAAAAAATTATATTTCAGCTGCCGATTCAAGTAAATGGAGCGCAGAAATGAAATCGGCTGTAGCATTACCAACATTGTAGCACTTGAAATTAATATGAAAATTTATATAATATATGAAAAAAATTATATTTCGGCTGCCAATTAAAATAAATACAGCGCTGAAATGAAATCGGCTGCAGCATTATGAACAATGCAGCGCTGGAAAACAATATGAAATAGTGTATAACGTATGAAAAGAATTATATTTCGGCTGCCAATTCAAATAAGTGGAGCGTTGAAATTAAATCGGCTGTAGCATTATGAAAAATGCAGCGCTGGGAAACAATATGAAATAGTGTATAATGTATGAAAAGAATTATATTTCGGCTGCCAATTCAAATAAGTGGAGCGCTGAAATTGAATCGGCTGTAGCATTATGAAAAATGCAGCACTTGAAATTAATATGAAATAGTATATAATATATGAAAAAAATTATATTTCGGCTGCCAATTCAAATAAATGGACCTCTGAAATGAAATCGACTGCAGCATTATAAAAAATGCAGCGCTGGAAAACAATATGAAATAGTGTATAATGTATGACAAAATTATATTGCTGCTGCCAATTCAAATAAGTGGAGTGCTGAAGTGAAATCGGCTGCAGCATTATGAAAAATGCAGCGCTGGAAAATAATATGAAATAGTGTATATTGTATGAAAAAAATTATATTTCGGCTGCCAATTCAAATATATGGAGCGCTGAAATGAAATCGGCTGTAGCATTACCAAAATTGTAGCACTTGAAATTAATATGAAATTTTATATAATATATCAAAAAAATTATATTTCGGCTGTTAATTCTTATGAATGAAGCGCTGAAATGAAATCGACTGCAGCCTTATGAAAAATGCTGCGCTGCAAATTACTATACATATATATTAATGCCATAGTATATTAAATATATAAAAACATTATAATATATTTAAAAAATTGTAAAATTGAATGCAGCTGCTGGAATATCGCTATGCTTTATCATATGTATGTGTGTAACTGTAGTTATACACTACTACATGCTTGTACAAAGATGAATCGACTTACTAGGAAATGTCCCAAAGACATAAACTGAAATGCGAGATATAGAAAAGAGTGGGAAGTATATGCGTCAGCTCCGATATTCTCTTATGCCCTTTTGTCAAGTGTTTTTAGTCGCACTAGAGCATCTATCTAGAGGATTGGCACATTACTGACGTTATTTCTTTCTTGTGCGAGTTTGAATAAACGAAAGTTATTTTATTTGAAATATACATTGTGTATTATCATTTATTTAACACCCATTTCCAATAGGTTGTTGGCCCAGATACGTGATTAAATAATTTTGATTTCTACTGTGTAAAGAGAAACTGTTTATATTGAATATCTCGATCGTTGTGTTCGTTGTGAAAGTGCATTATAGTGCACAAAGAGATAAAACTTTAATCGAGAAGAATAAGTGAAAAACGTGTGAAATGAGACAAACAGATATTTAATAAAATATAATTATTATATACGAAGCTACTACAACAAAGTGAGAGTAGTGACTCCAGCACTGTAGCATCTCTAAGCCTGCAGACGCATGAAATTTGAGGAGGAATACTAACCTGTCATCGAATTATATGGCCGAAAGATAAAGAAGGAGACAATGGATTATCACTGTGAAAGATGAATCTGTTAAACCGAATATATTAGCACAAAGAAAACTTGAAGTGAAATAAAATAAGTATTGGAGAAGTACAAATTGGAATGTCATATGGCAAAGTCTTTATGATAAAACATTTATTCTATGAAAGTTCAAAGATAAGAAATAATTTTTCTTCTTAACAGTGAAGTTTTTTTTATAAAATCGTTGTTATTAACAAAATGATTTGTTTCAGAGATTTTTTAAATTACAATCACTGACTTGTAAAAATCTGTGTCAAAGAATGGAATTTCCGTAACTACGACGCAGAGAAGAAAACTCTAAATTATCGACTAAATGTGTCAGGCACAAGGGCTTCATTGTTCTAGTCGAGATTCAAGTCGATCAAGCCAGGCCCACTATGAAGTCCGTATTTATGGCTTAAGCCATATGAGAGGTCTGAACGAAAAATACAACAAATGAAAACTAAGATTGTTTTCATCAAAATTAAGATGTATACAGTTGGAAATACGATGGTAAAAATAATTGAAAATGGTAAGCAGTTAAACAATGCAATATCTATAAATTTTAAAGTAGATGAATGTAAAATATGTATTGAAAATCATAAGATTATCAAAATAACTTTTTAAATATATTGGCATAAATGTAAAGTTTATAAAATAGAATACAATTTCTAGAATATAAATAAATTATTAATTACATAAGCTACATTTAAAAGTTATATTACGATAATGTATAAAGGTATAAGTTTGATTAAAGTTCGTTGTTTTAGTTGTTGTTTTGTTTTAGTTCATAAAAGATGTTTATAATCTAATCACTCTATAATCTATAAATGAAAATGTTTCGTATTTTAATGAATTTGATTTAAACTAATATAGCAACGAAACAAAGGCCAGACTCATTTTAAATTAAAATTGTTAAATTAAACTAAAACATAAAAGAATGTTTTTGGTATTAAATAAATACTTAAAGGCATATATTTACTATTGCGCAAATTGTATACAGTATAGTTTATTGATGTTTCCAAAAGTAGATATTAAAATGATTAATAAAAAAAAAAACTTATGCAATAATCATTGTCAAACAAGCATATGAATCACGGTACTATAAAGAGCCTGAAATTAAAATGAATAAAAAGTTAAGTTTGTTGTTTTATGAAAGTAATTAATTACACATTTGAAAGCGATAGTTAATGATAAACCGCTTAGATCTATTTTAGTTGAATAGAAAATAGACACATACAGAGTATAGAAGGTATTGAAAAAGTAGTATAAAGAGTTTGCATTAAAACAAAAACTCTTATGATAAAACTGATGCATCTGAACATTATCTCAAAATCAGTAAATGTTTATAAATCAGATGATGATAAATCAGAAGGTGATTATTAAATCTGATATTACAAAACCAGATGGCTATGGCTAAATAAATATGATATTAAGAAGTCAGATGGCCATAGTTAAATAAATCCGATACTGATGTATCAGATGATATAGTTAAAGAAATCTGATAATGAGAAATCAGATGATAAGATTAAAGAAATCTGATAGTAAGATATCAGATGATTTTAATCAAATAAATCTGATAGTAAGAAATCAGATGAATTTAATCAAATCAATCTAATAAGAATCAGATGATTATAGTCAAATAAATCAGATATTGAGAAATCAGATAATTATGATAATAATCGAAGAAATCAGATATTAAGAAATCAGATGAATTAAATCAAATCAATCTAATAAGAATCAGATGATTATAGTCAAATAAATCAGATATTGAGAAATCAGATAATTATGATAATAATCGAAGAAATCTGATATTAAGAAATCTGATGATACGGTTAAAGAAATCTGATAATAAGAAATCCGATGATTATAATCGAATAAATCTGGTAATAAGAAATCAGATGATTATAGTCAAATAAATCTGATAATGAGAAATCAGATAATTATTCTATAAATCTGATATTGAGAAATCGGATAGTTTTGTTTATAAAATGAAATATCAAAAATACGATAATTTTGTTTGAAAAGTCTGACATTTATAAATTACATTGCATAAAGCCTTTTTAAATCAGATATTGATTAATTAGATGATTTGGCATATTAAATCTGGTACAGATTAATCGGACAATTTGATTTTATAAAATCTGGCGCATTGAAATGTCAGATTATTTCGTTTTCTTGATTATAAATAAATCGGAATCTGTTTTTCAGAAATCTATCATAGTGAATTCGATATTTAAAAAAAAAACGGAAACTGATGTGCAAAATATTAACAATCTTAATTTGCCATAATAAGTCTGAATTTAATAAAACGAAATAAATTCGTAACAAAAACGAATATTTATAAATAAGCCTGTAACGATAAAATAATCGAGGCTTGAGTCTAAGAAAAATATGAATTGGTAACGGAGACTAAATAGAGTGGTAGGATAAAACACCTATTACAGAATTTTTATGATAATAAAATTGCACATGGACTATATAATCTTATGGAATAAGAATAAGGTAGCATATAATAAGAATACACTATCAATAGTAAAACGTATTTGCTATTTAAGGTTTAGTATGAAAAATAAATAATTAAAAATATATGTGATTGTAAATGGATACTTAATATTACAAATAAGGAATTGTTTGTAAATCCATAAAATATAAAACTTGAAATGTTATTTAAGGTTTATGCTAAGATTGATATATAAAATATTTAGTGAGTACTAAAATTGTTGCTTTAGTAGTAAAAATCTCAGTGTTTTATAATGGATATGCATAAATTAATTCAGTTTATAACTATATAATATACAAATGAAAACTGTTTATGGAAATTTTTTTTTTTTTTTTTTTATTCAACGTCGCCATGTTTGTGCTCCCATGTGGTGCTAATCGACGACGGGGGTCTGCGGTGTGTTTGTAAACAAAGCACATGTAATTTTTACAGAGGTGCTTGTATCAATCGGCAGAGACTAGGATTCGAACCCGGGTCACCGGCGTGGGAATCCGACACTCTACCGACTGAGCCGCCGCAGGCCCCTGTTTATGGAAATTGTATAATAAAAACAATTTAATGAAAAGTAATAAAGAAGTGATGTGTGATAGTTAAATCTGAAAATTCAATAACTTATGATATAATTTAAGACATAGTGAAGCTTTAGTAAATGTATAAAATGTTAATTTAAAAAAACATTTATTTTAGCTTTTTGATATTATAAAAAGAGAAAAAGGTTTTCAAAACATAGCTGTTAAATACTGTATTCAAATAATATCATAATATCTATATTAAACTTCATTGCAATAGCAGGAAAAGGTTGATGTGCAATGAAAGTAGTATGATCTTGAATGAAAGTGTGTATGCAAAGATTATTTATTAAAGTTATTATAAAGTTTTATTTCTGAGTAAAAGTATGATGCCCCTTTAAAAAATAATATTGGTTATTCCGCGTAAATAATATGCACATGATTTGAATAAAAAATACAACAGTAAAATATTTTATGCTATGATCTGAAAATAAAGAGGTACTTTGATACCCGTATGAAGTATTAGTTATATTTGAATTGATTAAGTGGATTTTAATTACAGAATTAATAATAATAAAAAGATTCCACAGATTATTTGTTTAAATAATATATGCAGTGTAAAGTCTGTTGAATTGAATTCCATAGTTGTTTGAAAAATTGAAAGAGAAAATATCATTTTTTTTGGTTTAAGAACAAAATTAGAAAATAATTGTAGTAAAAGTCAATTACAACAAAAGTGACTATAAATATGTAAATGAAAGATTAATCATATTTATAATTTATGGAAACAATAATGATTGTATTAAAACTGCAAACAGCCAAACTAATCATAAAATATCAAAGCATATTACGATTGATAAAACATATTTTTTTATAATCTATATAATATGAGAAACAGATTAAAAGGAATAAATTTCAATAAGTAATAAATTGGAATATGTATTTATAAAACTGTTATTAACAGTTATGTTTATAAAACTAAGAATTTGAATTTGGTTTTATTAATAACGTTTCTCATGATATACGTATTTAAGTCTATAAATAATATATTGTTATGAACTACTTTATGTAAATGTAAAAAAAATAATAATAATTCTGTAATATACACGTGATAATTATATAAATGATGATTGAATTTTAAGCATCATAAATGGTCTGATTAGGTTTTTCTTGGTTTTCCCTAATCTATACAACAAATGTTGGACCATATGTAATTCTCCTGAAAAAGTACAAGGAAGGATGATTGTCTAGTCTATTATATATCAGTTGATATTGATCAAATATAATTGTTATATAAAATCTGTACATAAATTGTATGTGTATACAAAACAGAGTGGGAAGTATATGCGTCAGCCCCGATATTCTCTTATGCCCTTTTGTCAAGTGTTTTTAGTCGTAATAGAGCATCTAGCTAGAGCAGTGGCACATTACTGACGTTATTCCTTCCTTGTGCGAGTTTGAATAAACGAAAGTTATTTTATTTGAAATATACATTGTGTATTATCATTTAATTAACACCCATTTCCAATAGCAGCAATAAAAAAATAGACGACTCTTGACAATTTAAGAAGACGATTGGAAATTATCAAAAAATAAAAAATTGAATTTTATTTAATACTTTGTTAATAACAGCACATTTAATACAATTAAAGTAACTATTAAAAAAATTCATTTTTTTTTGACAATTGAATATGTATCTATCTTCTTAACCTCACCAGCATGTCCTCGTCGTAAGAGTCGGGCAGCGTAGGCACGTTGGCTAACGCTGGGAGGGTAAATAATTTTTAAATATGAACCACAGATGCCCAGAGGTATTAAACTTTTTATTTGTATTATCCTGATATAATTTTTAACATCATCTTCGAGGAAGAGCACTAACTAAATAGTCAATCCATAAAAAAAAATTTCCCTGTAGACGATGTCCAGGTGTCCGAGTGACCCCAGATCGACGAGACATCATCTACGGGGAAGAGCACCAAGTGAATAGTCGATCCGGAGAACCGAAGAACGGAGAAAATGGAAGCACTTTAATATAATATAAGATTGTATACGATAGACTAATTTTATACAAAGTTATAAATCAGTTTTCTATTTTTAAAAAGTTTTTAATTTTCCTGGAAATTTTTTATTTATCACCCTGGTAGAAACGTTCACCAACGATTCGCCAATCGTCGGACAATTTTACTAAGGTTGGCCAGTAGTTTCACCAACCATTCGCCGACGAACCCACTTATTTTGAAACACTTTTCCGCCCGTCGTTGGTCAATGAATGCTGAAAATTTGAAAACGGCGAAAAGCACTAAATAATGCTTAAGAAAGCTATGTAAAGTGTTATGGTATATTATGCAATCAATAAAAAGTCATCATATGATCATAATTATATAATTTACTTAAAAAATTCACATTTAAATATATACACTTAATTCAAATTTGAGGTTAGGTGTAGTAAAGTGATGATTTAGTTTACTACCCTAGTGGAGGAAATCTTGTATGCCAAAATTTGTCATATGTGTGTCAAAACGGCCGATTGGAAGACATTTGGCGTACTCTGGCAAACTTTGGCAAACGTTGGCAAACTTTTGACATCAAAATCATTTCCACTAGGGTAATACATTATAATTTACTATTATAATTAATATAATTAAGTATAAAATAAAAAATACTTTTTATTAATTATACAGAATAATATGAAAACATGGGAAGTTGGATAGATAGTAAAAAATTATACCAAAACCAGTAGTTGCGAGAGATATTTGCATGCTCCGCAACTCAAGACGCGCTCTTAGTTTGCTCGAGAAGTGCGGGTAGGAACAATATACACATATAGAGCTCAAAAAGGAGCTTGATGGATTCTCTCTATACGTTTCGTCCCGGGTTCGTCTATGTGTTATAAAAAATGTTTTAATTATTTTAAAAATTGAGTATAAATAGACCAAAAAATTTTAATTTTAGTTTTGTTCATTTGGAGTTAAGAAGAATCGTTGAATTTTTTAAATCTGCGGGTTAAAGGCATAACTTTTTATATTTTTGAGATACTTATTAAGTTTTAAATGATTGTTTCTTATATGATAATGTTGACAACGTTTCGGGTGTCTCTTACATCCTTCTTCAGGTAAAAGAATAATTAATTCTATAATAAACTTAAATCTAGGTAACTTATTTAGACTGCTCGTTGCATCCCACACAACGCGGTTGAAAATTCCGTTGGATGTATTCAGCCATCGAGTATCGGTGAACGGTCAGGTTGATTTTTTCCCACTCGCAATGAGGCACTGACACTTTATAAAATACCATGCTTTTATATTACACTTATTCACTATTGCTTAAATACATGCTATTAGATGCTGAGAAATGATGTTAGTTTAACTCTATATTTGATTACGTCGTTACTGTTAATTTAAGTATAAGTAGGAAAATAGCGTGTTATAAATAACTATTAAGTATAAGGATTTTAAGGAATATGGCTTGGAAATCTACTAAGATATTGTTTTCTAAAGGTTTTCCGCGTTACAAATACAGAATGGCAGAGCTTAGTTAAGAAAGAAGCTAAGATTTGAAAGTGAGAAGAAAATTCGTATTGATGTGACGAAATTTGTGTGTATGAGAGTGTGTGTGTATACAAGGTGGGGACGAGAAACCGTTCGTTTAAAGATCCCCTTTGTTTTGCTCTTGGAGTCCTATTACAAACTCGAGATTTTATATTAGTGAAAAGTCAAGGTCCGCCTCGTGTACGGAGCACGTGTTTACTATCAAGACATCGATAAGTTTATATTGCTGTAGCTATGTTTCATTTAAACACCTAAAATAATGTGTTTTAATATTTATAGTTATTTAAAAATAAAAATCCAATCAATTCTTTAAAAGGAAAATTTAAAAAATGGGTTTACACTCATGCGTATAGTGTCTAAAAATTGAAAAAAATATATATATGTGAAAATTTCAAAAAGGGTTTTACATTAACCTATTTTATAGTATTTTAACTAATATCCTGAATTCAGTTGAGCTGCTGATTACTGTTGATCTAGCGCTTTGAAGTCTACTAGATATTTGCAGTAACGTGTATCGTTGAAATAATACGAATTATAGCAATTTTTAATCTTTACAATATTGCTTAAAGTAAGACAAAATGGAAACATGAATTGTACACTATATAGATCTAGCGCTTTGAAGCCTACTAGACACGTGTATTTAAATTTACATATTTTATTGTATTATGACATATTTTATAGTATTTTAAACTAATCAGCAGCTCAACTGAATTCAGAATAGTAGTTTAAAATACTATAAAATATGTCATAATACAATAAAATATGTAAATTTAAATACACGTGTCTAGTAGGCTTCAAAGCGCTAGATCTATATAGTATACAATTCATGTCTCTATTTTTTGTTACAATCATTTAAAATTTATCAAAGTTATACGTTAGAGTCATTTTTTACTTAACGAATGTTGTATAAACATCTTACATACATTCCAATAAATACTTATTAAGGTTTTATAAGTATTTATATTCCATTTAAACTAATGTTAAAAAAATTAATTAATAGTAGAAGATAGATAATATATAGTCACTAATTTTTACACTTTCATGATTATTTGCACTTCTACTAAAAATATGCTACGTAAGGATACCAAAAACGATCGAAGCACAATTGTCAAAAAAGTGGACTTATGTCGATAGGGCTAGATATTTTAAAAATTGGCGGAACTAGCCAGTTAAGAAATTATATTAATTTGAAGCTTATTAAAATTGCATATAAATCCATAAGTGTTTTTATTTTATATTGCATTCAGTTTTTGTTCACCTTTACCATCATAAATACTCAAAGGTTCGACTTTTATTAATTTAAATTATTGTATTTACATGATTTTGTCAATGATATAAAAATTTTATAATCTCTGATATTAGAAAAGTAAGTACGTACTGTAAAACGCGGTAACTTTGGCCGGTGGGGTGACTTTAGTCCAAATTCGATTGTCAAATAAAATGGTTTCCCAGTATTTCATATATTGAAAAATGAGTTTGACCACTGGCTTTTTAGATAGATATAGGCACAAATTTATAGAATCTACGTTATTTTTAAAGTTAAGTGCAAATTTATAAGTGTATGCGTCTTGCAATTCACAGTAAATATAATTATGAATTTATATCTTCTAAACTTTGTCGCGGTATAGTTCTCAAAATTATGTAGAACTTCAAAATTAAATTTTCTTTCGGTTGCTATAACTACCAACATCACAACAGCACCGCAATTTTTACCGTACATAGCAAAACGGCGGCGAACTTCTTTAAAAACTCACTTTGATGAGTTTTCTTTAAAATGTGGGGTGACTGGCCACTTGATTACAAAATCTACAAGCTGCTAAAAGAAATTAAGCACTCTAGTTTCTTATAGATTCGCGTCTTAAAATTTGTTTCATTATTAGTAGTAATTTGTAATTATTCATTTAAAAAATTTCGTTCATCATGTCATCTAGAATCGTCACGCTGCAAGTTCCTTCAATAAATATGGTATTGACAATGGTAATTTTGGTGACGTGTCGAATCACGATTTGGAGGTTTTACAACACTTAAATGATAGATATTATCAAGTATTTACAGTCAAAAATTTTTCAGAATGTTTATTTTTAATATAAGAAGTTTTATGAACCCATAAAAAAATGTTTATTACGGTTTTTATACACTAGTGTGTTCCCTTAAAGCTATCCCTGTTGAAATTAACCACATGGATTTCCATATGGATTTCTATATGGATTTCCACATGGATTTCCATATGGATTTGTCTAAAAACGCCACATGGAAATCCATGTGAAATCCATGTAAAAAATCCATGTAAAAATCCATGTAAAATATTTATGTGAAAATTCTTGTATTTATATGTAGAAATCCATGTAAAAATGCACACAGTTCCCTATAACCATATGGATTTCGGATAATGTATTGTATAATGTAGATTATTCAAAAATGTATCGAAAGATTGCATTAAAAAGGAGAAAATAAACTGCAACGGATTATCAAGTACAAACAATTTTTATTATTATTTTTAATAATTCAAGTACATATTAAATAGTAACTTTAGTAATTAATTCTTATTTAAATTTGAATTCTTGATGAATTCTTTAATTTGGTAGGAAAATTTCTCCCGTCATATGCTGCCTGATTTTTTTAATTCATCCTTTGCCTCATCTGGTTTCGATTTGCCCTTTTTATAAATTTTACAATGCCAGTACTTAAAAGTTTCTGCAAAATTTAAATTATTTACATTAGTCATACGTAATAATATAAAATACTTACGTAAATCACATATTATTATGTATGTTTCGAGTAAAGCATAATTGTTTCTTTTTCGTTTATATTTAAATATATTTGATGAAAATATGTGTATTATATAAAAAAAATTGTTTTCTCAATTCTTAAGATTTGAATGTGACTGTGCAAATGCCAATGTATAATTTCAATTTCACAATAATGTGTTATTTTTCTATATAATGTTATTTACTTACGACGTAAAAGTTTCATTTTTGATGGTGATAACGGCTTTCTAGGTGATGGCCGATCAGAAAATTTTTTTAGAGTATCGGTTTTCGCAACAGAACGATTGGCTAGCTTGCTCCTACCCCAATTTTTTCGAGCTAAATTTTTTACAAATAAAGACGGTTTTGCGCTTTTCTTCACTGTGCTCCAAGCTGATAATTCAATAGACGTTCCAACTCCCAGATGAATCATTTCAATAGTCTGATACAAAATGTATATTATGCAATGTATATTATAATGTTATTATATAAGATATTGTATTTTAATTAATTAAAATTCATTTAAAAAATAGTTTTCAATTAAGGGGAGGCCGCGGAGCGAAGTTTACCATTGTGACCTTCACCTCGCGTTGTAGTTTTCGTTATACGTTTAAATTTTATTTGTTAACACTAAAGTCGAAGATGATAATGATTTATTACCATGTAAAAAATTGCGGACGACAGCTTTTTTCGTTATTAATTGGTTAAAAAAGTTTTTTATCATGATATATTATTATAATTGACCAATAAAAAGCGGTAAAAATGGCGGTCATCTTACCGTTTTCTAGCCCTCTCCACGTGCCGTATTTTTCGTTATTCTATAAAATTTTGCCTAAATATATAGATTTTAAATTTTATTAACATTTATTATTATGGCAAGAAGAGGGGACAACCGCGTATTTGCACTATAAATTCTCACAAATTTTTATTTTTATGGTATAAATTTTGGAGGTTAGGTTGACTCTCTACCAATCAGCATTGGCTACGAACTCCCCTTAAGGGGGCACACCACCTTTAAAATGTGAAACAAAAAATTGATTAGGAATTTTTATATTGATATTTATTTTAATAAGGTTTTTTTTCCTGAAAATATACATAAACGTAGGGATTTTGATTTGAACGAGTAGAAAATTTTTTACATCTATAAAAGTGATAAAATTATTAAAAAAGAAGTGTTATATTGACAATGTTCATATAAAAAAATACTTCTACTCGCTCGGACAGTGCTTAAAGTCTTCGAAAACAGTCTGGTTTGTCATGGAGGCATAGAAGGTCCAACGAAGGTAAAAAATATACAAATTGGTAGGTGTTTCTGTATATTTTCAGGAAAAAAACCCTTATTAAAATAAATATCAAAATAAAAATTCCTAATCAATTTTTTTGTCACATTTTAAAGGTGATGTGTCCCCTTAAGGTAACTGAATGTATATAATAGTTTTCATACCAGCACAAAAAAACGAATGGTGGGACAGCGGGAAATTTGAATTATTGTAGGGGTAGGGGAAGGTGGGGCACGATGGGTTTGGCGGGTGGATTGGGCATTCAAATGTTCACTAAATAAATGAATATTCTAACATGATAGTATTTTTTATATGTTGTAAATAGCTTTTACTTTTTCCCTCTGCAAATCCTAAATGAAAAAAATTAATACAAATCGTATGAGAATTATTAGAAATTGAGGACTTCAAAACGTTGTTTTTTCCATAATTCTAATCTATTTCTCAAGAACAAATAAATCATATGAGCTTCGAAAGGGAATTACTTTTACAGTTTAAATCGTAAATTTTTAATAGTATTTTTGATTGATGATCTCCGATGCTTAGGAAAAAAGTAATATTACATATAAAAAGACTCTAAAATGGGGCACGACTGGCACCACTAGCGGGGCACGATTGGCATACGTGAGTCGTCAATTTATTTCCGCCGAGTTTAACAGCTGATTTTCTTAACCTTACTTTTGCGCCCTTAACATTTCGGAGTCGGAGTCTTAGATGTTGGTGAAAGAGTCAGTGTTAATGAAATGGTCTGGTTTTTAGTTTTGATCCTCAATCCTATAAAATGCAAATTTAATAGTAACGTCCAATATATTTTTTTAAATAAATTTTTCATTAATTCACCATGCCAATAGTGCCCCACCTCCATGCCAATCGTGCCCCACGGGTGGGGAAAATGGGCAGTTTTAGCGGTATTGTACTTTGCATTATAAAAAACAATGCAATATATATTTTATAATAAAAAATAATGTATCTAAATCTTGAGATATTCTACTTTAAGAAGCACTTTTAATAATTTGTATTGGTACAAAATAGAAAGTACAGGATTCTTTTGAAGTTAGGGTGCCCGTACTGCCCCACCTTCCCCTATTGTAGGGGGGTTTGTAAAGTTATCAGGTGTTAAAGAAATTAAAAGAACTTTTAAGAAAGATATAAATAAATAATAATTACAATTAGAAATTCTATAGTCATATATTTTATTTCTATATTGAAAATAGATCCGCGTTAAAGTACTTTTTTTGCGTCTTTGCGAGGGTATAACACATAAGATAGTATTTTTAAATTTGGTACACAGACACCCGGGTGTCCAAAGTTACCCGAGTTTACGACAGTTCAAAAGTTATAAATAATAATAAATAAATAACTGATTTTAATATAGAACCTTTTTAATTTATTTTAATATAATAAATGACCAAGATAACGGAGCGATTCAAAATATTTTCATCCATCAGTACACATACACATATGCGTCGTCAATTTGGCGCTTGAAATACGCGTTGTATAAAAGTACAAATTACAATTACCTCGAGAATACCACTTTTCTCAATGCAGGCATGAAATTTGTTCATGCCGAAAAATAGAGTAGAAAATCGATCATTTTGAGTGTAGTTAGAAAAAATGTAAAAAATGTAATTTTTCCCCGCGAAACCGGGGAAAAGGGTCATTTTTCCCCGCTAAATGGACATTTTTTCACACTTTTTACAAGCACGCACTATATGCGCGATTTTCTACGCTACTTTTAAGCATGAAAACGGCCCATCTCAAGCCTGCGTTGGGAAAATTTTTTTTTCTACGACCTTAAATGAGTTAAATGGTTGTTAAACTTTTCGAACAATCGAAGATAGGAATCAAGTAAAAGATGATTTATTCCAGTTTCCCCATATAAATACATGTAATTTATTATGTTGCCCCAAGGTTGGGGCAACTTCGTAAGCAATGTTTATTTAAATAATTCCAGTACAACAAAAGTGATTCCCTGGTGGAAATAATTTATGTAGACAAATGTGCAAAAGTGTGAGAAAATGTGAAAAAAGTGAGTAAATATTCATAAGTGGCTGATTTCGAACGGTAGTGGCACGTTTTGGCACATTTTTTTTCACATTTTTATCTATTTATGCACATTTCCTCACGTTTTTACATATTTAAAGGATAAAATATAAGAAAATAAATGTTAGAAATGTGTGAATAAATGTCAGAAAATGTGAGAAAATATGAATAAATATCCACACCGAACCTATTATGTAAAGTTTTTTTTATATCGCTATGAGAAAATGTGATAATAAAACATGAAAAGATATGTCAAAACATGAGAAAATGTACATAAACGTGCAAAAATATGAAAAGATGTGACAAAACGTGCCGCTACAGTTCGTATCAGACACTTACGCATATTTTCATTACGTTTATTTTTCATGTTTTCGCACATTTATCCACATAAATTATTTTCAGCAGAGTTGCAAACATGCAGACCTAAAAAGAATTTGTTTACTTAACCAAACGCCTAAACTAATAACCACCGATCATAAAAATGATTTTTCACCATACCCTGGCCGAAAGTACCACAATTCTTCCCGGCTTCGAAACTGAAATGTGTCATTTTCGGCCAGGGTATGGTGAAAAATAGTATACGCACCACGGGAGGAAAAATGGCTATATACCCCATAGCACGTGTTTACCACATTGCTCGGGTGGCAATTTACACGTGCTATGGACTAGCCAATTTTTTTTTTCCCTAGATGCGTAATATATTATTAAAACAGATTATAAGCACTACAAAGTTTTAAACAAAAAGTTTTCAATGTAGCCCCGATCTCCCTTATATATATTATATTGTGTACTCATAGTTGGCGCCACCGTGCTACTTGCAGGCTCCCTATAATTTATAGATATGTTCTATGAAGTCAGGCGATTTCCATTCCACGTTTCGCGAATTCATACTTATTACGCGCTAATATCAAAATACAAAAACTTATACCCGCGTGTCACATTCGCGATCATACTACATTCTCGGTCAAATACGTAAATGGGGAATTTCGGGACGTCACAGTTTATTTGAAATATATAGCGAACACTGCGGGAATGCGTTCAAATTTACCATGACTTATTTTCAATAAAATAAAATATGTTAAATCATTTTAAATAATTAAAAAATAACCCAAAATTTGTTCATATGCTAATAAAGCTATCAAATTAACGTTCAATCTACTAAACACGCAACCAAAAAGTATTTTATTTTAATTAATAAAGTACGTGGGATTAAAAACTGTGATCATAATTTGTAATTTATTTAGCCAATATACAATTTTCGAGAATTTTAAAAATACGTGAAATTTATAAAGCAAATAGTGTTTCAAATTTTGGTTTAAAATTTTTTAAATAAACATATAAGCTGAAATTTGTCAGTTCTTCTTATTTGTTGAGGTTAGTTTTTCTAATTTTATAGCTTTTATCCATAATTTCTATGAACAATATACAATGTAAAAATATAATAGTATACTATTGTTCATAGAAATTATGGATAAAAGCTATAAAATTAAAAAAAATAACCTCAACAACTAAGAAAAACTGACAAATTTCAGCTTATTTATTTATTTAAAAAATTCAAAACCAAAATTTGAAACATTATTTGCTTTATAAATTTCACGTATTTTTAAAATTCTCGAAAATTGTATATTGGCTAAATAAATTAAAAATTAAGATTACAGTTTTTAGTCATGCGAGATTTATTCATTAAAATAAAATACATTTTGGTTGCGTATTTAGTAGGTCGAACGTTAATTTGATAGCTTTATTAGCATATGAACAATTTGTGGGTTATTTTTTAATTATTTAAAATGATTTAACATATTTTATTTTATTGAAAATATATTATGGTAAATTTGAACGCGTTCCCGCAGTGTTCGCTATATATGTTATAAAGTGAACATACCTAATAGAAGTATGCAAACACTGCTTTATCGACAGACGATATGCGTTACCTAATTCTAATCGCAGCTATATATACTACTACTAGCATATACAGCTGAAAGCAGCTGTGTATTATGATGGATCAGTTCCTTCTATGTTTCCGATGATGTTATCATATCATACAGTAAAAAAGTGCAATATAGTATAGAATATACTATTAATCCAAATAAAGACAGATAAGCATTAGAAATCTGAGTACTTGCATTTATTATAATTTCGAAAGCTATATTTTTATTGTATTTTGCATTACTTTATTTTTTTTAATGATTCAAGAGGTTATATTTTCTCATATTATTATATTTTAAATAAAATAGTGAGTTAAAATAAATCAACTCAGTACGGAAATATATATATAATATTCGATTTATTCAAATTCTTTTATAATCAAACTTTAAAGTTACTTTGATCTAAATTGTTATATTATAACCTTTAGGACTAGGGCCTGCGGCGGCTCAGTCGGTAGAGTGTCGGATTCCCACGCCGGTGACCCGGGTTCGAATCCTAGTCTCTGCCGATTGATACAAGCACCACTGTAAAAATTACATGTGCTTTGTTTACAAACACACCGCAGACCCCCGTCGTCGATTAGCACCACATGGGAGCACAAACATGGCGACGTTAAAAAAAAAAAAAAAAAAAAAAACCTTTAAGACAATGAAAGTAAACAAACCGTATAAGTAAGCAGAATATACATTATAATGATTTTGTCTTATGATTTTTAAAAAGGTTATATACCCACACGGCACGTAATGTTACCGAAAGATATGCGCTCATTGGTAATGTTTCAGTAATGTTTCAGGTATCGTTCAATCGAATTGTTTCAACTGATATCTTTCAGAAACCTTTCAAAAAGATTTCATATGAATTTCATTCATAGAAACATTGCAGTAACGTTACAGAAATATACTAATTGTTATGTATCAATCATGTTGCACGCAAAATGTTTCCGCAACATTTCCGATGTAATGTTGGAGGTGTTATATGTCAGAAATGTTTCAGAAAGGTTTCACGAGTAATAGAAAAATGAGTTTTCATCCCTAACATTTCTGTAATATCTCACATGAGATCATACGTCTGCAAGGTTACAGAAATATTTCCCTGACGTACCGGTTATAACATTTCAATCACATTGCACGTAATATGTTTCCGCAAGTGTTATATGTTAGAAATATTTCAGAAAGGTTTCATGAATAATAGAAAAATGAGCTTTCACCACTAACATTTCTGTGATATCCCACGTGGGATGTTACGATAGCAAGGTTTCAGAAATATTTCCCTGACGTACCAGTTATAACATTTCAATTCCATTGCACATAAATGTTTCCGCAACATTCCCTACGTAATGTTGCAAGTGTTATGTGTCAGAAATATTTCAGTAAGGTTTCACGAGTAATAGAAAAATGATCAGCTAAATATAGTAAAGAACTCTGCTTTACCGGCACTCTACTTTGAATTCTAATGTAAAAATATTTTATCGATTTTAGGAAAATGTAATTTTCAGCAATCTTTGTGGATGTTTATTTTTACGAAATATAAAAATATTATCATGACCAGTAATTGTAGATTATAAGTCAGATTTTTAAATGATTTCAAAGTTCTTCTGTAGCGAAACGGTTAGAGCGTTGGAGTTTCACGTAGAGATCTTCGGATCGATTCCCAGCCCCGTCAACATTTTTTAATTGATTTATTCTTTCAGACACATCTATTAAATAATTTTAAGCAAAATATTTGTTTCAGATTAATAAATACCTAGGTACATTGAGACGGCCTGTACCTATACCCTTATTATCGAGAACGGTACCATTAATTATTATTGTTAATGTTAATATGATATTAACATTAGTAATTATTATAAGCAAAATAAATTAGTTTAATACATTTAGGATATAGAAAAACGTAGTATTAATTAAAAGTTAGTTTTTTTTATAAGAAATCATTTAATTAATTATTTAATTATTGCGGAAATGATTCGGTTTTATATTTGTTAACTAAGATGATACGGCGGGGCCAACGTAATGGCTAAGAACGCGCGCGTGTGCATATACACACACGAGCGCGCAGACATACGAAAGCGTGTTCAGCGAGGAGTAACGAATTCGCGAATATTGGAAGAGTGGGGATTCGCGAATATCGTGAGAAGGAGGACGGGAGCGAGAGAGATGGAGAGAGTGGGCTCGGGTATATATCGGCGACGCACAGCCGAGGAAGCACTGAGTTTTCTCTGACCTCTCAAGCCGTGGCTAGCCAGCGAGCAGGCCTCGCGCTCGGGATACTGGGGTGAACTCGGGCCGCTTCTTGTGGTGAACACACGGTGATGTGGCGAATCCTCGCCTATCTACCGCGTGTAATCTCTCTCTTTCGCTTCCCTCTATCGTAACTCCACTCCTCTTTAATTGTACTTTTACCCTCAATAAAAAACCAAGTTTCACACTAATAATTATAACTCATTTTTCCCCGCCTCCACCTATTATTCGGGTGCGCCGGACGTCCTTTAGTAGCCACTGGAGGGGGAAACGCGCTAACGAATTTCATAAAAGGCATAGCTCGGAGCGGCCAACGCGCTGCCCGAGACTGCGTCTTCAGGGTTTTACCCGAGAAAAGCGCGCTGGTGCCTTTCTCGGGGTTTTGACTGCTTGCCCGGCGGAGAGCTAACGCGCCCTCCTGCTGGTTCGAGTTAGCATACCAAAACCCAAAGTACAGTTGCACTTCTGCAGCTCCGACCTCGGCGGCTGCAGGAGCGTAACTATCAGGGGGAATCCAGGAAGAGGTTGTTTCTCGCGCACTTCTTCGGGTCCGTACGCGAACCGCGTGTAACAAAAACACAACTGGAAAACGAACTCTCCTACGTTGGAGTAGAAGAACGGCTTAAGTCCGTCACAACATACATAATATATAAAAAATTTAAATTCTAAAATTTTCGTAGAAATTCATAAATAAATGTCAATAAATGCGTAGATTGGTTTAAAACCGATTAAATATCTAATAAGTAGAACGATAATCAAGATTAAACATTAAGATTAGTACTAAAAGAAAAATGCATTTTTTTATTGATTTTAGTATCATATTTTTAACAGGATTGTAAAGCAATATTACTGAGGTGTTATTAAAAACTTTCAGTAATGTTACAGTAACATTACTAAAATGTTACTGAAAGCTTTCGATAACATTACAGTAACATACCTGATATGTTGCTGATATATTTCGGTATTATTACATTAAAGTAATCAGGATATCTCGAAATTACAGAAAGATTACAGAAATGTCACAGTAATGTTTCTATAATCTATCTGAAATGTTACATTTGACATGTTAGCGGACATTTAATGTTTCTGAAACATTACAGAAAGGTCCATGAAACATTGTATAAATATTTCTGAAAGGTGTAATGTTTCAAGTGAAATATTACCGAAAGCTTTTAGAAACATTACGTGCCGTATGGGTAATTACTTAAATATGAAAGTATGTAGTAAATTTAATTGTAATACTACAATTTTAAAGAGTGTTTTACACTTGGTCTATTTTTAAAGAGTGTTTACTTGAAATATTAACTCAATTAAATGAGCTGTTCTAAAAAATATGTATAGCAGTTTACTTTTGTTATCATGAAAAGTAAGCAGATTATGCAATATGCAGAGTATATAGTACTCACTTTTTTTTAATTGTCCTAGTCCATACTTCAAAAACTTTCAGTCCATTATGTTCTAAATTCTGTTCTTTTTCGCCATCTGATTCATCGCCTTCCAGGTCTTCATCCTCCTCAGAACTCCCATCATATTTTTTATTAGATGATGATAGTTTTGTAGCTATTGTGCCACTCGACTTTCCTTTTTGAGCCTCCAGTATCGCTCTTGCAGTACGCGGTGAGGGTCTCTGATCCACTGGAGACTGGTTATTTGAATCATTCGACATGGCACTTAGAGGACGAGGTGAAGAAACGTTTCGCATTGGAAAAGTTGGTTCTGAGCAATTACAACCTGCTGAATAAGTTTGAGCTGGAGAAAATTTAACTAGTGGAGGAGTATGAGCTGATACAGAAGAAGCTGGAGAAAAGTGAGCTGGCAGAGTAGTACGAGTAGATAAGGGAGTAAGATAAATGAAGGAGAACAAGGTGGTGAGGGTGCACGTCTTTGCCTAGATGACAAATCAGGGGATTTTAAAATTCGACGTCTCTTTGATTTGCTGATTATAGGTGAGCAATCTATTGTATATGTGAATTAACTATTGTTATCTTCTGTTTGTATTGTCGAACTGGCTAATGCATTCATTTTTCGTTTTCTTGATGATTTATCTAAATCCTGGTTAAACTTTAATTCAGCCTCCTCTGTAACCTTAATTTCTGAATGTGATGATGAACTTTTTGCTATTATTAATAGGATAATAAACATATTAATTACTTAATCGTTCTAAGGAATTTTGTAACGTATACTGTTTATGTAGATTTATGCGTAAAGAGCAGTGCATTATTAATGTAGTATATTTACATTTACATTTACATATACTTAAATGAAGTAAATAATTGTCTGGCTATGTTTGATGAACGAGATTTTGTAGGCTCAGTTTCAATTTGATTTTGTAAATCCTTGCATTTTTCTCGTAGACTAGTATTTTCATTTTCCAGTTTTATAACCTCTTTTTTAAGTTCAATAATTTTTTTCTCTAAATTAATTTTATTTTCTTGATTTGTTTTAAGTTCAGCTTTTAATTCTTTATGTTGTTTTTCTATTTGACATAGTTTAATATACATGTCTTTTGTGGTTTGACTATCCCTTTCACTATCACCGCTCATATCCTTTAAGTTCTTATTATCAAAATCTAAAGTTTGTGTGTCCTTTAGTGTTTTCATTTTTTCCAATAGCATTTTTTCTTCTAATTCTTTATTAATTTTTTAGACTTTCAATTTGTGTTTCTAGAAATAATAGTTTGAGTTAACAAAAATAGATTTCTAAGTGCTCTCGAGGTCTACAAAACCAGATTATAATAGTAATAATAATGAAAATATATTATTTGCAATTATTACTGGTGACATGAAAATATGCGATAGGCAATAACACCAATTTTTATAATGTATTTATAGTAGGCGAATATTTACAAAAGCTAATGATCTTGGAGAATGGTACGTTAAATACTATTTTTTTAAAATGAAAAGAAAATGTACAGTATAATATATTTATTCATGAAAGTTACTAAACTTATGATAGAATAAACTTTGCTTTTGTCTACAAAATTTTATTTTACATCTAAATCTTGGTTTTGTTTATGTTTATATTTTTTATTATTAGCAACTTGTCCAATTTTAAAGGTATAATGAACATACCTTTCTGTCGTCAGGATGACTATCCTTCTTCTCATCAGCGTCGCTACCCATTTCATTTTCATCTTCAGCCACACCAGATTCAGAAGTCGCATTTTCTGATGCTATAGTATCATCGTAGTCTTTGTCATCCAATTCAGTATTATTGAATACATGAAATTGTATCCGTTTCTCTTCTCGGAGATCATTTAATTCATGTTTACCTATATAGTGATAAATTTACTGTAAGTACAAATTGTGAAAGCAAATTTATGTTGCATAAAAATAACGTTAAAGTTATATAATAACTTGCAAAACCTTGTAATATTCAAAACAAAGTTTTTACATATACTACACAAACATTTTGTTGTCATTTGTTAACATATGATAGTGCAAGAAACGATATAATATCAAAAAAAGACGCTTCAAGTAATGAAAAACATTTATTAAAAAAATTTTCCATATTGCCAAAGTGATTATCCCCAACTAGAGAAATATTCCACAAAACACTACAGATTTCATTGTATCTTATTCGATTTTAATTTTGAAGGTTCCATGAAGGTGTTACTTGAATGATTTCAGGGGGACTTACCGATATAAAAATTGAAAAATTATCAAAACCTGTAAAGTTTCGTATGATTGTTTATAAAAGACATGCACGAACTCATAAACAATTGGATGTTACTTTGCGCATGTGATAATTTTCCTATTTTTATATACGTAAGTCCCCCTGAAATTGTTTAAGGAACAAAATGAGACGTTTAAAACTAAAATCGAATAAGAAATAAAAAGTCTGCAGTGTTTTATTGAATATTTCTCTAATTGACGATAATCATTTTTACAATATGGAAATTTTTCTGACAAATTTGTTTTCGTCACTTGAAGCTACTATACGTCTTTTATATTATATCATTTTTTATTTGATAATATAAGAATAATTCACTATATAAATTTTTATACATAAGGTATACAATGACACATAACATCACGTGCCAAAAGGAATTATATGAAAACCACGTGTTAATTGTTATATATATAGATCGGTAAATAGCAATATAAATTTTACGTAACATTTATACATGATAAAAGAATTAAATATAGACCGCGTATTTTTTCTGTTTTTTTTTAACTTCGAATTTAATTAATTTTTGTAAAACTTACTTCCTAATCCATAAATTTCGATCGCCGTGTAGAACGAAGTTCCGTCTTTTGACCACCACTTTCCAACGTAGACTTTTCTTTTGATGAAATCCTGTTTGTGTTTTAGTCTTTTAGCCTTGAAATCTCTGATATTATCAATAGTAATTATACCAATTATATTGTTATCGATGTATCTAATAAGCGCATGAGATATATTTAATTCATTTTCTTCAACTTCCATGATTTGTCAGTTGATTATAGCACGCGCCTGACGTAGCTCTTGATTCTTCTCTGATTACAAAACAAACAAACAACGCGTTTTTAACAAGCGACTATCAGAACTGTAATAGTATATTATGACACTGTTGTGGGAGATGGTTTTCTACCTTGCTCGAGGGTTTTCGCACGAGCGAAGCGAGTTACTTTTACTATAGGACCAGCTTAAAACCTGTTTCTATAATGGTTTTCGCGCAACTTCTTTTACCATCACAAAACTTCCTTTAAGAGGAAGCAAAAATTACAAGGTTGCCAACTTAGCGAATTTTACAAAAAGACCAAATCAAAGACTAATAACTTGACTCCAGTTCGACTACTTTGAACAAATCAAAAACAAAATTGAAGGATTTTATAAGACAAAAAATGAGTTTTGTTCTGATTAAAATTACTGTAATCTGTAAAAATGACAAGCAATTAAATGTAACCTAATAATCTGAAAATGCGCATGCGCAAACAAGTTGCTTAAGATAAGTCTCTTATTATTATTGGGACAGACAAATTCTTTTTTGAAGGATGGTTAAAAGCTGAATAAAACCTTTTTTGATTGGTACAAAATGGATAACATGGAAACTCTCTGGAATTTTTTGAAAATGGATCAGTTTTGGTTCAATATGAAAAACTAATATCATAATTAAAAAAATTATATTTAATGAAATATAGGATTTTACCAGAGAACCGTAATATTAGCTGCGCCATTTTTATTTTTGAAATTCTGACTTTAAATTCGGAATCTACGACCTCGAGAACCCCTATATATAAATTTTTCATATATTTGCATTTTATTTGCAAGAAAAATAGTTTAAAGTACGCTATTTTGCCGCAGAAGAACCGTTATCTTAGCTGCGCCATTTTGTTTTTTTTTTAATTTTAATTTCGAATTCAGAATCTACAACCTCGAAAACCCCTATATACACACTGCTGGTTTATTTACATCTGATTTGCAAGAGAAGCCTAGAGTCAGAAGTGATCTTATTTCCAAGCTCCAACGGTTAAACAATTTTCTGCACCATTATAGAACATTCGACCGAAATAAAAAAATAGCCTATATTGTACCCGGGCTATAAGCGATCTTGCAGTGAAAGTTTCATTGAAATGTCTTTAAATGGATGGAATCCATTTTTTATGTTATTTCTGTAAACATATTGTGAGTATCCCCAGTGGAAATGAAAAAAATGTAGAGAAATGTAGGTAAATGTATGAAAACGTATAAAAGTGTACAAAAGTGTGCGAAAATGTACAAAACTGTACAAAAGTGTATTTTTTTGTTGAATTTGGAACAAAATTTAAACATTTTTCCTGGTCATTTCGTACAGTTTCATACAATAAAATAAACTTTTATGCAGATTTATACACTTGTATACAGTTTAGTATAGAAAGATTTTTTATTATTTTAATAGTATTGGCCTTCTTTATACATTTTTATACATTTGTATATACTTTCGTACATATTTATACACTTACGTACATATTCATATACTTTCTTACAAATTCATACACTTTCTTAGATATTCATACATTTTTGTACATATTCATTCACTTTCATACACTCTTTGTATGTTTTCGTAATATTTGTACATTTTTGTACAGTTTTTTACGGGAAGAGAAAGAACAAATAAAAAAATAACTCAGTATGAAAATTGTACTATTAAAACTAATATTTAAATAAATAATACAAGCCGCTAATTTCTGACAATATTAGTCAAAACTAGCGCGTCACAAGCGGCCGTCCGGTCGCTGTGACTTGCCGCCTTGCATCGCATGGCTTTTATGCGTTTCAATTTAGGTTTTTCTCGACAAACTTTATTTAATTGACATTTTCGTAAAAAATATGGAATACAAAAAAGTTGTATTTTTTCGAGATCTATGATTTTACTGTAGAAAAGTTCTGCGTTTAATGTATTATATTTCAATTCTGATCTAAAAATTGATTTTTGAATGTTATTTGCGCTTCAATTGAGGTTTTTCTCGACAAACTTTGTTTAATTGACGTTTACATAAAAAGTGTTCAATACAAAAAAGTTGTATTTTCTCAAAATCTGCAATTTTACTCAGAAAAAATTTTGTGTCTAATGTGTTACATTTTCATTCTGGTCTAAAAATTGATTTTTGATGGCTTTTATGCGCTTCAATTTAGGTTTTTCTCAACAAACTTTATTTAATTGACATTTTCGTAAAAAATATGAAACACAAGAAAGTTGTATTTTTTCGAGATCTATGATTTTACCGTGGAAAATTTAGCAAAAATAAAATAATTTACTCAAGATATAGCTAAAAATCGAACTTCAAGCCTTTTTAGCGCTTTTTTTGTTTTATCCAGTGTAGTCGGTTTTATTGACATTTGTGTAAAAAGTGTTAAATATAAAAAAGTTGTGTTTTTTCGAGATCTATAAATCTAAAAATATTTAAGATACCGTTAAAATTCGATTTTTTAAAATTCAAATAATATCTATAAAAGTGGTCCTATTTGGAACATACCCATCGGATGTGGCTGAAAATAGGACCGTCATCTTCCAATGATAAGACAAGTATCTCCTATAAATTTTAGCCGATATGGCTAACATCTCGCTGAGATAATTGATAATCTTGATGGATGGATGGATGGATGGATGAATGGATGGATGGATGAATGGATGGATAGATGGATGGATGGATGGATGGATGAATGGATGGATGGATGAATGGATGGATAGATGGATGGATGGATGGATGGATGAATATTTAAAATTAACCGAAGGAGCGTTAGCGACGGAGATGTTATTGCTAGTATAGTATTATTTTCACTTCACGTTTTAAGCTAACCTTTATGCGGTGACGTAAAACTCGATTATCAATTGTTTAAGATATCGGTATTTCAAATGAGAGTTCTTAAAGTTAATAAATATTTAGATTTCTTATAAAAAAAATATTTTGTTTTTATAACAATTCCTTTTTTCCAGTGTGCTAAATGGACCACTATGCGACGAGAACTTTGGTTTCGTAATGAAGACAATAAATTGTGAGATATTACCTACGCGATAAGTGTCTTAAAAGCTATAACCCGATAAACATAGTAAAACTGTGCTGTCCTAAATCAATGTTTTATCCTACACTAGTGGATAGAAAGTAATGTACATTATTGGTTGTAGATATTTAGATTTTTCTTATAAAGGCATTGATATGAAATATAGTGATGATGAATTTTCTGAATGGGACATGGAAGAAGATTCGTTGAATAATGAAAATCAGGGATTTCCAACATTAAGAAACTTATTGCAAAGTGACGAATTCAATGAGGCCCTTGAGTCGTCTCTTGTTGTCAGTGAAAGCGAAGTGCTGCTTGGAATTTTAAAATTCGCATTGCATTATTCTTTGCCGAATTACGCGATTGAAGACTTATGCAAAATGTTCAATAGTTTTTTTGATAAATGTATAGACCTGACACACGATACCGTATTAATAAAATATTTACTTCCACTAATGCAGTAGAATATCACGCTGTATGTCCAAAATGCCAAATTTTCGTTAAAAAGTTTCATCGTAAAGAGTCTACTATATATTGCGACACGTGTAAAAGTAATTTTTCTGTAAAGGGAAGTAACGGTAACTTTTTTGTTGTTTTGAATGTTGAGGATGAAATTAGAAATATAATAGAAAACAATCACAAATATTATGATTTTATTGTAAATGGTAGAGAAAACGTAGAAGGAGTTTCAGAAGATATTTATGATGGTATAAAATATAAAAAATTTGTTAAGAATCTTCCACCTAATCAAAAACATTCCTATGCCACTTTTGTATTAACTTGTACGTTTAATAGTGATGGGTCTCCAGTATTCAAAAGTTCGACTTTTTCCATTTGGCCTGTACAAATTATCATTAACGAACTTCCTGTGAACGTCAGAAATAAAAAGCCAATAACATGCATTTTATGGTTTGGCAAAAATAAACCAAAAATGAATGTTGTTTTAAAACCATTCGTTGAAAAAATAAATAATTTTTCTTCTGAAGAAATTACATGCTTATGCTGTTGTGTGGATTCCGTCGCACGAGCTCCTATACAGGGTATACATCGGTTTAATGGGAAACATGGTTGCAACTGGTGTCTTCATCCAGGTGTACCAGTTCTACATAAAAAGAAGAAGACGCTAAAATACACATTATTAAAAGAAATTTCATCAAAACGGACGGAAACAGAGACTATCAGTCATATGCAAGAAACACTTACATCTAAATCTTCTGTTTATGGAGTGAAAAATGTGTCGGCATTGATTACTTTAAGTGGTTTCGATATAGTAAATGGATTTGTGCTCGACAATATGCACTGCGTTGCTCTTGGTATCTGCAGGCAATTTGCAGAATATTGGTTCAATGCATCAGAAAAACTATATTCTCTTGGTACTCATAATATGAATATAATCGATGAAATTCTTAAATCGATCAAAGTACCCAGTCAGATTGCTCGTTTATCGAGATCAGTCAATGAAAGAAGATTTTGGAAAGCCCGTGAATGGGAGAATTAGCTCTTATATTATAGCTTACCCATTTTACAAAATATGCCCGAGTTTGAAGTCTACCAAAATCACTGGGAATTATTAGTAAATGCACTTCATATTTTAATGTCACGATCTATTATCACACTGGAAATACTGCGTGCGGAACAAAACTTAAAATAATTTGTAGCTTTAACAGAAATGTACTACTCTGGTGACGCAATGACTTTTAATATTCATCAGCTCCTCCACTTAACACAAAGCGTTATCGACTGGGGACCTTTATGGTCTTATAGTGGCTATGGGTTTCAGTCTGGTAATGGACAAATTGTGCGTACAGTAAAGGCAGCAAAAGGAGTTCTTCACCAAATTTGCCGGAATATTGACTTCAAGCAGAGTGCAGCTATTCTTCAAAAACATGTCAATAAAAAAGATTTTTCTCCAGTTTTAGATTTTTGTAATTATTTAGAGAATAAAGTTACTGGTAAAACAGCAAAGGTATTTGAATGCCGATATTTCGGGAACCCTTTAATTACCAAACGATGGTTAATTGAACAGCTTGAACTATCTGAAGATTTTACAGTATCTTACCATAGAATGGTAAAAGAAAACTGTTTGTTTTCCACTTGTAGGAGACCGCCTGTTAGATCAAGTAATTGTTTTGCACAAACGTACAATGGAGATTTTATTGCAGTAGTGGAATTCATAGTGGACGACAAAAACAAAAAAGAATACACAGTTTGTAAAAAAATTCATACTGAAAATAATTTGATTAATTGTAACTCAGTAAAATTAATTGTGGATATTCATAAGGAAACAACAATTATAGATACAGACAGTGTTGAAAAAATTGCTGCACTTATGAAGATCAGAAATAAGCAGTACATAAGTGCCGTTCCTAATATGTTTCACTACTAACATCCGAACCTTTTATTATTTAAAAATATTTTATATAAAAAAAAAATATATATATATATATATATATATATATATATATATAGAAAATGAAAATTATTTCCTCTATGTTTGAACATAATTTAATTAAATTACCTACTTGTTTAATTTATGCATAGTATATTATTTATTATTACATTGTTATCTTCACATTGATGGTGTTATTATTAATATTCCATTTTAACTAATAGAAAACGATTAAATTACAGTTTTTCTTAATTTTCCAGAATTGAAAATGAGGATTAGGGAACTTGCACAGATCGTAATACCGCTATTTTCAATCTTGGGATCGATGAACTAACATGAAAAAGTTGAATGTAGTTGAATGGTTTATTTTTATATGCCGTATTTATTTAATTATTTATAACGCTTTGAAAACAGTAAAATTTTAGATCGCTTTTTGAATGGATGTCATGTGATATCTTGAGCCCGAACGTCAAACCCTTCAAAGTCAGCGCCACTGTGGTGACTATAGGTATGTACTAAAAGGATTACAGCTTACAACTATAGGCTTCGCAGCCGTAATGTTTAGTACCTGCAAGTCGTTACGGCGGCGCTAGGTTTGTGGTGTTCGACATTCGTGTTGACGATGTCACGTGACATCGATTCAAACAGTGATTTATCATGTTACCATCAATAAATAAATGAATAAATGAATAAATAAGTCATGTTGAAAAAAAACTGTCTAGGAAAATTTATTATTTTGAAGTATATTATTGAATAAAATTAAATTAAAATTTATTCAAGTTCCTTATTATCCGTTTCTGTTCGCCCACTCCTCATTCACAATCAATATAAACCTTAAGTTTGATTTACTTCTTCAATTTGTATAACATTGCTTACGATTTTACATAATTATACATATAAATACATATGCATCACTAAATTTAAAATCTTTATTATTATTGTTTTAATATCACGTTAGCATAATTTTTCAATCCATACTATTGAGTGAATTTTCATATCTGATTTGTTATTAAAATATAAAAATGCACATGTAAATGTATTTCTCATTAATTATTCATTCTTATTATTTTCAGAATCAGCACTTGATTCAACTGATACAAAACCTTTTATCATTCTATTTCAGCTGCACTTACAGTTCTTATATTTAATATTTTTATAATGATATAGATTTCCATGTTTGTACGTGAATTTCTTTATAGATTACGTGAACATTGTTTAACAAAGCTAAGTATATTCACATAATCATAATATTAGTTAAAGTTTAAAATGTTTTATTTCAAAAATTGTAAGATCTCTAATTAATATTATGTTTATGTAAATATATTTAGGTTTGTTAAAAAGTGTTCATGGGCTATAAAATAATTAAGTCGAAATCTACGTGAAAATATATCCGGATCGTTAGAGTTTCGACCAATAAGATTTTTATGAATTTTTGCTTTTTACATCGCTTTTTCATATGGATTTCGATGTGGAAAACTTCATTAACATTTTATAATAAATCTGAAGGTATTCACATAAACGTAATATTATTTTATTCAATGTTTTTGTTTTAATATTCACTAGATTCGCCATACGATGTTTTATATTTCATTCTATTATTTACGGTTGTGTCATTGATTTTAATTATTAGGTGAAAGATTCTTATTAAACCTAGTGTTATGAAAAAATTAATCAAACTGTATCCCACGTATGTATCTATACTTCAACCCTCTGTTTTCTTAACATTTCATTTCAAAAATAATTTAGTGTGCCGTTGATTTCGGCGTTTGAAAATACGTGTATAGATTTTGTGTAAATATAAATATTTTTATAATTATAAGTAATTATTCACTCCTCGGTCGATATAAATTGAGGCTGGAATTTTGAATTTTTACTTGACTTTCGTATCCCCCTTAAATTAGGATGTTTCACTTGTGTATAGTGACTGGCAATTTTAAATAAACGCTGAGGGTGCAAGATTTTAAATTGAAAATGTTGCAATAAATTCCATGAAATATTTCAGGTAATGCAGAACGTAGTGACTGACTGACTTATGCTAGATGATAAACTTGCATAGCAAACTGGGTACATTTTTACATAAATTTCTACATAGGTTATTTTACATAGATTTTTACATGGATTTCTTACATGGATTTTCCCATGGATTTTTACATGGATTTCCATATGGCGTTTTTAGACAAAATCCATATGGAAATTCATATGGTAATCCATGTGGAAATCCATATGGATATCCATGTGGTTATTTTCAACAGGGATAAAATTGACTACAGTGGTCTCGTATTATGATGCCGGTATTATAACAAGAGACACTTGCAAAGTTGCAATATTCAGTATAAATGAAGAGTGAAAAGTTGATTTTTGGTTGAAATACGTATTTCAGAGGTAGAAAATTATAATTCAATTGAAAATTACTTGGAGACAAATTTTTTTGATTGTAAATTACATTGGAGTCTTGGTATAATGATGACATTATAACTCGAGACCACTGTACGGATGTATTGTTTATGTATGATTAG
Organism: Gastracanthus pulcherrimus; assembly: GCA_949152435.1. Lineage (NCBI taxonomy): Eukaryota > Metazoa > Arthropoda > Insecta > Hymenoptera > Pteromalidae > Gastracanthus > Gastracanthus pulcherrimus. The sequence continues at coordinate 110,502,986 of OX424572.1, read as the reverse complement.
AATATTGTTAAATTGCTTATATTTTGTAAGAATATAATATTCTTTTTTATCTTTGTATTTAGATTTTTTTACAAAAATTCAAAATTGTATCCCTGCTAGAAAAAGGTTTTGTAATCTAATATAAAAAGTTATGAAACATGGACACAATTTTTGTAGATAATCACCTATGTCGAGCGACCATATATCGGGAGTCTACTGTATATAAAACCCGAAATTATATCGCCTATAATTATATTAATCTATAATTATATTATTTTCTCTCTTTATAGACTGTAAATGTTGCATTTCCTAATAATTTTTATGATGAGTAATATTAATAAGTGCCGATTTCTATGCCCCGGAAAATTTCTTTAACGAACTAGAAAAACATTTTTAGCTCGGTAAAATAATAGTTTGTACATAAATAGTAAATTACACTTTTGCCGAATTACAAAATGTTTTAATGATTGTTTGCAGAAAATTTTTAGAGGTCATTTTTTATTACTATTATTATTATTATTATTATTATCACTATCATAATTATGTTTTAAAACTTTTTGCGCCACGTAAATCAAATATATAGATCGGAATGGCAGAGCCATGAATCTTGAAAGTGGCCAAAGTCACCCCGTTTTACGGTACCTAAAGAGATGATGTCTTATTCGAGGGTCCAATTCCCGTCAGAGCACGCTGCAATCACTGCTGAAAGTTATAATAAGTCACGTGATTCGTGGAGGCAAGTTTAAACACGAAGAATAAATTAATTATATTTTGTTACCTAGTCAGTTATAAAGGGTCTCATATCATTTTGGAAGTATTTGAATTGATTGCAATTCCATTTTATCAGCTCAAACTATTTAACTTTAAAATAGTTTTCTACTAACGTTTATTTAGGGTTATGAGACCAGCTCTGTTTTTTTATAACTTTCAGTAGTTCTAAATCCAACCACCAGGTGGGGACTGCTTTGCTTGGACCCCCAAATAGGGGAGAGCGGGGCAAGCTTGGCATGCCGGGCCAGTTTGGCAGCTAAAATTTTCATATTAAAAATTCATATTTTAAAATGATCTTTTCTCTACTTAATTCCTCAATCAATAAACTTTTTTTCAATACCCGATATGTTAAAATTAAATTCAAAATAAAAATAATAACTTAGATTGAATATTTTACTTAAAATACGACGCTCGCATCGATATTTCCATCACAAGGTAAACTAAGAAAGAATGTATACATATGGTCTAATTTGAAAGTTTAATTTTCGAACTTTTAATTCCTTTTTTTTTATTAACCTAAACTAAATGCAAAGAAAGATTTTTTTAATTGAAAAAGATATTCCGAGCGGGGCACGCTTGGCAGGTAAGACGGGGCACGCTTGGCACTTGAAGCGCTGTGACATTGAATGGAACCTCGCGTACATAACCTCATTTTACATGTAAATGTTTCGGAGCTCGAAGAAATCAGGAGTGAGTATCGTTTTAATTATTTTTTCGGATAGTCAAATTCAGTATATTCCATTGTCTTACAATACTGAACTAATTAGCAACTAAGTGACGACTGACTTTTTATTTTAAGAAAAGCAGTTATCAGTGCAAAATATATTTTATTTTACTTTGTTACTTTGATCTCAGTATTTTATTACTGTAAGTTAAAAAAAAATTGTTAACATTTTTCAAATCATTTATAAAATACTAAAAGACTGTAAATGTTACAAAGATTTTTAAGTTACGTTAATTTATAAGAAAGAAACAAAATGTGATAAATTTAGTAAAAATGTTATCATAATAATAAGAATGAAACAAAATGTGATAAATTTAATAAAAATATGTTATAGTAATAATAAGAATAATGTAACAGACTGACTCTAATTGATGTACATTAATAAAAGTAAATTAATTCTAATATCAAAACCTTTGTTTTTTTACCTATAACCAAATCCTGATCACATTTTCTAATTTGAAGCTTTGAACTTTATTCTGCAATACCGCGCCAATTTCGCCCCACCCGCATGCCAATGTTACCCCGCTAGTCAAAAAAGCGGGGCACGTTTGGCAGGTTTCATTTCGATAAATATACAAAAAATATTATACATGTATGCTTTTACAAAGTACGGCGTTAATTTCGGTGATAGTTAATAAGTAGGCTACGATTTTTAAGCTTCTTAAAGTCAATTAGTTTTTAACATAGCCTGGATCAAAGTTGGCCTGCCAAGCGTGCCCCGCTCTCCCCTATGTTTTACACTTCTTGATTATTTGAATGTAAAATTAAAAAAAAATGAACAAACCTGCGTCGAGTTGCTTTGCGCAAACGCAGTAGTCACGTGATTTCAATGTGGCGGCGGCAGGTTCTCAGAAACATCGCGGATACTTGTTTATGTTCTTTGTCGGACTAGCTACAAATGTAATATTCTCGAAGTAGCAAAGTAACGTCGTTCATATACTAGATTTTGTTGTACGCAGTTCCATTAGAAAAAGCACGATGGCCGATGCAACATTCACGAAGCCAGTCGTCGACGCTCAAGACTTCAAAACCGAACCTATAAACTACACGGCCGGTATGTTTTGATAACAAATGAAAAACCTTCTCCCACCAATACCGATTAGAGTAAAGGAAGAACTTATGACTGACGATCGAGAATTCCTTTACAGAAATCCGACAGATGATGCACGGTTTCGGGGACCACTCGGAGCCCTTGTCGGAGACCGCGAAGATCATCGAGGAGGTCGTGCTGAATCAAATGCGAGCGATCATTCATCAAGCATGCGAGGTCGCTGATATGCGAGAGAGCCAGGTCATTGCCGCCGAGGACTTTTTGTTTCTTCTGAGAAAAGACAGGATCAAGCTGCAGCGACTCGTCAATTATTTGAGTAAGATTTGTTGTAATTCTTAAATGTACCTGCATCACCAAAGTACGAGCACATATTCTGCAAAATTATTACTCTAAATTTTATAACATTGGATATTACTCGTGTTCTTCCTAGAATTAAAAGAATTTAAAACAACAATGTTTAAGTCATTGGAATCGGAAACTCCAGATTCTTTGATGGATGTTCACAATATAGATGAAACTTCTAAACTACCTTACATAAAGTTTTTAAAACAAGTGGACAACACTGGTGAGTTGTTGAATGATAAAGCCTTAGTGGATCATGTTAAACGTAAGAGGTGTGCAAGAATAGAAATGATGACGAGAAAAATGGATGAAACAAGGTATTTGGAATTCAGTAAGGCCCGGTGTGTTTCATTTGCAAACAAGAACAGACACAAATTCAGTGACTGGATTGGTTCGAGTGGTGAGTTTTTGAATATTATTATTATTAACACTTTAAGGCTGTACAGGTGAAATATGAAACGTAAATTTCTTCCCTATAGTGCTATTCAAACCAGATTGGGTCATAAAAACTTTTATCAAACTTTTTTTATATTCCAAATGGAAACAGAAAAAAAATGGTTTTGAAGGTAATTTTGTTCTAAGCAGTTTTAAAAACATCAAGAGTTTGTTCTACTGCCGGAATCTGTTCACCAGAGTTCAATAATAATTATTTTAAGTTACTTTATAACAAATATTATTAAATTACTGTAAAAAGTACCTTAGCACTGTAAGGAAGAACATTCTTATATCGACACTTCATACAAAGTCAACACATTTAAGGTTTTTGAAAAAAAGGTCTAGTTTTCATGAGGTGAAAAACTGATAAAAATAAGAGAAAAGTTTTCTGACAAAGTACACAAATAAAATATATCGATAAAGTGAACGCATTGATATAGTTTTACAATTTTCAAACATTTTATTTTTTTCTATAAACATAAAATGAAATAGTGTATTTTCTCGGAAATTTGAAATGCATTAGTCTTTGTATGAAGCATCGATATCTATGTTGTAGAATCTCAAAGTGTTACTTAAGTATAAAAAATAAACTATGGACATGGTAATTAATATAATTTCTTTTTTCAGGAGATTTTACGATAGCAAAATCAGGTTACACTGTTCTTGGCTATTTATCATATGAAACTGTAGCTCAAATTGTAGATCTTGCATTTCTAGTCAGACAAGATCAAAACAAAATTCATGGCGATGCGATAGATAGACTTCGACTTAGTTATCCAAACCCTATTACTTACAAACCATATCAGTACACCAAAGTAATACATAATTCAATTAATTAATGTATGACTTGTTTTAAAAAAAAAATTAAAACACAATTTATTTACAGCCAGTCATGACAAAACCATTAACTTCGGCAGAAGTTAGTGAGGCTCTCCGTCGCTATTGGTCACCACAACTAGAAATGACAGGGCCTTTTCATCGGTGGACACTAAAAAAACCACACATGAAGTTTCTTGCTTGTTAAATAGTACATTTAGAAGGTAACATTATTTTTTTCCTATCATTTCTCGCTTCTACGATTTGCCATTTCCTCAGTATTCATTGTCATTCAGTATTAAGCAAAGGAAGTACAAAATAATAAAACCAATATTTGTACTTAAATTAAATTTTTATTTTACTATATGACATATTTGCACATTATCACTCAATCGTATTTACAAGAACGTCAACTCTCCTCCCCTGTTTCTTTCTTTTTTACATCACGAGTTTATACAAATGTTAATTTTATTTCTGTATCATGGTGAAAGTAATGTAGAAACTCGTGCTCTACCCTCTGCTCCACCTGTTATACAAGTACCAGACTGATTGGCTGTGGACCAGTCGCAACAGAGTGTCCCTTTGTGTCCACTCAGTTCTAAAATCTTTGCTTGAGGAGTTGGTGGCATCTGTAAAAATATTAAATCAAATTTTCATTATATTTATAATTTTATTTTGAAATATACATTGAAATTTTAGTCATTTTCATTAATTCGAATGAATCTTTAATTCAAAACTTCCTAAACAATCATTTATTTGATACTGATAAAAATTTATTAGTTTTGAACAATTATTACTTAGTTTCAAATAGATGTTTACCGATTAGTTTACTGACTATTAAAATAAACTTTTATTTGAATTTACTATTTTTTTTTTCTGCATCCTATTAGCAACATGTAAATAATCTGTTCAATTATTATTATATTTAACACTATCTTTTATCAAAGAATTACATAACAGTTCTTTTTGAGAAAATTTTTAAAAAATTTTTGAAAGTAATATTTAGCAAACCTTATAAATATTGCCTCCGTTCTGGGTGCAAAGCAGCATGTGAGTTCCACTCTGATCGAATGTAAAGAGCTTCCCGTGCACGGCGTTCTTCTCAATATTGATCTTCGTCTCCCAAACAACTTTTCCCGTCTGACTGAGACTCCTCTGGCACAATTTGCCATCCTCGCTCAGAGCACATATGTTCGTGAAATCATTGGTCAGTTCGATGTCGATGACAGGACTGGAGTGACAGCTGAGATTGTCGATGATCTCGTTCCTCCTCAAATCGTGTATCAACACGTTGCCATTTGACAGTCCAGTAACCAGGAGCTGTCCGTTGTGATTGAAGCTCGAGCAGAGGGCAGTGAGATTCTTCTCGAGGGGCAGGGTTCGCTCTACCTTCTTGGTCTTGATGTTGTAGAGCAGGAGCTTGCCTTCGCCAGAGTCCGAGACCGAGCAGACGAAGGTCGAGTCCGAGGGGTTGCAGACGAGGCTGACGATGCGCGAGCCCTCGTGCTGGATCTCCCAGATTGTCTTGCAGTCGCGCGTGTCGTGCAGCTGGATGGCGCCGTTGTTGTCGCCGTGGATGAAGTAGCGCTCGTTCTTCGATATCCAGTCGAGGGCTGTGACGGCTTTGTTCGTGTTCGCTGTCGAGGAAGTGAATGTAGCTACAGTCCTAAGGAAGTTATTAAATTGAAGAATTTTCAGAATAGTTGGATCAAAGGAATACTATTATCTAATTTTGAAAATAGGTGCTTTGATAGATCTTACTTTGGCGATGGAATAGGTGTCCAAATTTTAATAACACCATCTGCATCTCCAGTGGCAACGTAAGACCCACTGGCATTACTTTTACACTGAATAATGGACGTTTTGTGTTCAGTATACTCTTCCTAAAAATCAGTTGAATTTACTGATTACCATTCACCTTATCTTACTTTTCTATTAGAATATATTAGAAAATTTTAATGTATTACTTGACTTAAAAGAATGTAGCTTCCGTCTAATTTATCCTTAGTCTTGGGTTCTCTGCCAGTGTCGACGGAGGAATCCCTTTTCCTAGTCAGTCTTGAATCACAGCTTGTGCTCCTCTTCGCTACAGCCTCTGATTTACTCAAAGAAGTAATTCTCCCTTTGGTATTAGCTCTTTTTGTTATACTTGCGTCCGCTTCAGAATGTTTTTTAACACTTCCGGTGGATTTTCGACTTAAAATTGGACTTGATCCACCTCCTATATTTCTAATGAGATTTCTTAAAGTCTTAGGATTATCTACTATTGGAGATTCTCTGTAATATAAAAAAGGAATAAATTTAAAGATTTGAGATTTAGATTTCCTGATTCCAGTACTCGTTAAATAATGCATACTGAGCGATTATATAAAAATCATCCATTAAAGGTGGCTGTTGTGGAGTTGGTCCTGCATTAACATCTAGGATTGAGTCGATTTTTACCATCTCACTAAGTCTCTGTCTCAGCCTTTCATTTTCTTCTTGCAACCTCCTAATTTTGTTAGTATCCTCATCAATCATTAAAAGTGTTGGCATTGGCATACACTTTAAATTCGATTTAAAAAATGTTAAAATTATAATTAATTTAGAGGAGTAATATTATATTAAATAAATACAAAAATGATTAACATACTTGGAAGATAGTAGCTAAAAAATTATGTAAGGAAACTAGCATTGTATCTTGCCATTGACGACTAAAATGTACTGAAAATGTAAGATTTTCTTCAGGATTTTTTATAAATGGAAGTGCTAAAATAATACGAAAGTTTCTTATAAAAATATTACTTAAGTACTTATTATTATCATTTGAAAAGTGTTTTTATTCTTACCAAACCATTCTCTCCATTCGGAATGTCCCTGTAATTCTGGAGTCATTTTTGTAAAAAATTCTTGAACTCTATCAGGCTTATTATTAATGACTGCATTGACGAGGTACATTTTAAGAACAGCATTCTCTAACTTTCGAATGCCAGGTACAAAGTGGTTTTCCAAACGAGAGAACAGTCTAGTATCCAAGTGTCCCCAGAGTTCCCGTAATGCAACCAGATCGTATGTATGTATGTATTGCATAAATTGATCTACAATTTTGTCGACCTAAATCAAAATAATCAATATTAATGTTTTTAATTGACTAAAACTAATAATGTCAAAACTTATATAAACATAATAATTTATTTATTAATATTTATTTATCTATTTATTAATATAGTAAACAAGCTAAAGAACCCCTTATACATAGAATTACATGTAGGTGTGCGACACACTGACAGTGTGTGTATGATAAAATTATTTAACTTGTATCACACAGTGGTACTAAAGCATGTATCCTAATGTTAAACAATACTGAAAAAAAAACGTTAGTACAATTACGAAAGTAGGGAACTGACATAATAAGGTTACTAAATTACCAAGACCAATGTATATCGCTAATTAATAAAAAATTCATAATCAATAAAAATAATCAATAAAATAATAAATAATTACTAAAAAGATAATAATTAATAAAAAATATTAACTCATTATTACTTTTAAATTAAATATCTTAATTTAAACACATCAAGAAATATTGTTTTCAATTTTTAATAGCATTCCCATCAAAGTATCGAATTCATATTTGTTTGATTTTATTTATCTACTCAGTGACAATGTAGCACAGACATATTCATTAGCTATTATCATAACATGTGAAAGTAAGCATTATTTTTCGTGATAAAAATTTGAAAAATATGGAATATGGAATATTTAGCGATTTGAACATAGTATATTAATATCAATGTGTAAAGTTAATAAATCTTGTAATCTTTTAATTTTCAATTAATACACATTCAAACAGTAAAGCATTTTTCTATTGCTTTATTGTTATCTCTTTTATTCATGAGAAGTGAAGATGAGTCATTAGCGAGACTAATATTTCTTATTTACACCCTTGTAGCTAAATACCATTTTTATTAAATTAATTACATTTTACATGCTCTGATTTATATATAATTTAGTAGTATCAGCACTAAACAAACATAAGATCTACTGCTGGTGTGCTATACCGATCATTAAGTGAAAACTTATCATTCATTGACTTTCTCTGATAAACATAATATAGACACCTGAACACTCAATCAACAATGGAGCACAAACTTTCATGTTACAACGTTACGACACAAAAAATAAACAAACAACGCTAACTTGACGAGACAAAAAAGTCTCCCAAACTAGAAAGTAAACAAAAACGAAAATTTATCAAAAAGCTGAAAAACAACAAAGAGCCAAATAATCGACGAAACGGAGTTAGAGAGAGAGAGAAAGCAAGCATGCTCGAATCAAAACAAACGCGCGTCTGCTCCCTTACCCGAAAGCCTTTCTCCTTCTCGGCCTTGAGGTCGCCGTCGAAGGCCCGTAGGGTCTGGCCAAAGCCCCGGAACAGCAGGTACTCCTTGACGAGCTCGTCCACGTACTGCACGTGCGACATGTCGCTCCTTGCAAACCCGCCCCGCGCGAGCAGATACGCTTGTGTTTCCTCGGCTTGTTATTTTGACAGCGCACGGCGCGTGTGTGTTGTCATCCGAGGGCGGCCATCTTTCTTCTACTAGCTTCTGCTCGCTGCTGCAGGTATAAATGCGCGAGGAGATGTGACAACGTCGTATAGAGGGCGATGCGTTTCTTTTTGCGCGCGAATACGAGGAGAATGACAACGTCGCGGAGTGACGTCATTGCACCACGATCCGTCGCGTTGTTTAGTTTTTGTTATTATTATTATTGGAGCCAGGGTGGAACTCTAGATAACGAAAAAACAAAATTACGAATAAGTAAATTTCGAACATCAAAATAACGACAAAATTAAACTACGAATTTCAAAAATATAGACACGAAATTACGAAACTTTATTGACGATTAACAAAATTACAACAACAAAAAACTACGAAAGTTTAAACAACGGAAAAACAAAATTACGTATTGCAAAATTAAAACGATGAAACATCCGAAAAATAAAAATCGACGATTTAAAATCAATGTTCGGTTTCTATTTTTGGGAGTTTTGTTCATCTGGATTTTGCAATTCGCCATTTTGGTTTTGTTGTTGTTTTGATCTTCACAGTATTATTTTTTCTAATTATGTTTTTCGTTACTAAAATTTATCGTTGTGTAAGGTTTGGAAGTTTGTTCGATAATATTTTTGCAATTGAAGGCATCGATTCTAAAACGTCCTTAGCGCTCGGCTCGGGTTGCCGCTATATACAAATTGACGTCATGGTGACCAATTTTTAAATTTGCGGAAATGAATTTTTAAAAATAGCATCGTATAGAGGATAAAAAATGGCAACATTTTATATATATACTTTGTTTGTACAATGTTTAGTATTTGAAAAAAAAAATAAAAACGGCAAAATTTTAAATCTTATTTGCACCACGTTTTTTAAACTTAACTCGCTGCAGCTCCGACAAATATGAACGGATCTTGCTTATTTTTTGCATAGACTCGTAAAATAGTCTAGCGCTGCTGATAAACTCATAGATAGTTAAATATTAAATATTTTTCTTTCAACAGTTTAATTGCAAACCAGTGAGTTACCTTTTATATGGTTAAGTATATTCAACGAAAAAAAGTATCGAGGGAAGTTTAAGACTCAGTGAACTTTCAACAAGACATTTGTTTGTTAACATTTGAAGAAGTTTCTCAGAAAATTACAGATCAATTGGATGAAAAGTTGCAAAGATAGAGCGATTTTGCCAAACTTGCACGCTCCGCGCGAACATTAGCGGGTCTGCGCGATACATGACGCTCGCAGCGTATGTCAGTCATATAATGCCGTTTACTTGATTTGCTGTCCTTTTTTTAAAAAATACATACTTAATCAAATCATACTATTTAATACTGTCGATTTATAGTGTAGAAGTTAAGAAAAATAAGTATCTGATGAAACAATAAGAAATTAAATAAACAAAGCAAAGGCAAAATCAAACGGCAGTTATTCATAAAGTTGTTGAATTTTTAAATCTTTGTACGAAAGTTTTAGAAATTATTGTTAATTCTAAATGTTATATACACTAGATAATAAATGGTTATAATAAAGCGTTCAAATGAAATTCACACACATTAAAAAGAATATTGCAGCGTAAATGAATTGAATAGTAAATTACAATCTTTAAAAATATAAATTTCTGGGAAACATATAAATTTCACAGATTTTTGACATTGTTCAATAAATTAGAAACTTCAAATAACTAATACTTATATTTATTTATATTTCTACATTAAGATTTATTTACAATTTAGTCGCAATACATACAACGCGTTACAAAAACATATTACTTTTTTTTTCCTTTTATTGTTTTTGTTTTCTTCTCTTTTTTATTAATTTTTAATTCTAATTTTTGCTTTTGTTCGCCGCTTACTTTTCTTCTTTTTGTTGAGACAACTTCCGTTCTTCGAACTTTTTTGTTACCATGTTCTTCTTTCACATTCTTTGTTTTACTGACAACAGTTTTAATAGAAGTTGTATTTAAAAATTTTTCACCAAAATGTTGCCCATTAGTAGTACAAAATTGCAATAAATGTTTAAAATCCTTTTCTTTTTCTTTCGTTATTCCTACCTTTTTAGCTAATGATACTTTCGACAAATCTACTTCACTGCTGTTTCTTAGTTTAATTGTAATTGGATTGCCATCATAATCGTAATACAAATCAATTTGTCCGTTAGGAAAAAAATATATAATTCTAACAACTTTGCTTATTTTAATTACATTTTTCTGCAAGTCTTCGTTTTTCGCAAACAGTTTTTCATAATCTTTTACTTCGCACTGTGAAATAGCAACCATTTCGAATGGAGGATTTCTAGAATTTTTTATTAGTTGCACATAATCATTTTCTGTTTCAATTCTTTCTTGCTTTTTTTTCTTACTACCATACAAACCGAAATTTCGGTCACACTGGCAGTAGGAATGCCCTCTAACAGGAAATAAATGTTGGATTTCTAATTGCAATTTGTAAGATAAAAATGAAAAGAATTTCAAATTAATGTAATTTCGATTTTGACCTCCTGCAGCATCAGAAAATAAAAATATTTTATCGAAGACGTTTAGTTGTAGTTCTTTCCTTATCGCATACTCAACCATATTACATACGCTGTTGGCGCCCTTTTTTAAAATCCCTTCAAGGAAATGGAACATGTAACTTCGATCACTATCGAAAATGTGTATATTAAACAAATACATCCAAACTAAACGACGAAAAAATTGAGAATTAACTGGTAGTTTTGGCAATGGCAAGTTTTGACCAAAGTCAAATTCACATGTTAGTACATTTACAGTGGACAACATTGAATTTTTTAAGTTTTTATACTTTTCAACTTGCACGATATGTTCAAAATACTCATTTGCTCGTCCTTTGTTTGTTTCATAAGTAAAACAAAGATCACATACATCAGTACCACCAGACCAATAGAGAAATTCACAAAATGATTAAAATATGTTGTTTTATCAATAGGAATAGCTTCACTCCCTGTTACAGCTGCATAAAAATCCAAAAAGGAAAAATAGAGTGAATGTAATGTTAACGATGTATCAAGAAAATAGTAAAGCTTTGAGCTTTCTCTAGTATAATGTGACTCAGAATGCGGAAGGCTTTTACAATGTTCCAGAATTAACGTTTTGACATCTTCAGTTAGCTTTACCTTGTGATTATCTTGTTTTCCTCTATTATCAGACATCATTTTGCCACTTACTATTTTTTCTTGAACCGTTTTTATTCTTCGTTCTCCAATTTGGAAAATACTGCAAACAAACTTTCGACAAATATCGATACTAGTGCTTTTGTAGTAACAATGAAATTGCCACTGTAAACGTTTTAATTCTTGTGTCGATTCTTTTCTTACAATCATATTTTCTAATATTGTATTCTGTACTTGAAAATCTCCACTGCGCCAAAATTTATGAAACATACTTTTTTGCCATTCATGATCTACTTTTAAAAAACACTTTTTAGGACAACAATATTTGATTTCTGTGAACGTCTTTTCAAGCACTTTCTTTCCACTAACTGATTCATATTCTAATCCCTATATAAAAGACGTTTGGAAATCATCATTTTATATATACGTATTAATGAAAAAAATTATTTTACAAAATTGATTACAGCTTCATTTTAAATGATTTGAAAATAGTGCATTTTAACACGGGTGTGGAAGTTGATTAACGCATGGGATGCATAAGTAATTAAAATAATTAACATCAAATTGTTTATTTACATAATATTTTACAACAGCATAAAAATTTAGAGTTCTTCGTTTTAATTAATTTCGAGTTTTATATACATGTCATTCAATCATATTTGCAACAGAAATTCTTTTTTATAACACGTCTTACGATATTTTACTTACCTTATTTTTACAACTTTTATTAATAGTTTTTTTCCATGCATGCTCATTTCTAATTCTTTTACGTCCTATATTGATCGACATTATGCTTATAATTTATTTAGCAAGTAAAACGTTTTTTAAAAAGATTAAAGAAATTAATAAATTTGTGAATAAATGCAGCTTGTAAACGAACAAGAAAATCAGTGTGATTTCAATGCGAAACGAGTTCGACTTTGTTTTGTTTATTTCAGGATAACTTTTATCATGTTTCTTAAATTATTTCTTATTCTATGACTGACATACACTGAGCGTCATGTATCGCGCAAACCTGCTAATGTTCGCGCGCATCGTGCAAGTTTGGCAAAATCGCTCTATCTTTGCCACTTTTCATCCAATTCATCTGAAATTTTCTGAGAAACTTCTTCAAATGTTAACAAACAAATGTCTCGTTGAAAGTTAGTTGAGTCTTAAACTTCCCACGATACTTTTTTTCGTTGAACATACTTAACCATATAAAAGGTAGCTCACTGGTTTGCAATTAAATTGTTGAATGAAAAATATTTAATATTTAACTATCTATGAGTTTATTAGCAGCGCTAGACTATTTTACGAGTCTATGCAAAAAATAAGCAAGATCCGTTCATATTTGTCGGAGCTGCAGCGAGCTAAGGTTAAAAAACGTGGTGCAAATAAGATTTAAAATTTTGCCGTTTTTATTTTTTTTTTCAAATACTAAACATTGTACAAACAAAGTATATATAAAAAAAGTTGCCATTTTTGATCCTCTGTACGATACTATTTTTTAAAATTCATTTCCGTAAAATTGCAAATTTTGGTCACCATGACGTCAATTTTGATATAACGGCAGCCGGGCCGAGCGCTAAGGACGTTTTAGAATCGATGCCTTCAATTCATAGTGTTAGTTTTTCGTTATTTAGAGTCCCACCCGATTTAAGGCTTGTCGAACTATAAAAATTCAAATAAAAAATATGACGCTGAAAATGATGGGAAAATTTTAATAAAAGAGGGTTATATTAGATAAAGTAAGCCAAAAAATCAGATTTTATCAGATATTCGGGTGGGACTCTAAGAAACGAAAAAACAAAATTACGAATAAATAAAACTTCGAAAATCAAAAGAACCAAAAGTTAAACCTACTAATTCCAAAAATATACACAAACAAACTTCAGAAACTTAAATAACGAAAACTTTTAATAACGAAAAACAATATTTACAAAGAAAAGGACTGCGAAGATCAAAACAACGAAAAACCGAAATTGCGAATTGCAACATTCAGATGAACAAAACTTCGAAAAATAAAAGACGAACATTGATATTAAATGGTCGACTTTTATTTTTCGTTATTTTGATCCTTTTAATTTTGCAATTCGTAATTTTGGATTTTCGTTGCTTAAACTTCGTACTTTTATTTTTCGTAATTTTGTTTTTTATCAATAAAGTTTTCGTTCTTGAAGTTTCGGAAATTCTTCTGTCTATATTTTTAATTCGTTGTTATAATTTTTCGCTATTTTGATGTTCGAAATTTTATTTATTCGTAAATTAGCTTTGATCATTATTTAGAGTCCCACCCAGATATTCAGTATTCAAAATTAAATAAAATGCTATTAAATATAAATTTTACGGATCCTTTATTAACGATTTACGTAGGGTCACAGGGGCATCAAGGAGAGAATTGGAAAAAAAATTAAGAATTTAATTACGTAACGAATTATTGTTACGATATTCACAGTTTTACTGCTTTCAATACAATTTACAGATTTCCACAATAAACGCTTTAGCTTACCTGCTTTCCACACTGTAAAAAAGTTGTTAAAAAGTTAATTCATCTGAAATTATAAAATTATCCCGCAATCTGCAAGAGCCGATTTATAAAATATAATTTTAGCAGATATATAGAGGTGATTCTTTAGACATAACTTTCGAACAAAATAACTATAAGACATCAACGACCCCGCAAATTAAAGCCTAGAATATATGTAATAAGATAGCTGGAGTTTGAAATACGATTTTGAATGTTATTATAAAATTATTATAATCTGAAAAATAAGAAAATTACGTTTTTTTGTACTTATTGTATGCAATTGTAAAATCTTTCGTAAATTGCTTAAAATAGCTCAAAATAGCTTGAAAACCCTTACTCGCGGGTTTTCAAGGTCGCTTATTACGATTCTGCAGTTATAATTTCAAAATTCAAAATGGCGGATCCAATATGGCGGCTGTTAAAATTATTCCCGAGAATTATAAGAATATTTTCTAAAAATATGAACGTAAATAAGCTTTTAACATTATTAATATTATATCTATTATTAAAATTTAAAAATTCAAAATGGCTGATTCAATATGGCCGCTACATACAAAATTCCTGTATATTATTTAATAATATATAAAACAATCGTATAATTAATACGATTGTTTTCAAAGAAAATAACCATACATGGGTTTTCGGGGTCGCTGATTACAAATCTGCTGTCAGAATTTTGTTATTCGAAATGGCGGATCCAATATGGCCGCCACATACACAATATCCGGACATTACAAGTGTATTTGAAGAAAATAATCATACATGGGTTTTCGAGGTTGCTGATTACGAATGTGCTGTCAGAATTTCGATATTCAAAATGGCGGATCCAATGTGGCCGCCACATACGCAATATCTGGACATTACAAGTGTCTTTGAAGAAAATAACCTTACATGGGTTTTCGTGGTCGCTGACTACTTATTTGCAGTCAGAATTTCAGAATTCAAAATGGCGCAATTATTATCTCTGTTATAGAGTGAAATATTAAAATTACCATCTAAACTACAAAATTTCTGGATATTACGTGTTATTTAAATGAAAATAACCATAATTAAGTTTTTGGGGACGCTTATTACAGATAGCCAGTATTTTAACATTCAAAATGGCGTATCGAATATGCCGGTTTTAAAAGATATTGTAATATGTTGGCTAATTTCGTATGTAGCAGCCTTATTGGATCTGCCATTTTGAATTTCGAAATTCTGACTGCAGATTCGTAATCAGCGACCCGAAAAACCTTAAAGTCATTCCCCTCTACGTTTTAGACTTGCTTTGAAAAATTACTGCATTTGGAAGGTATTTCTGGCATGATAACTCCTGCGCAGGGGGGTTAAGTCTTGGAAATTGTATATTTAAATAAGTATTTTGAAAAACTGGTATATTAGATTTAGTTTTCAGGGTTTATTTTTTTAAAAGATATCGTTAGAAGGGTCTATGAAGTGCAAGTACTATGACATGACGTCTCCGGTATAATTGCATAGACAAAATAAAATTCATCTTATTTATAAATTACGCTATCTTACAATTTCTTATAGAATATTAATCTTTTTTAAATAGTGATTAATGAAATATAATTAAGTAGAGCAAACAACTTATATATTATACTTTTTTCGTACGCTATTTCTTGCCCCCCCCCCCCCCCCCCCCCGACTTTGTGTCATCTGCCTGGCCTCTTTGAAAAATCGTTATTAAATCTTATCAATTTAAATTCTATTTTACCAAACATGAAAAAATTAGTGATTTATTTTAACCCTTAGCGGCCACACCTCAGCCAGGCCACATAGCGGCCACATAGGGTAACTCATTACCCCACGCTGAAAAACCTAGTTGTACAAGACATATGGGTGTTTTAACACTTGTAACCGATTGTTTCATGTTTGTTGAAGTGTTCTTCAATATTTCTAATGATTTTTATCGGTCAATTTATAGATGGCGTTCTAAAAACTGGTCAAATGTTTTAAATGTTTTAGACCTCCAATTTCACTTTTTCTGAGCCTGGGGTAACTAGTTACCCCGTGTGGCCGCTAAGGGTTAAAGTTGTTAGGTACAACGTGCATCAAATACTCTAAAGTTCATAGTTTCATTCTTAAATACATATTATTGGACAAAAATTCACAGGGAATCAAATGAGTATCATCTGTCTAGCGGTAAAATCTGAATATTTTTTAAACACTATTTATTCAAAAATTATACACGATATAATATATGGTCAATTAACGAATATCACCTTACATACTTATGTTGCGCAAGAAGAAAACTTCCCAAATCAAAACATTTACAAGAAATAAACGGTTTAAGACAGTGTCATATGCCTGGCACAAAATAACAAGATCGTAATTAGTTTGATTTTATCCAATTTCTATCAATCAGAACTGCTAATTATTGAATGTTAGCATATACAGTAAGTTATGAATGACTAAAATGTAGATGTTTATTCATAGTTTTTTTTAACTTTATTAATAATATCACACTTATTCAGTCCAATAAGCAAACGTATTTAAGACTTCTTCTACAATGAACAAATCAATGTTCTCGCCGCCGATTTTTAAACCTAAATTATAATATTTTAACTTAGAAATTAGTATCTAATGTCTTAAAAATGCATACCAACACATATTTATATCATTTGTTTAATCGAATGGAAGTAAGTCCGTTGACGTACCCAATATTAATAAAAAACACGTAAAATACATAAATTTTTCGTCCAACCATTTTATTGATTGACTATATTTTGTAGATCAATAATGTAGACTATATTGTTAAAAAATGATACAATTTTTTTTGATTATTTATAAAAGTCAGAATCACAATTTTGGTGCGCCTATAAGGCTGGAATTCATAATCGTGACCAGGGAGACTAAATGCTTAGTAAACTCAAACTCAAATGGCTACTCAAATGGATACTCAAACCATGGATACCAGTAAACACAAGAACATCTTTACGAGCTTCTTAAGATATCTGCATGCATATAAAAGATGTCTTTAAGATATGCTTTAAAGAGGCTTTCAATATGCTTTAAAGCTGAGCAATTACCATCCAAAATATATCTTGTGGACCTCGTAAGACTATCTTCAAGATAAGAAATTAGAAAAGAAAGCGAGGACAAAAAGATGGATTCAAGATGTACTAAAATGCATTTTGAGGTTATATTTATTCTTCATGGAAAAGAAAAACTTCAAATTGTGAATAATTTTTTTACTCTGCAATAATTAAAATAGTGTTTGTTTTTTATATATTTTTATAATAAACACTAAATATTATTTGTACATAAAGTAGAAAATTATTCACAGTTTAAATTTCTTTTTTAGGATATTATATTATAAAACAAAAACACAATATCAAATCAAAATTCAAGTTAAAAAAAAAATAATTACATTTATTAAATTTTTCTTACAATCAATTCATGGTATAAATTTAACTGTATCGCATACAAATTCTTTTCACACAAGTTTTTAATTTATATTAGCCGATTAATTGTTATCTCTTTTGAGGTTAGAAAACTCTTGGCACACATAGTTAACCTTAATTATTTTTAGTAATTTTCTGCAAAAACAACACTTTTAAATAATAATTTTACACAAATAATAACAATGTAAAATAATGCATACTTTTACTATAAGTCCATCAGCAGCTGATCGTACACTAATAATAAGAGCCCCTCCATGGCAATAATAGCGTCGTCTTTTTTAATTTATCTCAAATATGTCTTTTTAATATATATTTAATACATCTTCAAATATATATCTTAAATATATAAAATTGATGAAACTTTAAAGACGTCATTAAATATATGCTTTGAAGATATCAAAAATATAAATATATAAATGCTAAAATACATCTTCAAGACATCAATAAAAATATATCTTGAAGATATAATCATTGTATCTTTTACAAGATATATTCTAAAAGAGTTGTTGAAGAGCTCTAAAAGATCTCTTCAATGAATCTCTTAAAGACATCTTTGATAAGAGAAAATAAAGATATCCTCAAAGATATCCTGTATTTACTGGGTACATAAAGAATCTCTTTAGCCTCCATGACTCAAACAAATCTCAAATGGCTACTCAAATGGAAACCATTTCTTAATTGCAGTAGCACATCTTGTTCATTTCCAAGTTCGTGGCTACGTAAAATATCATGTCAGATAAATTATGTAATGACCAAGATGCGCTACTCCAGCCGAGAAATGATTTTAGATTAAAAGCCGTATTTGAGATTGAGATATGAGTTTGAGTAACAACTATGAATTCCAGGTCTACTTTTTCTTTGGAGGTCAGAATTTACAGCTTAACATCCTCTTTTAATGAGAAGAATTTTCTTTAATCGACCTTAAAAAAAGGAGGTTATTAATTCGACCCGTATGTTTTTGTCTGTTCGCACGTAACTCTTCAACACATGCACCGATTTCAATATTATTTTTTTTTAGTTGGAAGAATCTATTACTCGCTGTTGGTTAATATTTGGAAGAAAACCTTTATTTATCTCCACAAGTCTCTGGCGGCGCAGGATGACAAGCGTCATTTCCATCTTATTTGCCTTGCCTCGGCCTCCAGAGGTAGAAAAGTCAGTTGCGAAGGAATCAGATTCAGTAATCGATTTAATTACTTTTAATATTTTTATCAAATTGTTCTTCACGTCCATGTAATATAGTTAGTAACAATGCCTAGATAATTAAGGCACGACGTATATGCGCCCGAAACGTCGGCAATTAATTGATTATACTTGACTCGTGGAGATCAATAAAGGTTTTCTTCCAAATTCATTATTTTTATCTGATAGAGTACATTCTGCTGGTGGTCAGTACTACTAATACTGGCCAATTAAAAATAGGCTGTAATCAATGTATTGATCACTGTAAAGTTTCATGATATGACAATTTCGATGATTCTTTTTTTTATCTAATATGTGTTCCAATTATGGACTAATAAAAATTTCAAGCTGGTACTGGAATAGTATTATCAGTACTGGCAATTTTTTTCCCTGTTATCATTTTATATTTGCTTTGTTTGTTTGTTGAATTAATTGATTTTAATTCATAGTTGCCTGTTCATCAATGTTTACAAACATCCCTAAAAAAGGTTGTAAAAAACAGTCTGGGATAAGTTTGACAAAAGTCTGGATACGGCTTCTGTTGAATTATGTAACAAAAACTTATTTTACATACAAGTAATTAGGACATTACACTTATTGTTAATATCGACCGGAATCGTAAAAAATAGTTTTCGATTAATCCGTGGAAAAAATTGTTTAAATATTGCAATATCATGTGAAATTTAAATATTTGTAAAAAAAGTATGTATGTATTTAGATTACAAGATACAGCAGGATGGAAAGCTGTGTGACGTCACAATGATAGATAAAACATATACCATATATATGGGCAAATCTTAGACTTTATTTCCTTGTTACATAATGTACTATTTGATCTCGATAACTATACGTAAAAACAAAAAATTACAAGAAATCCTTTTTCTTTTAAATTATGTATAGAATATGTCTAAATTTTTCAAAATTAATGAGACACATCTGAAAACCTTCGTTATGTTGGTAACAAAAAATTTTACGCACTAGTTAGTCGTTTAACAGCACGACACTTGCGTTAGATTATTATCTTTACGTAAATTAGAAAAATTTCAGAATACACTAACAAAATTGAAAGACATTTTTTTAAACGTGGCACTTATATGGGTCATACATACAATAGTTGTAGTTTTATTTTAGCTGTAATTTTCTGAAACACTTAGAGCCGCGGTGGTTTAGTGTATAAGAGCTGGGCCTTCTAACAAAGGGTTGGGTCTCCCTCGGCCCGTCCGGCCGCAGTCTGGTGGGAGAGGAACGAGGAATTCACTCTATGTAGAGTTCTCTAGTCAGACTTAACGGAATGTCTACCTGGTAGATGGACTGTGAGCATTGGCTGAGGACCATGGAAAGCAACGCGGCTTGAGAAGTGGACTCAGCATCCTCATGAGAGTGAAACTAGAGCGGGGAGAGACGGTCGCTGGGCTGCGCTACAGAAATGATGTAGGTAAAAAAGTCCCCCTCCAGCCACATATGGAATAAGTTTAGAAAGGCTCAAACCTTCGATTGGCAAAGGTGACGCATAGGGATTACCCAGGCGATCAGAGAATACTATAATCTTCCTCCATCTACGTTAATAATAATAACTGAAATACTTGGAATTAAAACGACAGTTGACACGGTGATCGCATAATATTAAGAGTAAAAAAAATGCGATTACACGCATTTTACGAGATTTTTCCATCTTTGTATATTTGAAGCATCTTGAAAACACCACATATTGAGTCTATATTGGACAATTATATTGCTCAAGGTATGTAAAAATGACATAAAAACCAAAGATACATTGATAACAACATAAGAATTATATTTACTATTTTATTACATAACGCTAAAAGTTCAAAGTTTCGTAGATTTGTCCATATATATGCATTCAAAATACGTAACAATTTTTTTTCTTAAAATATGTACACGGAAAATGACCTCTATTTTAAGCGTTTACATAGAGGTTGCCCTTGAAAGTGTTATTCATCAATTGTTAGTATTAAGACATGGCTTTATATTTTTAAAGTTTAAAAAATGTTAAGTTTTCTTCATTTACAGTTCACAAATATTCTTGAATTTTTTAAATAGGTTTTGTCCTTGTAGGTTTAGGTAAAAGCCCTTATATTCATCTCAAAATATATACATTTTCTCCATTAACTTATACAAATTTTAGTTAAAATGCTGTATTTTAAATTTGTTGTGACTTTCTGTAATCCTCGTTTTCTACCCTGGTAGAAAGTTGACGAGTTTTTCTCGTTAACGTGTTAATTAAATGGAAGCATCATTAGATAATACTTACTCTTTAACATTATTCAAATTATTAAAACTATGGTTATTATCTCAAAAATAATCAACTTAATATAATACACGCATAAATTAATTTTATTTTAATTTTGGCATTATATAATCAAAATATCGTCTTAGCTAGAAAATATTGGTGAATTCTGGCTAGAAACCCGGGAAGATTTCTACCAGGGTAAGGGGCACTTTTAGGGGCCCTAGAAAGAATCTTTGATAAATCTATCATTTTTTAAATTTCTATGCAAAACTAGGTGTTCCGGCACAAAGCAGCATTCACCAGAGGAGATATTAATAATTCGATCACAGTTTCCAAAATTATATTTATTCAAATGCCTACCCGATATATTCTTGTGACGCATTTACGCTAAAAGCCGATGCTTTTCCTGCTAATTACACGTCTAAACCTATTCAGAGTCAAAGCTGCACTAACTGCTGTTGTCGAGAGCGCCAACACTGGCCCTTTTTTACGAGCTTCTTTCGGGAAAACGCACTTGAGACAAAAACACATGCTCAACCTTTACGCGTAGCCGATTTCGTTCGGTTCTCGTTCTTTCATAATGCTGTAGCTATTGCTTTGTAGTAGTTTAACATTACATATTTATTTATTATCAATTTAGTATCATTATATTCGCCGTCAATTTTATTTTACAATAATTAACATTACTTCTGTTTGTAACACTCGGTATATAAAGATTTTCGGAGTATTTAGTACAACATGACTGACTTAACGTATGTATAAGGGAAATGTGCCTATATCCGGAAAATTCCTAAATCCGGACGCTCATTGCTTGAGCATTTTCGGGATAGGGGACAGCACTGTCATTTATGGCATTGAAACTTTACTACAAAATAAGCATAAAGACATGTTTTTGGAATTATTAATTGAGGCACTTGGTTGCCAAGGAGTACAAGTGATTTTTCGTTGGCCCCTGAATCAATGTGCAAGCAACATTTTCAGCTGTCATCTCGAAAAGTCACTTGTACCCCTTGGCAACCAAGCGCCTCAGTTACTAATAAAAACAAGAACAAGACATTTTGTTTTCAGCTATAAAATCTAGCAATACTCAAGTTATTTTCAAGTGAATGAAATCAACTGCTCAAATATTTCTACGTATATATATATATATATATATATATATATATATATATATATATATATATATATATATATATATATATATATACCAAATACAAAATTAAAAGTCCAGAAAGATTTTATCGAAATAAATTAATTTAAAGTTTTTCTACATAATGTTTCTTGTCTAATATCGGACAAAATTAGTTGCCCATTATCGGACAAATAAAATTTCGTTTTTTCATTTTATAAAATGATGCATTTAAGCAATATTTTTGCATAATAAACTATACTTTTCAGTTTACAACTATCAGTATAAAAAAGTTGTATTGTATTTCATTTAATTGTAGAACCTAAAATTTCACATAAATTCATTATTTAATAATTAATTAAAAGTTAGTCCATTTAATCAGAATGTGCCTAGATAACAGTCGGGGCATAGTCAGGTCAGGTAAGAGTCTATCGCAGCCATTTGACATTCTCAACGGGCTAAAGCAGGGAGATGCTCTACAAACCTTCCCACTTAACTTAGTTTTACAGTAGGTAGCCAGAAATGTAGAGGAAAGGAATGAGAGAATTGTACTAAATGGCTTCCTAACGCAATTGTTAACCTATGCTGATGATATAAATATTATAGAAATGAATGGAGAAACTATAATAAAAAACGTGAAACTACTAATAAAAACAGCTAAACAAATAGCTCTAGAAGTAAGCGAAGAGAGAACCCAGTACATGATCACTAGCAGAGCAGGGTCTGAGAATGCTGATACCGATTTGAAAGTCTGAAGAAAATTTTCAAAAAAGTAGACGAGTTTAAATACTTATAGGCATGCTAATATACTACAATAATAATTTTTTTTAATAGAACCGACTTAAAAAAGTTACCCTCTAAAAAGTAAAAAATATCTTTATTTAATTACATATGGATTTGTGAAAAAAGAAACTCACTATCAACAATAACAATTGGTTAAGGGGGTAAAAGGATGTCTAAATATGTAAATTTAAAAAAATGTATTGAATGCATATTTTTTCTAAAAACAGCTTAATTGTTCAATTTTATGTTTGATTGTATTATGTACATAAGAAGGAAGTTGAAAAATCATAAAAAAAAAATTATCCAACCTAACTCATTTCTACGTATAGTCTTCATCTGTGACTCCCAAAATTGCCAAAATCACAGTTGTCGTAGAAAATTATTTCAAATTTTCAGTCTTAATCGAAAAATATTTTTACATTCTTTATAATATGTATTCATTGCTGTGACCAAAAAGTTTTTTAAGATTGATCCAAAAATAAAATTATTTTCCAATTTTTTTTGTAAAAAAATTAATAAATATAATGAGTTTACAACTTAAAATATTTTTATTTTTGGATCCATCTTAAAAAACTTTAGGTTTTTTGGTCACAGCAATAAATACATATATAAAGAATGTAAACAATCTTTTTTTTGGTCAAAGGATGAAAATTTGAAAAAATACCCTACAGTAACTGATTTTATCAATTTTGAGAGTCACCGATGAAGACAATCGGTAGCAATCGATTAGGTTGGATAATTTTTTTATTATTTTTTAACTTCGTTGTTATGTATATAATACGACTAAGCATAAAATTGAACATTAAGCTGCTTTTAGAAAAAATATAGACTTATTATCATTTTTTCAAATTTTAATATTTAGACACCCTTTTGCCCCCTTAATTAAAATCAAAATACAACTTTTTAGAGTCGACGCCAGAATCAACAATTACGTTCAATCGCAACATTTTAGCTAGTTACTTAAATTTTTGGCGCGGACTACAAATAGTTCTAGTTTGAATTCAATAAACCAATTGCTATGGTTGATAGTGAGTTTATTTTTTCACAATTCCATATGCTCAGATTCTCATCGTTACTACTTAATTTTCATCATTACAAAGCTTTTACTTAAAAAGAGAAAAAATAAAAGAAATTCTTCAAGATCATACGAATGGCAATCGCGCAATCTTCTTTGTCACATTGCTAAGGTATAGAGCCCTTTAATTCACAAATATTTGATGAAGCGTATTTTATATTTGTTCAAATCTAGTTAAGGGGACTTCTAGTTAAAATTTTTCAAAAAAGTTGATTTTCATATTGCATATTTTGATAATACTGCATTTTAAGAATGTACTGTAGAAGTTTTAAACCAAAATTCGTAATCGTATATGTTCTACAGGCAGGTAAGCAACCTGAGGTTCATGTGCACGGCCAAACATGTTAAACTTAAAGTGCCTTTACTTCGAAACCCGTTTTTCGCGCACTATCGCCTCAGTTAAAAAGTCAATTCTTGACCGATTCTAATAATTCCAACGAGATTCTATTTTAGTAATTACAATGGTTATCACGGCACCGTAAAGCAAAAAGTTTCATACAAATTTAATTTTTTTACGGGCATTTTTGTAAGAAAAATAAACCTTTTTTCGGCATTAATTTATACGCATTAGCCATCTATACAATATTGTGAATAATCGTACAAGGAAAGTCTACTACCTTTGGAAAACGGATTTCGGTGAAACTTTGGATGGTGATTTCTGGTGCTTAAGAATGAAGCCTAGCACCCGTAGTTTCGTCCAATGGGCTTTTGTTGTTAAGATATAAACCATTGTACCCCACATGCGGATTATTTCAGTAAAATATGGTACCTCTGCTTGTGACTCTAATTTCACAAGTTTTTATGCCAGGTAAACTAACCAAAAGGTAATACACAAAAGGCAAAAAGAGCTTCAATTTAAGCTTAGATTCATATAAAAATATTAATGTGACCCAAAGTTATTAACCATTGAAGATAGTAATTGAAAAAGCATGTATATTCAAGAAAATTTAACTCTTTTAAATACGTTGATTTTTCACGCTTTTTCGCGACCATAAGTTTCGAAGTAATAACTTTGGGTCACATTAATATTTTTATATGAATCTAAGCTTAAATTGAAGCTCTTTTTACCTTTTGTGTATCACCTTTTGGTTAGTTTACCTGGCATAAAAACTTGTGAAATTAGAGTCACAAGCAGAGGTACTATATTTTACTGAAATAATCCGCATGTGGGGTACAATGGCTTATATCTTAACAACAAAAGCCCATTGGACGAAACTACGGGTGCTAGGCTTCATTATTAAGTACCAGAAATCACCATCCAAAGTTTCACCGAAATCCGTTTTCCAAAGGCCCGGGACTCATCCGGTTAGTTTTTTAATTTTAAGAGATCTTGACTGGAGTTATCGTAGTGATTTTAGATGTCTTTGATTTTCAGGGCGCTGCAGCACATGTCATATATATCAGATATTATTGCAAAAATGTACGATAAAATTTTTTTTTAGATTTTATATAGTACAGTGAAGTACTCAATCTTCTATTTCCGTACCTTGTATACTTTTTCCTATAAAAATTTCTAAAAATCACCTATTTTCCGAGAGGCTAGACCCGGGAGTCCTCTTAAATACTTGAAATGATCAAAAATACTTACTGTCATAGTATTGAGAATACATTTAAGTAGAAAATTAAACCAAAAATTCATTTATGGTAAAAATGCATTATTTTATTTTTGTACTAAAACGTTCGTAAATGAAAATTTCGAATGTAAATGGAACGTTCGAAAATGCATAAAAGGGATCAATAATTCGAAAGCGAGAGTAATTACGAATAAAATCCCGTTGGAATTTATAAAATCAGTTTTCGTGAAGAATTGCATCAGTCACATTGGTGTCTCTGCGCGAAAAATGCAACACGTGAGTTGCTCACCAGCCTGTAAAGTCTACACCCATAGGAATTTTCTTCTAAATTTTAACCTGGTCTAACTTTAGATATTGTAAAATGAGAATATGTCTAAAGAATTGTAGATTGCTACTTGCGCTTGGAGCTTTAATCACTGGCATGCTTGTAATATCAACAACAGTAAGAAATTTTGTAATGTTACCTGATCATTTTTAGATGTTGTTTCATCTGTTATGAATATGTGCAAACAAAAAGTGATCTTCAAAAATTTTTTACCCACAGGACATAAAGAAATCGAGGAAAAAGCAGATGAAATAATAAAATTTGATGACAGTCTTGAAATAGATTTACTTAATACGTGAGTTATAACCATATCGAAAGTAGAATAAACCGAGCATAGTCAGACGTATGTATGGAAATGATTTTTTCTTCTTTTCAGAATTAGTAACACTATTTTAAAAGTTTATAGGATATATTTATTCAATAATCACAAACATTTAGCAAGTTTAATATAATTATTTATTGACAAGAAAATTGGACAATAAATAGTAGTTATAATTACAATAATATATAATTATAACAGTGAATTTACAATTTGTTACTCACCACGATGCATTTTGCTCTTGAACATTGCTGCATTTTTCATATATGCTTAGCAAAAAATTGGTTCCACTTTATGTACACGTGTATTAGAAAAGCTTTCGCTGTATAATTCTAATTTTTTGGCAAAATTTACGTCGTCGCAGCAAAGAATCTTTTATATCGCATAATTCTTTTTTTTAAATTTTATTCGAGAAAATTGCGTGCTACAGCTGTCGAAGTACATGAAAATAAATCATTTTTCACTTTTTACGCATTAAACGTAAAAAGAAAAACATAACCCCATTTGTCTGGTTGACTAACGTGGTACACCTTAAGTCTACGAATTATCCATAATATTTTAAGTATGTGACAGCAATTTTGTCTTTATTTGGCGGTTTTCTCGCTAACATATGAATTCAACATTTTCAAAATATATGCATACATTCTATTTAATATTGGTATTATTGATTTTTTAAATGAGTTATTTATGCATGATGTTTTATTACAAAGATTATAAAAATTCACTTTGAGTATTTTAAACGTATTTTGTTTATATTACCAATTATTTTAATACCAACTTTCTTATGAATTAATTTATACTTCTTTCGTAGAAAATAAATACTTTAATTAAATTTTTTGTTTACATTAATTCTCACCATCTTTATAGTTTCGGTCTATAACGGTATTTAATTTAGACTGAATTTTATCAAATTTTTTGGGTGTAATATACAATTTTTCTTCAATTTTCGTCAAACAAAACCACCAATTACAGTCAAAACTGCGCTAGTATAACATCGTCTTCGTCGAAGGTGAACATTATGTATGTATCACATGCCCAACAATTTATGCGACAGATATGACACGACTCAAAATCAGCATTATCATCATCATCGCGTAGACGTGACTATTTCTATAAGCTTTCACGTTTGAAAAAAGGCACGAGTTTTTCAAAGTTTCTATATCCATCACTTCTTTCAACTTCTTATTTTCGTTATACGTAATTTATATATATATATGTATATTTTTTTTCTGTGTGCGCTCGTGCGGCGACTACGCAATATCTGTACGTACAGATTCTTTGAGAGACATAGAGAGACAGAGAGAGAGAGAGAGAGAGAGAGACAGAGAGAGAGAGAGAGACAGAGAGAGAGAGAGAGAGATATGACGGGGATTAGCAAAGAAGAAGATGAAGCTACTCAGCTGCTGCTCCTCCTTTTCACCGTTCCAAAATTAGAGCAGTCACGATTGATTACAGTCTCTGCGATGACGAAATTGGTTGCACGAAGAGCAGACTTCGCCATAATGCTCTTTCATTTCTTTATGCACCGCGATCCATTTTTTGTTTTGTTGCATATTCGAACAATTGTATCGTAGCGATTAAGAGAATCATTTTTCTTCCACCCGTCTTCTGTGCTCTTGTCGTATTGTAGAACTAAATAAAATGTGTAAAATAAAGGTACGCTGCATACTTCTTATTCGTTTTTTAAACTAATGTCGTTACATTAACTAAGAAGATGGTAACATTTAACTGTAATACACAAATAATAATAGAAATTACAAACGATTCTCTTTATCGCTACAAATTTTATTTATTGTATCATTATATTGAGTATAAAAGAACTTTCTTTTGTTGTTTTAGAGTAAATTTATTTAGATTTCTATCATATAAAATTTATAAATAAGTCTTACATGATGCAGTTAATAAGAATTTTGCATTCATCAGATTAATATTAGTCATTTGCAAAAACGAATGTAAAATTAATGACCTTATTTTATTGTTAAAGCATATTATCTTCTACCTTTATAGTTTTTTTTATACATTTTTACATCGCAGACATTGTTCAACATTTGAAGATAAATTTACGATATATCATGCATATTAAGTACGAAACTATAAGAAAATTAGATGCGAACCTACAAAGTTCATATTTTAGCAAGTAATTAAATAAAAGAAGCCTAATGTAATGATTAGTATCTAAAAACTAAAAGCGCAATTACACATATAATTCGTCTATGTACACGAAATAAAACGTAAACTAAAGCATATTCTTAAACTATTTAACAAGGTCACAAGGTCTCTTGTACCAATATTTTTGTTAATTTAATATTACATTTACTTAATCAAATATTTTTAAAAAACAAAAATTATACAGCTAATAGATAATCAATAATAGTCATCAAATAATGTGTAAGTTCATAAGAACTATTTCCCATTCCCATAATCCAAAGTAGCTTGTGTAATAAATGCCACTTTTCTACCGATACTTGATGAAATAAATAACATTTTCATATTTCCTTAAACGGTATCTTTTGCATTTTTTTTGTATTTACAATTTATGTTTAGATCGATCAAGCAAGAAATTTTTTTTATTTTATTTTTCACTCTTTTGATATTCCTCCTCACTCAAATTCTCAATAACGATTGATCGAAAGTGATCGATTTGCAAAAATATATTGTATCCGTATATATTATGCATCTTTTGCGTTGCTCAACAATTCCGACATAATCACCAAATGAGCATTTGAGTTTTAGCATAAAGCAGAATGATCATGTACTCTTTCATTTTGGAAGCAAAGTTTCACCTTGAACATTTTTTAATTCAGATTTGTATTTATCACACTTTTGTTCCTTAATATTTTAGAGGGAAAACACTGATAAATGTAGAGAAATTATTTAATAATTATAAGTATTTAATAAACCACAAATCAAAGTATAAAGTCCGCGGTGCTGCCCGTATCGTATCGTAACTTAGTAATCATACTTGCAATCGTGACGCTACCGTGCCCTTTAATAATCGCATCGACAAAAATTTTCTTTTCTTTAATGTACATTCACTAAAAAAATAATTTCGAGTTTACTCAAAGAAATTTAGAGACCGAATAGCACATATATACGCTGAATTGTGTATATATATTAAGAAATCCAATATCACTTATTTAGCAATTAAAAATGAACCACTTATTGATAAAATTGAATAATTATTTAATACAAAAGAGCTACAAGTGCGAAACAAAGTTCAATTCTCTCTCGAATCAAGAGCCGGCTCAGCAAATGCTAAAATCGCCCAACCATGTCTTCTTCAAAGTGAAATTTCGCTTCCCATCGTAGAGCGTATCCTCGAAACAATTGAGTATTTGCATGATTTTCAAAAATAATTTTAATTGAAAGATTAGATGTATACGTCACTGTAATAATTTTTAGCTCTGAAATACAATTATTTCTATGAGAGAAAATAAAGTTTATAAAAGCAGGTATTTTCAGACGGTCAATTGTCATAAGAGCGAACTCGTGATTAAGAGGATGCGGTACCGGGATACGGAGCAAAATTTACAGTTCCGAACTTTATTCGTTGAATTTTTAATTTTTCAAAATTCTAAATTGTCCCCAATTCTATTATTATTATTATTATTATTATAAAGGCCAAGTAGTAATGGTAAGCAGAAACGGTGCCTGCAGGGCAACAGCTATCACATAGTCTTTATGTCGGCTGTAGACGTACTTGCATCATCATAGCTATCGTAACTACTTGTTGGGACTAGCTGTCCGTAGCTGTGTAGTCGATAGCCTTGTTCACACAGTCATGCCATCGTTCTCTATTGTTTGCGAGTTGTATACAAATTCTCATAAAATCCTATTTCTCGTAGGTCCATTTTAATATTGTCCTCCCACCTTCGTCTCGGTCTACCTGGGGTTCCTGCTCCTGTCGGCTTCCCTACGAGCAGTCTAATGCTGCTCTTTCGTTACCCATCCTAGCTACATGCCCAGCCCACCCTAGTCTTCGAGATAATCACTCTGGTAATGTTTGGCTTCCCGCATAGCGCGTATGTTTCTTGGTTATGTAAAATTCTCCATTTTCTAGTAATCTCATCTATTTTGCCCACAAATATCTTTCTAAGGACTCTATTTTCAAATACTCTAAACCTATTTTCTTCTCATTTGGTTACGCCCACGTTTCGCATCCGTATAACTGTACTGGCATTATGATTTTTCTATATATTTCTAATTTAGTCTTTCGCAATAGTAATCGTGATTTTAGTAAGTTATTTACCGAATATAGGCATGCAATTCCCGAATGCAGCCTCTTTCTGATTTCTTTACGAGTTTCATTTTTGTGATCTATTATTCTGCCAAGGGATTTAACGTCGTCTACTTTTTTGAAAGTTTTGTCAGAGACTTTCAAGTCGGTATCAGCAATCTCGTGTCCTGTTCTGCTAGTTACCATATACTGGGTTTTCTCTTCTCTTATTTCTAGGCCTATTTCTTTAGCTGTTTTTATTAGTATCTCTACGTCTTTTATTACGGTTTTTCTATTTTTTCCTATAATATCTATGTCATCTGCGTATACTAGCAATTGTATTATGGAGCCATTTATTACAATTCCCTCTTTACTTTCTTGTACCGCCCTGGCCACGTATTCTAAAGCTAAGTTAAATAGGAGGATTGATAGAGCTACTTCCTGCTTTAGCCCGTTGTGAATCCCAAATGGCTGCGATAGACTGTTCTAGGCACATTTTGATTAAATTGACCAACTTTTTTGGTACCCCTAGCAGTACTAAGACGTGCAACATTTTACATCTTATTATTGAGTCATAAGCTTTCTTAAAATCAATGAATAATTGGTGTACCGCTTCCCCGTATTCCCATTTCTTTTCAAGGACCTGCCTAACCGTGAACATCTGGTCGCTTGTTGATCTGTTTCTTCGAAATCCATACTGGTAATCCCCGAGGCTTTCTTCCGCGAAAGGTGTGTTTCTTTCCTCCATATAGTGCAAATTATGGTTCAGTTGTGGCTCAATTTATGGTTCAGCAGTGTGAATTTAATTATAGTCTAAAGCGGTTTGTGTTTGTATACGTTTAGGAGCTCGTCGAAATAACTTTTCCACCTATTTAGTAGTTCATCTGTTTCCGTTATAGGGATCCCATATTCGTCTCTTAGGAAGTTAGTTTTACTTTGGAATCTTTTTCTTATTAAGTTTATACCTGTATACATTTCCCTAATATTATTGCTATTACTGTTTTCTTGTATTGCTGAGACTGTATTAGTTTCCCACTTTCGTTTTTTACTCCAAAAAATTCTATATGGAACAAATAATTGAGGACAACTTTTAGAGATTTTTAAAATTAAAAAATTAACGAGTAAAGTTCGGAACCGCGAATTTCGTTAAGTACACCTTTACGGTCTCCTCTTCAGATAGGCTTCAATCAAGTTGTCTAGGTGTAGGACAATACTGAAGTAAGTCACTTCTTATAAGTCACTTGACTATAGGTCGATGCTCCCTACGAATAGTAACAAGTGTCCGATTTGCAAGGAAGACTAGCATGATTAAAATTTCCGACGAAATGTAGTACGACTTGGATTTTTTAAACGAAAAGTAAAACAAATTACATTTTTCCAATGAAGAATAGCACGACTCAACTTTTTCCAACAAAAAGCATCGTATGAATTTACGCCGAAAACTAGAATTTCTTATAAAGTTGCAAAAATAGTAATTCTGATTATTATAGGACAAAGATGGTGTTACTTTCTCTCACAACATCATTCCAAGTGTTAGTCTTCGCCGTAAAAGCTTTATGAGTGCTAGCCTTCGCCGCAAAAGTACAGTTGTTACGTTTCGCCGCAAAATCATTCCACGTGTTCGTCTTCGTCGCAAAAATTTTGAAAATGTTAGTCCTCCCCGCTAAATGAATGTAGGTGCTGCTTTTCATAGGTATCGTCGAGATGTAACGTCACGACTACATAGATGTAAAATCACGACTTAATGCTCGTTTCGCCGACAATGGCAGAAATCAAAACCTTAACACTCATCAACTTCACATTGAAATTTTCTAATCTATCCTTTCTAAAAAAATAAAGCTTCTCTCCGTATAACTATTTTACATAAACTTTCAATTAAAACTGAAAAACTCAGTAATTCTTTTTTTTCTTTTTTTTTATGCAAACATCCAAATCGAGTTACGTATCGTTACGTATCGTTACAGCGCGAGCTCGGCTTGTTCGGCGGCTACAGCTCGCCGTCCTCGAGTTTGGCCTTGGGCGCGACCTTCTCCTTGGCGTCGTCCGAAGTGGGCGAGGTCGGTGCGTTCGCGCCGTGCACGTCGGCTATCTCGACGGGTTCGGGTGGCGCCGGCTTCAGCGAGCCGTCCTCCTCCGAGACGTGGAAACCGATCGACGCGCCGATCTTCTGGCTCGCGTGTTTGAACTGGTCCGCCAGCATCACCTGCAATGACGGAAATCGGCCGTGGGTTAGCCGTAGGGTTGGGGTTTGTAGAGGAAACATGAATTAGGTCCGACAGTAGAATGTCGTTTCTTATAAGGGGAGGCCATCACGTAGTACGGGGCAAGGATTTGGATGAAACTTTGGAAATCGGTTTCTGGTACCTAAAAATTAAGCTCAAGATCCGTAATTTGTCAAATGAGCCTTTGTACTATATACAGCATGATTCATTACTATTAATAGTATACTCTATATATATATATATATATATATATATATATATTATCCAATGGGCTCTAAAAACAAGCTATATATTAACTTAATTTTTAGGCACCATAAACTGATCCCCAAAGTATCATCAATGTTCGTGATCTGATGATGTATGCCTCTCCTTGTCAGTTCTCAAATCTGATAGTCTATAAAAGACTGGTGCACAAACGTGGCAACATAAGTCGTGATTCGTCAGTGCAGGCGTCTTGCAACTTACGACAATATTTGTGCGTTAGGCTCAAGTATTTGTCAGATTGCTCATTATCTAGTTTATAAGTTATAATATACGGTGAAACTCTAGATTCTGTTAAAGTTCAGGACCGAGCTTCCCAAACTCTGGTAGAGATCTAACCTAGGTGTCGGCAGAAAATATAATTAAATGGAAATTCCTATTACATTTTTGTATTTATAGCATACTAAGCTACTAAAGAATATTTTGAACTTAAAAATAATCTTATGTAAAGCTTTTATAACCTATCTTTTTTTAATATTCGTAGCCCGTGCTATAGAAAGAATACGGCACTAGTAGAAAGAACAGCATCTGGAAGGCATCGGTTAACAGTATTTAGGAGTTCAATGTGAATAAACAAAAAGGTATAGAAAGTGCATTTTGCAATAATTATTTGAATTACGAGGGTAGTTCAATAAGTCTTTAGAATGACCAACAGATGGCGCGCGAATCGCTCCAAATCATCTGTTTTCAGTCAACACCACTCCCGAC
This sequence comes from Gastracanthus pulcherrimus, assembly GCA_949152435.1. Taxonomy (NCBI): domain Eukaryota; kingdom Metazoa; phylum Arthropoda; class Insecta; order Hymenoptera; family Pteromalidae; genus Gastracanthus; species Gastracanthus pulcherrimus. The sequence goes on along the minus strand of OX424572.1, from coordinate 110,469,246 downwards.
TAGATATATGGTGCAGTCACAGTCCACATCTTCTGAGTTTACGTGTTGTTATAACCAATTGAAAAAAAAAAAAATTGCTTGTTAAGAAAAATGGAAAAAAACGAGTTCAGAGCGGTAATTAAACATTTTCATTTAAAGGGTTTAACTCCATATGAGATAAAAAATGAATTGGACTCAGTTCATGGCACATCTGCCCCTGCCTTAGCAACGGTTTATAACTGGGTAAATGAATTTAAGCGTGGTCGTACATCAATAAGTGACGAACCACGTTCAGGAAGGCCCGTATAAGCAACTACTACCGAAATCATCAATAAAATCCACGATATGGTGTTGAAGGATAGAAGATTAAAAGTGCGTGAGTTAGCTGAGGCCACAAGGATATCTATAGGTGCAGTTGTTTCAATTCTACATGAAAAATTAAGCATGAAAAAGCTATCGGCAAGATGGGTGCCGCGTTTGCTCTCAGCTGAGAATAATCGCAATAGAGTGGTCGCCTCTGAGGCTCTTTTGGCGCGCATAAGTCGGAATCCTGAGGAATTTTTTCGTCGATTTGTGACTGTCGATGAAACATGGATACACCACTACACTCCTGAGACAAAGGAACAATCCAAACAGTGGATTTCCACAGGCGAACCAGCTCCAAAGAAGGCAAAGACCGTAAAGTCAACTGGTAAGGTTATGGCTACAGTTTTTTGGGATGCACGTGGAATTATACTTATTGACTACTTGGAAAAGGGTAAAACAATTACTGGTGAGTATTATGCATCATTATTAGAGCAGCTGAAAGAAGAAATTAAAAAAAAACGACCACATTTGGCGAGAAAAAAAATTCTCTTTCATCACGACAACGTCCGAGTTCACACATGCTTCGTTTCAATGGCTAAAATTGAAGAACTAAAATTCGAATTGGTCGAACACCCACCGTATTCACCAGATTTAGCCCCCAGTGACTTTTTCTTATTTCCAAACTTGAAAAAATGGCTCGGTGGACAGAGATTTACGGACAACGAAGACGTCATTGCCTCTGTAAGTGCTTATTTTGAGGAACTTCCGAAAACGCACTTTTTTTGAAGGATTAAAAAAACTTAAAAAGCGATTGACCAAGTGTATAGAGCTCCAAGGAGATTATGTTGAAAAATAAAAAAAAATTTACCCAAAAAAAATTGTTTTTATACTTTATTCTAAAGACTTATTGAACTACCCTCGTATAAATGTAACCATTAATGAGCTTTGAGAATTGAGAACTGAGAAACGACCATTTATTCGAGCGTTGGTCTCAATTTATAGTTATCTCATATCTTAAACTGATAATTTTTCAAGTCTCAAACTCGATCTCATGAAATTAGCTGTATAATAGAGATTATCAGCACAGTTTGTGGTCGAGCATAGCCAAAAACAATAGTGTGAATGCTGTGCTCGTAGTTTTACTAAGCTCGACTACCAATCGATTAACTAGATGAAGTATCGTATTTGTTAAGGTCAAGTTTTTGAGCTGAGAAATTTCCAGTTATATGTGACTGAAAATTAAATATTTTTTATTTAAGAAGAAGACGTAATTTCCTTGCAGTTTAATCATCTTAACGCTATTTTATCTATCTGGTCTATGTTGCGATAATCATTGATATAAGATTGAAGAATGTTTTTGGATTTTTGATTTTAGACAATCTTACATCGAGTTATGCTGGGCAATCAAAGTCTTCAATTGGTTATTTACATGAAATTTTTGTATGACTTGATTTGACAGACTATATGCTACTTTCTTTGTGAACTTTTCGAATTTTCACAATTTACGTATTATTAATGAAGTTACCTATTGATGTTATATGAGTGTGACGTCATTAAAAGGAACTTATTTAGACTATAACTTCTTGAAATTACATTTTTTTAAAATTAGAAATAAATAAAGCGTCGGCTTATATTCCTTATCCAAATCGCGTAGACCGCACCGAAAAAATTTGTCATTCAAATACCCAATTATAGATACTACAAAGCATCTCCCTAACCTTAGATATTTAAACTAACGGATATTTAGAACCAAATATAACCGTAAAATATAAAAATAGAAGTAGTCGACTACAGGAGACTTTATCATATGTTATAGTACATTACGTATAAAGTAGAAAAGTAATAGGTCCAGTCAGACGCATATTTAAATTTATATATAAATACTTTTTTAAAATTTTTTTTATCGTGATTGTACTAAATGCAATAAAAACCTTGAATCTATTATTTAAACTCATTGGCAATAGTTAAAAATTTAAGATTTGCAAATTTTCAATCTTCGAAATTTTATAGCGGTCTCAAAACTATCTAGTAACAGTATATAATTCCAAGTCTAGTAAGGCATTCATTATATTTCTAATATCCGAATTACACATTCTAAAATCAAAATTTATTTATACTGTCGGCTATTCGATTAAAATGCAATTGCAATTCTTTCACTACAATTGGACACAAAGTAAACGCTTGCACAGAATTCGATTTATAATATCTATTAACAACCATATATAAATTACTTCTTGGCAAGGCTTCCTAGTAATACGATATTGCTAATGTTCTTTTATTAAGTTTGAAATATCGTATCTCGCTGCGCGGGACTATAATTTTGTTTCTCTAGTGCCGTGACGCAAATGCTAAGTGATTATATAAACCTTTCTACGAGAAAATCGTTACACTTTTTTAATTACACAGATCTAATTACGCACTGCAAAAGACAAATTGATTGAGATACACGATATATAAAGAAATGGAATCTGCAGCCAACGGTTGCTTCGTTAACAAGACAAATTCGCGAACGCAAAATCGTTAAAGTAAATTCCTTTTCAGGATATTATGCTTAGTTACCGACTTAGAAAATTATGCAAGAGTTTTTAAAGTGTTACTTTACATTTGAGGAGGGGGCAAACAATACCGAATAATGCCATTTTGGTAAACATGAATTTTATGTGTTTTCTATTTTTCGTATTTATGGTATTATTCTTAATGTAAACTTAAAATTCATTTTTATTTTCTCACAATCAAGAAAAGTAGAATTATCTGGTTTTGTTCGCCCACTTCTCAATTATATACACATTAACACAAATTATGTATATTTGGAATAAGTATTGTATAATTACCTGAACGACATTGATACACATAGACGTCAAAGCAAGACCAAAGATCATATACACTATCGACAGCATCATGTAAAGGGGTTCCTAGACAAGAAAATGAGATCTTCAGCAAATTGCAATGTATGCAAATATCGTTTACATAATTATAAATAATGTGCTATATATACTTTAGTGTTTGAAACAATCGTGCATTGTGAGCAATAATTGGTTTTGTGTGCGAGTAGACGTTTATGTGCTTTATACATTTTTTTTATAATAAGCTTACCCTCTTTACGCCATCATGTAAGAAGCAGAAGCAGAAAGAAAGAATGATTATTGACTAGATTTATTCAATGAATAAATTTAAATATAAACAACAAATATTTAACCATAATTAAAAAATCTAATTAAATCCAGGATAAGACCTCAATTGAAGGGTTCGATGCTAAAAGGTCCTGAGCGCTCGGCTGGACTTTTTGCAGCGAAAAATTGACGTCAACGTGACCGATTTTCGAAAGTTACCAAAATGATGTTTAAACAATGCCATCGTGTAGAGGATGAAAAGAGGCAACTTTTTTCTCTTTACACTTTTCTTCTACAATCAATATTTTCCGAGAAAATCAACGAAAACCGGAAAATTGCGAAGCGCCTTTGAACAACGTTTTTCAAACTTAAATCGCTCTAGCTTCGAAAAATATCAACGGATCTTTCTGATTTTTGGTATGACATCGTAAAATACCCTACCGCTGCAGATAAAATCGATAAAAGTTAATAATTATATATTTTTCATTAATAATTTAGTTGTAAACAAGCAAACAACTTTTTATAGCGTTATGTATGTTCGACGGAAAAAAGTGTGTGAGGAAGTTTAAGTCTCAGAAAATTTTCAGCGAGACATTTGTTCGTCTACACTTCAAGAAGTTTTCCAGAAATTTTCAGACCAATTGAATGAGAATTGGCAGAGATATAGCGATTTTTCCAAAAGCAATCGTTCCGCGTGGTCGCTTCACGCTTGAAGGCTGTACGATGGTTGCGTTACACAGGGTTTCGCTGTTGATTTCTTTGTATTAAACATTGACTAGATCAAAAGTTTTTAAAGTGAAATATTTCTTAAGTCTTTTTCTTCCATGAAATTGATTTTAGTATAGAAGTTCATCAACGATTTATTAAGTAATAAATCGCTATATCTCTGCCAATTCTCATTCAATTGGTCTGAAAATTTCTGGAAAACTTCTTGAAGTGTAGACGAACAAATCTCTCGCTGAAAATTTTCTGAGACTTAAACTTCCTCACACACTTTTTTCCGTCGAACATACATAACGCTATAAAAAGTTGTTTGCTTGTTTACAACTAAATTATTAATGAAAAATATATAATTATTAACTTTTATCGATTTTATCTGCAGCGGTAGGGTATTTTACGATGTCATACCAAAAATCAGAAAGATCCGTTGATATTTTTCGAAGCTAGAGCGATTTAAGTTTGAAAAACGTTGTTCAAAGGCGCTTCGCAATTTTCCGGTTTTCGTTGATTTTCTCGGAAAATATTGATTGTACACGATGGCATTGTTTAAACATCATTTTGGTAACTTTCGAAAATCGGTCACGTTGACGTCAATTTTTCGCTGCAAAAAGTCCAGCCGAGCGCTCAGGACCTTTTAGCATCGAACCCTTGCTGTCCATATGTGCTGTCACTCCGACATTTTTCTATAAAAAATGTTGAAAAAATTTTCATACATGGATGAAACGATAGTTTACATTAAAAGCTATCATTTAATAATGTATGAAACTTTTTACATGAAAATATCAGGGTAACAACGAATACGAACAATTAGGGATTAGACCCTGTAATAATGTAATATTCTTATTTAGTATCTACAATATTAAGAGAATGCTTTTTGTGATTGGAAAATAGGTATAACAGATTTGTTTTTTAACCCCCCTGCGCAGAAAGCCGAGTATACTCGTCCAAAACGCACGTCATTTTTGTATACATTTTGCAACACAAATTTAAATCTTTACTTCGTTAGGACATTTAGAACCTCTCAAATTGAAGCTAAATAGTATAGCTTTAATTTAGAAGATTTTAGAAATGTGCAGAAAATATTGTTGCAGACTTGTATTCGATCTAATCCATATCCATGAATATAAACTTCTGCGCAGGAGGGTTAAATTTTACTTTGCTTTACTTTGACAAAATTTGTAGTACATTCTAATGCTTCGTCGAACGTAAACAATATGCTAAGAATCAATATACAAACAATTTTTAGAGATGCACAGGATATATGCCACGATGAAGTGGCTTGCCATTCTATTATTAAAAATCATCAATCATAAGCGATGAAAGCGTCATATACATTCAAATTTGCTCCACTGAATCCACCGACCAAAAAAATTACCCAGTTAATGTCAAGTTAAAAGAAGAAAATCACCTGTGGCACGAAGTCGCCGAAACCGATCGTGCTCATAGATATGAAGACGAAATAGAAGCTCTCGAAGAACGTCCAATTCTCAAAAAGATTGAATACCGTTGCACCGATGAAGATGTACAGGACGAGGATCGTGATGGCAACGGAAATCGGCAGATTAAACTCGTCGTCGATCTCGAAGGCGGACATGGCCGGCGTCGAGGGCGAATCGGGCTGCAAGGGCTGCAGGGGTTGGGGCGTGTTGCCGTCGAGGGTGAGGACCGTCTGCTGCTGGCGCTGGATTTCCACAAGTTCCTCGGGCGTCATCTGAGAGGGACGCCTGAACGTCGCCAGGTCGTACACCAGCTGTACGCCCTTCATCATCTCCTGCGTGCGATAGATGCGTTAGAGCTGGTTTTCAGAGGATTGAGGAAAATTGGGGATGGAACTTGCGCCATTTTTGTGTAGAATGATAATGATATTCACTTTATGGAGTTTCTTTAGAATAATATTTCAAAAAAACATCAATTTAGAGATATCATGAATAATTGGCTGAAAAGGTTTTTGAGTACCTAGTTTCAAAAGGAAAATTCAAGGAAAGCATTATACATGTTTATTTCCAAATTTAACGTAATTATGCCAGCTAAGTTTGTTATAAAAGGTTATTGATTGCCACGAACCATTATAGTCTATTTCAGATTATAGATCACTTGTGGCGCACGACATAATCAACAACAAATTAATTACCAGCCAAATGTAGTCTCTTGAATTATGCCTTGACGCCACTGTATGTTTTAATCGATAAATTTTCTCGATAATGCAGTGTTTGCTTATCCCTTAAGGAGGGTCATTCGCTAGATATAGTACATAAAACAAAAAATTATATGAGGGTTTATATAGGTCCTATGATAAAACTAATAAAATGTTCTTAATAATAGTCCATAAGTTGTACGAAAAAAAATTGTCAAAAAGATCGTGACGTCACAAGTGCAAATAATGTCAATTTAAAAATATTTATTTAAACCCCAATTAATCTGTTTATTCTTTAATCAATTTAATGTTTCAGGGGTTATTCTTTTTTTTTAAACATTTATCGACACAGTTAACGAAAGGAATTTATAAAATAATATATCTGTGATAAGAGAAATCAAATTGTTTATAAAATTTTACGCGTTTACTTATAAATAATTATCTTTCTCTTCTTACAGATATATTATTTTATAATTTTCTTCCCTTAACTTTGTAGAGAAATGTTTAAGAAAAAAAAATAAGTCCCGAAACATTAAAATTGGTTGAGAAATAAAAAGAAAGTGAGGTTTAACTAAATATTTGTTTAAATTGACTATATTTACACTTTATTATTTAAAACAATTTTTAGTACATTTCTATTTTAAACAATTTTTCTTTTTGCATGTGTGTATGGACTGTTATTAGTACATTTCACAAGTTATATCATAGGACTTTCATAACCTTTCATACAATTGATTCCTCGAAGAGGAAGCTTTGTGATAGTAAAAAAAAAGTTTTTCTAAAAACATATTAGAAACATGTTTTGAGACACAAGGAATCAAAATAAACCATGTTTAGAAAACGTCCGTATGGATATGTGTGTGTATATGCTCGTATGTATGTATGTATGTATGTATGTATGTATGTATCTATGTATGTATGTATGCATCCATACCTCGTGTAATTAACTGTAACGTTTAATGCTTCAGGGCTCATTCTGTTTGTTTTATTTAAACGAAGGGGACACAATAATAACTTTTATAGTTTATCGAATTGCTTTTTTGTTTTTTAGCGGTTATTCCATTATTTTGTTTTAGTTTTTCGTGTTTTCTCGTACGTTAGAAATAATAGCATCGACCTCGTGAAAATGCATTTGAAATAGCATAAAATTTCCCATCTTTTACCGCCGATAATTTTGGATAAGGTGTTTCCTTTCTTTTGTTATACAAGGAAACGTCATTTTTTGTTTGAACGGTTATTTCTCTGAAATATATGATGGAATATTCTTGAAAAAAATTAGGTGATTACGATAATGGAGAAGATTATTCTGTAAAATTTTTGAGCCATTACATTTTTCTATACATGAGAATAAAATCATTTTTTAATAAAAATCGATTTTGTATGGCAAACGATAACTTGAGTAAAACGACATTAATCATTCTGAAATTTTTCAAAACCGTAGCTTTTTACTATCTCTTATCTAAGTTCTTTGCTCAGATCATGAGAACATTTATTTTTCGAGATATTCGAGATTATATTATTTTTTTTTTTAAATTTTGATTGTTTATTTCTCGAGTATTACACGGTAATTTTTTTACTAATGAGCGCTTATTTCTTTCGTCTTTTAAGGAAGATTTTAAATCAAAAAGAATTTTCAAGATTCATTATAATGATTTTTCATTTTTTACAGTATTATCTTTTTCAAAACATGTTTGATCGTAGTTTTCTTGCGTATTATGCGGTAATGTTTCACCAACCAAAGCTTATGTTTTACATTTTTTTATGAAGATTTGAAATCAACAAGAATTGTTAAGATTTATCGACTCATTTTTGATTTATAACGTTTTTTCATATTCATGCCACCTAAACTTTTAATAACATGATTTAATTTATTTGGTATTATGTTTAAAAGTACGCCATTTTATTTTATGGTTTAATAACAAGTTATGGTCATTCGCTGAAAGATTATCTTTTAATGTGTTTTGTTTAAGACGTGCCAGAAATATTCCTTTCTCCATGCATTTTGCATGTAAAGCGTACATCAACGGCTGAGCGGAAGAAGCTGTTAACTCAGCGCGCGCTCGAGGAAGTGGTTAACTAAGAGCGCGCTCCAAGAGTATGTCAACTCAGATATCGTGTGAAGAACAGCAACTTTAGCCAATTATTCTTCGCTTTACGTTGCGTTTTGGCGGCTATAAAAAATGTTGAGAATGAATATTACTGCAAAATATGCACTTTCCTTATTTTTTATAGTTTCCAATACATGATGTAAAGCGAGGAATTATTGACTAAATAAGCCGTTCTTTACGCGATATCTTTGAGTTAACATAATATTGGAGCGCGCGCTGAGTTAACAGCTTCTTCCGCTCACCCGTGGCTATATGGAAAATTGCTCATTTCGAGCGTGGTTGTTAAACCTGTATATAAGTGACTTCATTTCCTCCCTAGGGAGGAAATTAACTTGTTTCCTTCCCTGTAAAAAGTATCAATTCAAAAAAAATTTAAAATTACAAAATTTTCAATTTCCAAACAATTTCAACCTTTTCAAAAAGTTTCAAAATTTTCAAAAAATTTCAAAATTGTCAAAAAATTTCAAAATTTTGAAAAAATTTCAAAATTTTCAAAGAATTTCAAAATTTTCAAAATTTTTTAAACTTATATTTAATATTTATTTTTGATTGTATTTTGTTTGTGAGTGGCGTACGACTCAAAATACGCCACACCCGGCTCACACACATAAAGAAGGGCATATATATATGTATGCACTTATTAAAAAAATACGACGTGAAGAGGGGGGGGGGGGGGATTTCTAGCTCGGGTGATGATTTTAGCACTCGAATCGACTGATGTAAAATCATCCTACCATCGCTAGAAATAGCCTATTTCCCTACCTTGTTGCACAGTATACTATTAAATTTGACTTTATTGAAAATAATAGAATAACACAACAACAATCTGTGGTTTTTCAACTTGATGTGCTTATTAAAAATTCATGGAAAAATGTCTTCGATGTGTAAAATTTTTTTATGACTGAACCGGTGCATGCATGACGGTAGTAATCCTATCATCACCCATCAACAACCTCGTCATTAGCGATTTTTGTGTTCCTTGTTAAGTATTTAGTCATTATCTACATTTCGGTGAGTTTTACTTTACATATTTATTAGCATTAGAGTTATACTTGAATGTGTAGAATGTTTGAATGCGCGTTTATAATGTTTTTTTTTTAATTTGACGTTATGTCCACGAAACATGCAATGTACATAAACTATTGATCTATGATGCTGACCAAATATCTTACTTATTAGGATCTATACTGCATTTTTGTACCATGCAATACCAAACGTGATTTTAATGCGATTCTGTGTCTGTACACGTTGTCCGGAAATTATTATTCTTGAACAAAATAAACGATATATATCTATCTATTCTCTTGATTCTACAGCTACAAGAAATGCTACTTCAAATTTATAAAAGATTTGATTTTTTTCAATCATTTCTGATACCTAAAAAGTTTCCTAAGATTATATTTTACTATAATCATTTATGATAAGACGCTAAAAATTTTCTTCCCAACGTTATATATTTTACAGTGAGTTATATTTCAAGTTTTTCCGTACAATAATTAATATGTATACCTACATTTTTGTAAAGTTTTTAATAATATTACTGCAGATCCTTCGTGTTTAAGGAGAACAGAACACTTCATGTAAATGGTTCAAAAAATCGTTTTTTTTTATCTTTTGCGAAAATTGATAGTTTTTAATGTGGAAAATATGTTCTTAAAGTTTCTAATTGTAACTCGCGCTCTAAAACAAGTCCGGAACTTTAAACGCGTTTTTCTCAAAACGACATTTTTCAAAATGGTGGGACAGATAACTTAAAAAATTTGCGGTCAATCGTGGTCAAACGACGCACACACATACTTTATCACATTCTTCACCGACTGAACCTACAAAATGAACATGTTTTATAACTTTTATGTCACAATTAAAGCGATTTTTTTTCGTAAAAATGTAACTATGTTTTCAAAGTTACATCATTTGATAAATTTTATACTTTTTTGTTCTAAAAATAGGTTCAGTCGCTGCGTATCATACACAAACAAAATATTTTGGGTTTTTCTATTTTAGACACCTTCAGTGTATGCTAGATGTCCCACTATTTCACACCTCTGACATCGAAGCTGTTGCAAACGTCTCCAATATATATATATAAATTTTTTCAGGTTTTATGAAAGCATATATATATGCTTTCAAAAAACCTGAAAAAAATTTTCTTTATGTTTTCAAATATGTATCTAATATACATGAAAAGTTTTAGCGCTTTTTACATTGCCTTCATTTAAAGCGTTTACGTGGAATGCTCCACTTATCTTCTGTCCTTGTCTAATTACGTTTTTGCTATTTATTCAAATTGTAGTTTATTAATTGAAAAATTAACAATTGGCCCCAATTGGTATTAAAGTAAGGAATATTTTGAGACCTTAAAAAGTATCTAACATTATTTCCTTTTTGAGAAACCTTTGGAACGGAAAAGCTAACCTAAATTTTCGCGTTCCGAAGTTTTCTCGAAAAGGAAATAATGTTAGATACTTTTTAAGGTCTAAAAATATTCCTTATTTTAATACCAATTGGGGCCAACTTTTAGTTTTTTAATTAACAAACTACAATTTGAATAAATAGCAAAAACGTGATTAGACAAAGACAGTATATACGGACTCCTCTTAATAACTGACATATTACAATATAATCGCGTGCTTGCTAATCAGAAAATTGTTGTATCTATTATCATGTGCGTTTAATTATATAGAGTTAATGATTCAATTTATATATAATTTACAAAGTTATAAAGTTACAAACTCGATGCAAATTTCATGCAATTACTGTATGATTTTCTGATCGTTTATGGCACAGTAATTATTTTATTTTATATTTACCTTAAAACCTTTTAAAATAGTATGAAAATTATGAATTATACATTTTGAACCCTAAAAGTTGTAACCCAATAATATATTTTAACTAACTTTGGCATCAAAGGCTAGAAAATACTTTTACAAAGTATCTTTATGGAAATTACATCGCTCCACATTAGTTACGAAACCAACATTTACATATAGTTATTGAGTACAAAGTATTATAAAGTCGCTTAGCACGCACTTGCATTTGGACGGTTCTCCTGACTTTGCGGCAACTTCCGGTGTAGTACAGCCTGCGCACGAAAGCCCAGAGGAATTTTATGCCCCTGGTAAATAATTTGCCGAAATCAGCCAGAACTATGAGGAACATTGGAATGCCGAAGATTGCGTAGATTATAGTTAACGCTTTGCCCGTGGTCGTATTCGGCGCAATATGTCCATAACCTGTAAAATTGCGTATTAAAATAATAAACGAAAGATTCTTATTTACAAAATGTAATATTTAAATATTTTTTAAAAGTCAGTTCATTGCATAAACACATTTGTTCCATTTTATGATAAAAATTATTATTGTTTTACTATGAAAAAAAGTTTAATTTTTCAATTCAAATCATAAATGTTTTGCTTTAACAAAATACTCTCTGCGATAATGAATAATAATTAGTAAACAAAAGTTGAAGATTAAGGAAAAGCCAACAAGTCGATATTCGAATCTAGCAAAGTGGATGCAAAACTCGAAGAAAGTGCTCGCTACTCGACTAGTTGGCAAGGGTTTCAAGGTTTCGAGTACGCCGGCTAGTCGGGCATTATAACTCTTTTTGGCGCCAGAATTGGCGGGGCTACTTGGAAAACCATTTCCGGAATCGCCGTAACGTTTCTATAGAGCGAGAGTCGATATTTTACTGCGACGCGTGGAATACGGCGAACGGAATCAATGGCAATTAAGGGGAGACCGAAGCCCTATACCTTGTACCCATTATCGACATTATCGATTTTTCGTTTTACGCAGTCAATTTTTCCTTTAACGCAATTTTACGAACGTACCCACATTCTGGGTGATAAATAGATTGTGCATACGTTCACGAAATTTGACAATCTCATATATTCACTGAATAAAACGAAAAACTGTAATGTCGGTATCCGGCAGCACCATAACTCTTTATGCTCTCCTTTTGCGATACGTCGAGGTGCTTTTCCTCGTTTTGGTATCGAACAATTGTATCTCTGTCCTATACGAATTTATGCGTTTAAAAAGCCATTTTGATTTTGTTACTAGGTGAAGTCTGTAAATATAAAAAATACGATTTAATATTTGTAAATTGTAACAGCGTTTCATAGATGTTTTCATTTGTGTATGTGTATATATGTATTCTCAAATGTACAGATTTTAATTTGTATTCAAATATCACCGAGTCTCATTGTAATATAAACCATATGTTGACTCATTTTAACACTAGAAATATTATTGACAAAAAGATGATTGTCTCACCTCTATGAAACAAATTTCAATCAGGCTATGAGAGGTAATTTCTAATATGTAAAATTTAAGCTCAGCACCATTAATTTGAGATAGTGATTCCTTTTTCTTATAATATCAGCTACTTCAAGCATATATTATTTTAGTCAAATATGGTACATCTACTTCAGATGATAACTTTGCACATTTTTACGCAAAAGAGGGATCCAAACAGAAAATATTAATATATTATTAGACAGAAGGAAAGAAAGATATAAAGAGCTTTTAGATATAAGTACTGATACAGGGTTTTATTTTTATGTACCACCCTTCAAAGTATGATCAAAATCCATGTCCCGTGCGGTATGTACTCTTTTTGTCATTCAGCGCGAAAAATTATTGCCACTATTTAAAAAAATAAGATTCCATCCTCATTCTCACCAATGGTCGTGATCACGGTGAGACAGTAGACCATGGCGTTGAGAAAAGTCCAGCTCTTCTGCCCGCTGTAAGTCTGCACTCCTGCCTCGTGGGCTTCGTGCAGCTGCTCTTCGAAATCCATGAGCTTCCTCCTGGCCATGCTCTTCCAGTCGTCCTCTTTCATATTGTGGCTGTAGTTCCACAGGCTGTCGAGGAAGTCGCGCTTGACGCGCTTGACGCCGCACTTATAGAACGACTCGAAGGCGCCCTCGGTGAAGCGAAAGGCGAAGCCACCCAGGCCGCAGACGACCAGGGTGAGGATGGTCTCAACGATGCAGAGGTTGCGCAGCTCACAGAGGATCTGCACCTCCTCGGGATTCTGACGGCAGAACTCGTTGAATTCGGCACTGAAGTCGTGAATCGAGCGAAAGAAGTCGCGGATCGTGGCCTTGTCGGATTCTGGCTCGGCAGTGGTGGACGGGGTCTTCTCCAGTTTGCCTTTCGGTGGGGGCTGAGGGTGGAATGCGATAAGTAACTATAAGTCATCTTGATTGTATCGCGTGTGACACAGGTTCTTATGAATTCAGGTGACTGATAGAATGTTTAAGATAGATTTCCTCATTGGTTGCATACTTGGACTCTACCATGTTTCTTTGTGAATATGAAATTGTAGTATGACATGGACTTCGAATATACAATCAATGACAAAACATACAAATGTATTCAAAGTTACAAAAAAATCATCCATCTTATGACTTCGTTTCCTTGGTAATATGTACATGCGAGCGTAACCCTTAACTACCATGTCTAGATTCTTACATTCAATTTAAGAACCTGCGCTATTGTGGTATCATGTTCCCCAAACCCTACCGGTTCATCATCCACCTTCTCCTTGTCTTTCTTCTTCTGCTTATTGCTTTCCTCGATCACCTCCTCCACCTTTTGTCTCCTACCAAAGAACGGAATCCACGAGAACCAGGACGACGACTGATTGACGTTCTTCCTTATCTCCTCTTTCTCCAGGTCAGTGTGCATGACACTGGTCTTCCTCTTGCGCACGGTCGCCGCCTTCCTGCGCCTTGGCCTCATGTACTCTTCATCATCATCTTCTTCCTCTTCCTCCTCGTCGTCTTCGTACTCATAGTCATCGCTGGGCTCGCGGTGGGCGTAGGCTCGTTTGGCCCTGGCAACATCCTCGAGCAGGCTGTCGTCACTCAGAGGGATGATCTGCTTCTTGACCGGTTGCGAGGGGGATCGGCGAGATTTATAATGCTGGATAGGAGGTGGTGGCGGTTGAGGCTCGTCCTCGTCGGAGGCGTTCTGGTAGCGATGTCGACTGCTCACGCACTTCTTGCTGGAGCTTCTAGGCTCCCGCCAATCGTCCTCGTTCGAACCCTTATCATTAGTTAATTTAATGTTGAATGGCATTATGCACTGGGTTTGGTTATGTATGACTAATGGTGCGAAGCAATGATTGTTAGACAGACAAAGGATTATTACACGAAACGATTTACGAGATTTTGATACATTTTTTAACAAAGGCGCAATTTTCCAGCAGCTTAACTATCCATAAACTAGTGAGAAATAGTCTTTACTTATATAACACCCAATCTTCAGACAATATTATTATCAGGTTACTTTACCAGTTTCGACAATATTGCATACATGTTGTAAAATATTACTAATAAAACCTGTACACTATATTCCCACATAACATATATTCGGTTTTTACAAACTTTATATTTTTCTTGGCAATATAGCTCCAAGGTTATACATAACATTATAGCAAAGTTGTAATAATATTTGTTAAATGATAATGTAAAATAAATAAACAGTTATTTCTGTACATTTATGTTCTCATTTTCAGGACGTACTATCATCCGAAGGATACGTTCCATTATATCATCATTTTTTAATATTATTGAACAACCTTGCTGCAATATTACGTGTAACTTTATCGGAATATTGATACAAGAAAAACATCGAGTCTGAGATAGAAACGGAAATTGTGGTATCTAGTTAATATTGTCTACATGTTGCAGTACTGCTTTATAGCCCGTATGCAATATTGTTGAATCTGGCGATATATAGTACAGAAACCTCGTCATAATTTTGTGAAAAGAATGGCAGCTAGATGAGTAATATCTTAGACCATTTGTCAAGTTTCGACCAATTGCAAAGAAACTACACGCTCGTTGTAAAGGGACAAATTTAAAAAAAGAAGTAATTATCTTCACCAAACATTCTCAACGCAGAATGACCGTCAACCACCCCACTGCTCGAACAACATGCCTCATCAAACAATGCTTCAGAATCTCATTCCGGGGATGCCATAGCGTCCCAACGCAATCATCCAAGTCTGCGCGTCATTACCGAATGGTGCCGGGCGGCCCGGGTCTTGGCGGCCTCGGGCGAGCCCATCCTCCTCCTGAGTTCGCTGCTGCCCTCGCCGGCCGCGTGAGTCTCGCGCGGCCTCCTGCTGACCTTCGTCGGTGGCGCGGGCGCCGCCTCGCCGCTTGGCTGCTGTTCGCGACTGCCGCCGGTAGTCTTCGCCGGCGACTCGAGCCTTGGCGCAGGGGTCGCAACCTCGCGACCTCGCGCCACCCCGTCGTCCCGTGAGCTGGCGCCGGCCTCGATGAGCTTGTCGGGTCTACGCGGTTGGGGCAGTTTTTGTTTGTATTATGTGGCAATTAGCGGTTAGAATTCAAAGGGGTGATTTTTTCACGGATCACCCCTGTAACTGTGTCGGATGAGGTCTGACGAAGAAACGTATGTGTGTTGTGAAATTTTGATGGGGAAGAGTGTTGTGGTAACCTTGACCTTGACATTTACGATCATTTACGGTTTTTTTATCACGGTTTTTTGCCAGAGGTCGTCCGAAAATAATTAGAGGGGTGATAATGGGCTAATGTAAGCTCACGACTACATAACAGCCAAACGATTAGTATAATAGAATTTACTTGATTAAAAGTAATTAATCGTATTATTGATATTAAGTAAAATATTTTTAAAAGATTTGTAAGTTAGAAGAAAAGTGGATAAGATATTTTTCAAAAGTAATAATTGTTTCTTTACTAATTTTTTCATAGAATGCATGCCATTGATATAATTAAAAAAATTATTTTTCAACAATTTATTTTTACATTGCAAAAAATATTTTTTTTTCAGCATTGTTAATTTTTACATTATTCCGTGAATTAAGTAGGTTAATGATTCATTTCAGGTATGGCGTCTATTTTAAATAAATCCTGCACAATATGCGTATTCTTTTACAAGTTAATATACTTTTATTTACCTACGAAGTCCAAAATAATTTATTATTTATTTTTTATTTATGCCTTTATTTTTAACTTTTTTTGTAGTTTCATTTTAAGTTTTGTTACTTCAAAAACAAATCTACACTATACATGACAAGCGGCTTTTTTTATAAATCAAAAGTATAAATAATAATTGTTAATACACTTTAATTAATAATGCGCAATATTTCTTAGAAACCTTTGTGAAATGTTTTGAATATAATTTCTGTTTATAAAGTAAACGCATATCGCGCGGGTTCCATTCGTTTTCTCTATATTTATCCACTGACTGTGCTGTTGATCTCTAAAAATAATTTATTACTCTTCGACAATAACATGCAAAATTATAAAGCAAATAAAAAATCGTAAACTTTGTATAAAAAATACAGTATACACAATACATATTAAAAGAACTTCATCGAATCCGAATGCAAATCGCTCAGACAATACAAAAGTTCTTGACAGTTCTAGCAAAACACTAAATCGTTCAATGTAGCAAAGAGATTGGAAGCGCCCCCCATTATTATCAATTTACTGAAACAAAGTGATCTGTATAAGGGCGATGTGTTTATAGTCTAACCACAAACATATAGTCCCCAAATAATGACGTTTTTATTTACACTACAACCACCTTGCCCTACAGATCAAATTCATTCAACAAAAAAAAAACAAATACTCCACTTATCTCACAAAGCAAGCCCACCACACAACACATAAAAAAAATCGTGATTTCCAAAAGTCAACTAAAACTGGCTGGAAAATCACAGCGGTAATAAAGAAAAGTCCTTGGAAGCGACCTGTTGACAGCCGGTGACCTGGACCTGGTGGTGGCCGCCTGCTTCGGCGCCGGTTCCTCGACATCCAGCTGCCTCGGCCTGGACCTCGAGCGCTGCTGCTGCTGCTGGTCCTTATCCTCGACCATCAGCTCCATGCGCTCGGTGTCCTCGACCATGCGCTCCATGCGCGCGCGCCTCTCCTCCTCCTCGTCCATCGAGCCCAATGCAGCTGCTGTCACTGATGCTGCTGTCTCTTCGCCCGACACTTTTCACACATATACAATTTTGCTTTTTTAACCGACTTCAAGAAATGGAGGTTCGCTATTCGACGCGCGCGTTGTGTTTGTTTGTTTGTGCGCGATCTTTCGAGAATTATAGTGCAACGATTTTTTATGAATTTAGATTGGTATACTGTTTAACCGAGGTAACGAAGCGACAATTTTGAAAATCGGTTAACACCCTTTGAGCCATAAATTGTTATCAGAAAGAGCTAAATTTGACAGTTTATTTATTTACAGCAACTGAACCAAATCAAACAATGGTTTCATACCTTGCTTACATAGTTTTTGAAGTTTTTCAATATATGAAGAACTTCAAAAAATTAAAACAACCCGGCACTGAACTGTCAAGGTATATAGTTATTATGATGCAAATGGTCAAGTAGATATCTTCAAGTCCGTTTATTTATCATTGTAAAAGGATTCTACGATATTATTTGCTTGTATTCTTTCGTTGGAATAGATTTCATTTGTGATATTCACATTTCGAGTTATTGATTTTTAGCTGACGCTTCGTTGAGTTTTGCAATATTTTTGGAGGCTATCATTGCGCGTGGCGTGAATTCGATAATCGTTGCGTAAAATCGGACATTTCGTGATATGAGAGTTTAGAGTATGACAAGTCAAAATTAGGCCGTGACGCTGCAATTTTAAATTTATGCTTTTAAGCGAATAGTAAATAATAATAAGAAAATTGTCTCTGAAAAATCAACAAATTTCAAAATTAATAACATCGTATCACGAAACGATAACATGCCATTCTCAATTTAGTCTATAAAATAACAGAGTGAAAAATTGTAATATATTAGTAAATATTAGTAAATGACAAAGTTTGTTTGATTTTAGAAAATGTCTCATATATTTATTGATTGTAGCAATTGTTTTCATAAACTAGAATTATGTAGTCTCCACTTGACCGAATCAAGTTTTGTCTTGATCACAAAATAGACCAATTTTAATTCACCGTAGTCTTTGCCAAGGTCTCGCAATGCTAAGTGTAAATTTATTTCGTTACCTTACCTATTTATCATCAATATACACTGTAGAAGCCAGAATGTATAATATTCAAGTTAACCCTTTTAAATAAAAATAAACACGTATTTTAAAAATATGTGAAACCCGAAATAAATACAAATGTGCGAGCAGATACCATTGAATCTAAACGAAAAGTCTCTCTAAAATGAGAGCACCCAGGAAGGCCAATCGACTACACTTATGCTGCATTGTATCCGCGATATCCGATCCTTATAAATTTGATGCACGTAATAAAATGGCATTAAAAATGCGCAATCACAACAGCGTCCACAAATTTATTACACTCTTACACAGTATGTACACAGTAGAAGTTTTCTCAGACCTTAAATTTGAAAACCTCGAAGTTTCGCAATCGTAAACGCTCAACAATTTTCGAACAACACGCAGCAATTTCAAAACTTGTACTGTGCAGCACTGCGATTAAATAACATCACTATTGCAGTGTACAGTAGAACCTCTATTACTGTCTCTATATTTATAATTCAAACCTTCCTTACAGTCAGTCTAATAATCTATTATTTTCCTCATTCTTGAAGGTACTATATATATAAAGTAATGTCTATAAGGAAGATTACAAAATAAGACACATATAAATGATTACTTTTATAAATTTTATTCTCAATGTTTTGCCCAATTTGAAAAATGGTATATTCTTCTCAAGTCGCGTTGTATTTAAGGGTTTATGCCACCATGGCCAATTGGAATTTTTTAATAAACATTAATATGCTTGAGAAATCTGAAAAAAATTTTTCGTTTTTCAAAATGAGTTTAAATCGGTGGAATATTTAGTATCTACAATTATTACCAGATTTATTTAAGTTTTACAGTATAGTCTCTAATAAACTATCTTGTGAAGTATAATTATTTTTTTTAAATGTTGTAAAGTAGCTATCTAATTAACATTTATATATGAAACTATTTTTACAAAAATCATTATTTTTAACAAAATCCTACGTGTTTAATTAAATCGACTGAAAATAGTTGTAGATGCTGATTTTTCCCGTATGGAGCACAACTCTACAAAAAAGGTGGTCCGTCAAAAATAAAACAAAAATTTTTTTTATCACTTTCGAAGACTTATTCAATAACCTCCTAGTGAAACATTTACAGTGCATCCATTTCACTTAACTCACTTCTAAAATGACACATCATTTCTAAACTATCAATATATCCTTCTTCACTGAAAAACAAAAACTCTTGGACACTTTGTTTCACTATACAATCAACGAAAAAAGCGTTGGTGCGCCTTTAACACCATTAAGGCCTATACACGAAAAAAAAATACAATCAACAGATGTAAGAAAACGAAGCTCGGTAGCCAACGGCGAAAAACGTTTAGGCAAAGCTCGCTTGCCATTGGCTGCCAAACGTACTTTCTAAAGTTGAACCAGAGGAAACTCACTGAAGAATAATGCATATACACTGATTCACTATTATTATAACTACCAGAAGAAACAGTGGTACACGGGAGACCTGGGCTGAACTGAACACTAACACATGTTTCTAAATTAAAATAAAATGTATTAAATGAGCAATTAATTAAATAATTAGCTGCAGGCGTTTATTTGACGTAAGTATTGTTCAGTCCCCGTCTCCCCTACTTGTCACTTAGAGCAGTGAACACGTGTACCATATCACAGTGAACGTCGCTGATTCAAATTCCGAGAGTCGTTCCTCAAATCCGTTCCTTATTCTTATGTTTCGTCCTCGTCCATAGGCTCATAAAGATCAACTCCACAATAAGATGCTAATGTTCTTGATCCCCTGGCGCATATACTTCCATGAAAAATTAAAACTGCATGACCACGGGCCGACCATCAATGTATACTTTACGATCATCCCTGCTGCCCGTGACCATGCAACACCCATACATTCCTCACCCCAACTATTATTTTTCCCACGTGGATCACTAACACTCGCATGTCATTGCGAAGCAGGCCTCAGTCTGCCCACGCTCTCTCTCTCTCTCTCTCTCTCTCTCTCTCTCTCTCTCTCTCTCTCTCTCTCTCTCTCTCTCTCTCTCATATCGAGACCTCCAGCGTCCTCGTCCGGGTTGGCGGCGTCGCCGCCAGCTAGTCGCGGCGGCTCGGGTGTCTTCTCGCGGCGCCTGGCGGCGGCCTTGCGCCGCCTGTGCACCGTGTAGCTGTCCTCCATCGTCGGCGGCCGGGAGCTGGCGCGAGACTGGCGAGCCGACCGCCTCGGGCCCGGACCGGACGCACCGACGGCGGCGGCGGCTCTAACCCAAAATAAAACCGAGACTCGCCTCGTCTCTCTCACTCTCGGTGGGTGTTTTTGCAGTCGTCTTCGCGAGCCTATGCTTCGTAGACGACGCTGTATTTAGTATTTACAAGCGAGCGCGCGCGCGGGGGTATGCGACATCTGACTGCGACCGCTCGCACGTGTGTGGGTTGGTTGGTTGGTTTGTTGGATGCTTTTTCTTGTTGGAATTAGACTGCGATGATCCGATCGGCGAGGTTAGGTAAGGCGAGTTTCTGGCTTATGAGACTTTTGACATCTTATGATATTGTTTTTCAACAATGTAGGAATAATTGGTTTAAATGGCATTTTCATTTAAGGCTATTAATGAATTATTAATGCAGGAACCCTTGTAAATGATATATGATACTTCATGAATCAATTTGCTAGTGCATATTTAAAGGGATGTAAAATACAAACTCGATTTCTACCTTACCGAGCACTTTTATAATTTGTTTCCAGTATTAGACTAGGAATTTACAATTAATATTCAAAATAGCATTTTTCTGAAATATTTTTCAATGTTGAGAAACAGAATATAAGAGTGAATATCCGGTAAGATTTAAATCAGACCAATATTGCTATTTACTATATTATAGTTTTGCATTATTTTTAAAATACATTATTCATAAATATATTTTTTTATATGTTTTCAGGTGAAAAGCACTCCATTGGCTATTTGAAAAAAGGGCGCGCAAGTAACGTGTTTGAGTCATTGCATCTGCCGTGGACGCAGAGCTGTGAAAAAGATAAAGCATCGATGAATCGGCGTCAACTGCTGCCACTGGTTCGATTACTTTACGATATTTTATTTACTTTAATATTCATTAATGATATGATGCAATGTTAGAATATTTTTTAAGATTTCCGCAACAAAGCATACATATTTTGCATCATAGTTCATAATATTCATTATTTATTTTAATGACAGATATCATTTTATTATTTTTTTATTCTATATGTACGTAAGAGTGCATTACATAAGAGAAAAAGACTCGTGATAGGCTTAATTGAAATAAAACAATGTTAGCCTTTAAGATGTTTGCGTGATGAATGCATTTTTATATTTTCTATACAGTAAACTCTCTAACTCGAACCTCCACATCTCAAAACAGTTTCAAGAAAAAAATTTGTTGATTCTTTAAGAATACATCCATAAATTGAAAAATACAACAGTAAAATCCACTCTATATATTACAATTTTTTCTCGATCAAAAACCTCTCTAGGTAACATCAGTAATAAGCCACGAATCTTTAACTTTAAGAAAACTTCTTTAAAGGGACGCTGTAGTATTATTAAACGACTTATTTTTAAAGAAATTAGACAACGTTATTACAATTAAACTAGAGTAATAAAGAAGTGTGCGTTATAATAAAACCTTTATAACTCGAAGTTCATTTATACCCACATCTTAAACTCTAAGTCTTAATAAAAATTCGATCCCCCTGAACTTCGAGTTAGAAAGAAAAAAATTCACTGTATAAATGAATAAGTACTTATTCATGCATCAAGTAAGAAAATATAGGTAAACTACATTGTAAAATATATGCAAGCTATAAACTTCTATCAGTCCGCAACGAACGACATCATTGAAATTCTTATGAAGCATTTCACGTTAAGTGTTCTAGCCCAAATATCAACCACGAAATTAGCGGGTTTTACAATTAATTTAAACAGGTCAGCAAGCGGCTAAAAAAATTTACCGGGGATGCTTTCTATAGATTTTTTCATGAAATCAATGGTAATAAGTATTATTTAAAATTTTCTAAATTTGATCTTGAAACTTGGAAATTAAAACTAAAGAAAGTTATTTTCAATTACCTTAAAATATTTTTAAAAGTAAGGCCAGATTTTCTACTCAAAGATCATTAATTAAAAAAAATAGGACATTTTTTTTATCTCTGAGAAAATACGGCCCAACGCTATTTGCGTTGTTCGGCGTAATTTTCTCAAAAATTAAGCAAATGTCCTATTTTTTAATTAATGACTTTTATGTTAAAAACTGACCTTTCTTTTTAAAAATTTTTAAGTTAATTGAAAATAACTTTCTTTGCGAAAATAGCATTTCAGTTATATTTTCGACGTTTCAAGCTCAAATTTTGAAAAATACAATCATATCATTACAATGCTCAAGGAAAAATCTATAGAAAGCATCCTTGATAAATATTTTTGAAGTCGGTTTTATTTGCTGCGGTGTTTGAATTAATTGCAAATGCCGCTAATTTCATAGTTGATTTTCGAGCTAGATCACTTGAAATGCCTGAAATATACAGTTTGAGATTTAAGTATTCAATAATTAATAAATCACATTTTATTATATACAATATATATATACAAAAAATTAATTCTTTCCATTTTTACGAAGAAACGAATCATCTACGTTAAGCATTTTAATCAAAATGTATAGTGATCTGCATTCAATAAAATTAGAATCGTATATTGTTCATGAATTTAAAATAAAACAACAGTATAAGAGATCATAAATATCTTCACTATATTGCTAAATAAGTATGATTTAAATATTAATTGACATATATTACATCGAAGTTAATAGACTCTTAATCAGTATATTTTTGCAGGTGTACTTATCTGCAGATCATCTAATGCAACTACAAAGCATTTAATAACCTGATTTGATAAAACATTTGATCAAATCTATTAAGAATACAGAAATGGCCATTATTGAAAGTATTTACAAAGATTTTAAAAATTATCGAGTAAGATTAGAGTAATAATAATAGTAATAATTATAATAATAATAATGAAAATATATTGAATTAAACCAAATATTACTGTTTCATTCTTTGTCAAAACCCACATAGTCCTTATCATAAATAAAAAGAAAATAAAAATACATTTCATTCTAAATAAAGTAACGCTTTCATGAATTAAATTGTATTAAAAGAGAAATAAATCATACAACATTTAACGCCATCATACAACTCTATACAAAATTTATTGCAATTTTTTAATCTGCATGTAACATTTTCTCTATAGGTGATGGATCTATTTTGACAATCTGATATTTTGGGATAAACCTTTTGGAACTTTCCGTCAAAACCTTAATATTATGTACTTAATAATCATAACATACATTTTATACATGTAGTATTTATACTAGATTCAAGAAATTAATTTTATACCCATAACATTTTGATTATCGCAAAGCCAGGAAATATATTTGCTTATAAGTATGCTACTGCTTATTCGAAACTTTGTTTGTAAACAAAAGCAAATAGTTACTTTTGTCTTAAAAACTTGCTTTACTTATACTCTCGCATTACGAATGTTACAGAACCGGGCACTTCTACAGCACACCATTCCCTTTTCGTAAATGATATTCTTTTCGACAGCTCCGATTCTCTAGGTACTGGCCTGCTTATTAATATTAATATAAGGCATAACACCACCCTGGCACTAGGTATTACAGGAGTTTAAAAATAAAAGAGTTTCGGAGTCAATGTGAGGTGCATGAAAGTTGGTAGAAAGAAATGGTAGCAATCGGTATTACCAGGAATATCTTCGTACATTTTTAATAATTCGACTTGAAACTTTGACAGAATCTTTATATTTTGATAGATGTATATAGGATATTCAAGGAATTTTTTCTTAAAATAGCTACGTATTTCCATAGCCAAAAGACGTAAAAAATTAAACCTTTTAAATTTTTTTAGTTTTTACACCTCTAAATTATTGAATTTTTGTTTCATATTTTACTGCTACTGAATAATCTTATACAGCAATAAGGAACCTTTTTTAAAAGCGCTACTAGATATCAGTTCACAAATAGTAATTTTTTATTTATAAAGATATTTTTCTATACTGTCATTTTTCTAGTCACATTATTGTATTTTTTAAGACAAGTTCCAAAACTGGTTCAAAATTTCAGGGTCCAGTATGGTGTTATGTCAACATACATGCGTTTGATAATTGATTAATTTGTTCGACGCCTGTTATCATTTCAGTGAACAATGTGAAAGCAGAACGGGTACAAGCATGGTTTGTCGGCGATACAAATGACCAATCTGGAATGGAAATGCAAGCAACTTCACGTGCGCGAATTTTATTATAAAGGCTCGTTATATGCTAAAGGAATAAGAAATCAGATATAAATAATAATAATACTTTGTGTATCTCCTTATTCCTATGATTGATAGACAGTAATTTATAATATACGATAAATGTTAAGGGAATTCTTAACCATTGATTAGGCCTCATAGAAAAACATTTTGGTTATAAAAGAGCTTGGTATAATCGGCCAAAACATTCGCTAGTTATATACAGTATTATATTAGTATTATGTACACTTAAAAAGTTTTTCATATTAATTTATGTTTGTTGAAGCAATATATTGTTAATATAAAAAAAATTACTTAATGTCACAAGAATTTTTCATTTCGCATTTGTTTTTAACGTGATCATGAATGGTCGCAAATTTGTTTACATGTCGTGTGACTTTAGAAGTAACCATTAATGAAACTATTTAGGTGACCGATTTTGTTATTCTTTACAATCTTAAAATGATGTATAATTATCGAGTTTCTACTAAATATTCGAAATATTAATTAATTTTGTATTGACAATATACCTTTGTTCATCAGATACGAATTAATATAAAACATTTTTCTATTAGTACACAATACCGTATACCGTATACGGTACGTATACCGTCTTATTACCGTGTGCGTGCACCGATTATACCAAACTCTTTTATGCTATAATACAAATTTTTTCTTACGTGACCTATTTAGTGGCTAATAACTTCCTTAAAAATAAGCATTGTACTAGCATTGTTTTTCTATTTTAGACAGTTATAATGTTTGTTTTCTGGCTGTTTTAAAAGTATTTTTAACGATTGCTTTTTCACGAGAACAACCTTAAAAATAAAAATGTATACAATAATTTGTTAACGTGTTACAATATCATAAACGTTATAATATAAAAGAAGGGCACGTTAAGTGACAAAAAAAAAACATTTTCATGAAAATTTCGATATCTCAAAATTAGACATTGAAATGAGAGAATGATTCAAAAGGATCTGAATCTTTTTTATTTTTTATCCGAATATAATTTGAAAGGTCTGCTTTTATTCATTGAAAGATTTCAGTGGGACTTACTCATGTAAAAATCGAAAAACACCGAAAAACCAAAGTTACAGCCAATTTGTTTATAAGTCCGTAGAAATATTTTTGTAAGTTCGTGTGTGTATAAGTCTAAACAATTAGCTGTAACATTATACGATTTTCGGTGTTTTTCAATTTTTGTATGGGTATTCCTCTTGGAGTCTTTCAACGAACAAAATGAGACTGTCTAAATTATATTCGGATAGAAAATAAAAAAGATCATTTATCAAACCATTCTTTATTTTACACAATATCTAAATTTGCAATATGGAAATTTTCATAAAAAAATGTTCTTGACTCAAAGTACTTCTTTATTTATATTATAACGTTTCTTATATTGTAACATGCAAATAAATTCTTGTATAAATTTTTATTTTTTAAGTTGATTATCATGAAAGAAGCACCTTAACAGGTTCCGTTAGCCTAGGATAGGAATACAGAAGAGTAAAGAGGAATAAGAAACAATAAGCTCTTCACTTAAAGAAGGATGGCCACTGATGCGTAATAAGTAGAGAATCGCTGGCTAATGTACAAAACTAATTCTACCGTTTAAGAGTTTCTCAAAATATATAAATTTTAAAAAAATAACCCTGGAAAGTGGAGGGAAACTTAAAGAAGGGTCGAATTGAATATAATGAGTGAAAAGATCAAGATTTCATCAGACATTCAGTAGCCAAAAATAAAGAAAATTCACGTCTTTTTATTTTTTTCTACTTTATATGGGAGGAAATTTTTCTTTTTTATTTTTAAGGTGGGTCTACACTGATTTTTAAACAAAAAATCGAAAAAGATTCGATGACACTTTTTGAAGCTTCACGTATGTAAGAACTTTTTGGGACCTGATAGAATAAAAAAATTCATAATCAACAAAGTTATAACCATTCAAAGAAAATAATTAACATTGTTCTTTATATAGAACTGAATATTTATATGCCTTTTTCTCGAAACTTATTTTTGAAACTTCAATAAATTGCTCGCGCATTTAGAGTCAATGAAAATATTTAAAGAAATTAGTATTCGTTTTAGGAATTGCGTACATACAAATTTTTTCCGATTAAATACGTATACAAAAACATGGTATTTTTTGTCATATCTTTATTTAAATGGAGACATATTTTTTCCATGCTATTTATGATAGAAAATTATAATAAAATATACTAACTTTTGTTTCTTGCGGGTTCAAAAGTTAGTGAGAATTTATTAGGTTGATGTCGTCAAACTTAAATACGGAAGGAACTTTTAATTAACCTTTATTTTGACTGCAGAAAAGTGCATTTTGTTCAATGAATTGGGATTAAGAAAGTAAAAATTGCTTAAAATTGGTATATATTCCTCTTCTTTAGTTACTAATAACATATTAAAATTTTGAAATAAAATTCCGGATGTTAATGATTTTGAAAAAATCATCACTTTAAGAAAGCATACGCAAAAAATTTTATTACATATTTTTTATTTTTATAGTTTTATGAATATTTTGTGATCTGTGGAATGTCAAAACTCTTAGTTACACCAAAGTTATAACCATTTGAGTGAAACAATTGACATAAGATAGCATACCAAATTAAAACTCTAAACGCGTTTTTCTCGAAACTTACTTTTCTAACTTCAAAAAGTTTTCATACATAACCCATGACCATGGATATTTTTGAAACTTTCAGAAAATATCGGTTAAAGTGTTTTGTAAAGAAGTTAATTTTTTTTTGTTGGAATATTATGTTATTAAATATTTTATTCGTTAATTGTAAGAGTTAAAACACGGAATTTGTGTTTATATTTTTTAAAGTTCAATAAATAATATATTTGAGGTTATATTTATTTCATACCATAAATTGGGTTAAACAATTTTAAAAGTATTAACTTTTGTTCATTTAGAGTAGAAAAATATTCTTGTACTTTTTAAAATAGATTTCGTCAACTTGGTTTACGCAATGAACTTTTTTAAAGACGTTTGTTTATATCACAAAACTTGTAAAAAGAATGTAGTGAAAAAGTTTCAACAAATTTTTGCAACTTTCTTGAATCATGATAAAAAAGTTACCGAAATTATATCTATTATTAGATGAAAGGAAGGCGTATTTTTAAATATCAGTGGTGTTTCTCTTTAAGATTTTATAAAACCTTTATGCTCATATCAGCTTTGGGACTAATAGGATAAAATATTTATCTAAACGATTAATCAAAAAGTATCCCTGAAGGTATATAAATGATTGTAGCAGCGTGTAATGTCTTACTGCTTTGAAAAATTAATTGGCATTAAAATGAGATAATGAGTATTAACATCTATCAAAATTTGTTAAATATTCCCAATTTTGCGTAAAAAAATATGAATTGCCTACATAAAAAAAATTAGTTAAATTTTGAAATGTTTTCATTAGTCGTGTGAATAAAATGTTTTTTCGCCTATTTGCAAAAAGTAACGAAAGTTCACTCAATCAGAGACAATATACACTCAGAAAGAGTGAAGACGTCGAAAATAGATTGACTTTTAAACAAACTGGAAATTTCACTTAACATTCTTAAGAGTGTTATTCAATTCTTATATTTTATTTCTTATTTTTTATCGTGTAAACGGCCTAAACCATAATATGTTAATATCATGATTTTTATTCTCAATCAAATGCAATTTTTACATTATAGATGAAATGGGACCTGTGATGAATCTTCTACATGGAGGGCGAATTAATGCACCCTTAAGACCGACCGAAACAACTAGTAAGTTGAACTATAAATTAAAATTTGAAGCAAAAATTATTTTCTTTTTAAATGAATCTTCTTATTGTATCTTGGACCAACTGGGTATCTTGGATCACTGATCTAAATTAAGGGAGTATATACCTACTACACTAGATTTTAAAGGTTGCATAGATAAACTTATACCAAATAACAATTATACATTTAAATTAAACTATTCTTTTCAACCAAAATTTCCATTAAGATGCTGATTTTACTCATTTTTTTGTTTTCAATGAATCTTTTTTATAAGTTAAAGGTACCCAATGATATTTTTCAAATGCAATAATTCTTCATCAAACATTTGTCTTATACTACAAAAAATGTTATCAACATCTTAGCATCACATGCTTTGTAATA
This sequence comes from Gastracanthus pulcherrimus, assembly GCA_949152435.1. NCBI lineage: Eukaryota > Metazoa > Arthropoda > Insecta > Hymenoptera > Pteromalidae > Gastracanthus > Gastracanthus pulcherrimus. Next base: position 110,440,369 of record OX424572.1, on the reverse strand, counting down.
TGTAAATAAGTACGACAAATTTGCAATTTCCCATAAGAGCCCATGTTAAACAGCAAAAAATAAAAACATTGATTTCACGACTTCTAGGTACCGTAGCCTTCTGAAAATTTATGAGTGTTTTTGAGGCATGGGCCAACCTGTATACAAATTTTTATAATTATCTCAGCGTTATTTCTATTTGGTATAGAATTCCGTTAAATCTTGTCAGCTTTATAAAATATATTATAGCCTGGGTACATGCAGTGACCAAATCTGTAAGTTGATAGCCATCGCAATTGTAAAGCGTGTGTGTGTGTGTGTGTGTGTGTGTGTGTGTGTGTGTGTGTGTATGTGTGTGCGTGTGTGTATACTATATATATTTATTTATTTATTTATTCAAAACCAGTTTACCTTACATAATTTTACAATTAAATAATAATAAAAATAGGAAGTAAAAAAAGTCAGTAATATATAAATTACATTATGTATATCGCAGAGATGCACTAGGCATCTGTACACGATCTGGCACAATTTTTTTTTTTTTAAATGGCATTTCGAACTCGAAAGTTCATCGCCTCATCTACGCAAGCCTTCCACGTTTCCCTATTTTGTGCCAACCCCATCCATTTCGCGCCTTCCCGCCCAATTTCAGTTACGTCTGATTTTACGTTATCCTCCCATCTGCGTCTAGGTCTACCCAGAGGTCGCGTTGCTTTCGGTTTTCCTTTCATTATGCGCGCTGCTATACGATCATCGCCCATTCTTGCCACGTGCCCTGCCCATCTTAGTCTCCGTGATTTTATTATTCTGTTAATATTTGGTGACGCGTACAAATTATGTAGCTCGTCATTGTGCAGTTTCCTCCACTCCCCAGTTTCCTCATCTTTCTTTGGCCCGTATATTTTCCGCAGAACCTTATTTTCAAATACCCTAAAACGATTTTCTTCCGCTTTAGTGAGCGCCCAGGTTTCGCACCCATACAAGATTACCGGCATTATTATACTCCTATATATCCTTATTTTGACATTTTTCGACAGTAGCTTTGACTTAAGTAATCTGTTCACAGCGTAGAAGCAGGCATTACCCGAATGAAGTCTCTTATTAATCTCGGCTTTAATTTCGTTTCGATCATTTATAGTTGTACCTAAATATCTGAATTCGCTAACCTTTTCAAAAGTGAAATTTCCGACTCTGAGATCCCCCTCTGCTTCGCGAATGCCCAGTTTCTCCATGATCATATATTTCGTTTTCGATTCGCTCACTTCTAACCCCGTGTTTTTAGCCGTATTTATAAGGATTTCCACATTTCTCGCCACCGTTTCACCATTATCTCCCACTATATCCAAGTCATCCGCATAGCCTAAAATTTGCGTTGTTCCGTTGAGTGTTGCGCCTAGCTCGCTAGCCTGCATTTTTCTAACAACATGCTCTAGCGTCAGGTTAAAGAGTACCGTTGAAAGCCCGTCACCTTGCTTCAAACCGTCGCGTATCATGAACGATTCGGATACATTACCGCCTACTCGGACCTTTCCAGTGCTTCCGTTGAGACATATTTGAATTAATTTTACGAGTTTTTTTTGGTACGCCAAGGAGCACTAGGATTTCATACATTTTGCTTCGTTTGACAGAGTCGTACGCTTTCTTAAAGTCCACAAAAAGCTGGTGTATAGTTTCGCAATATTCCTTATGGTAAACATTTGATCGCTCGTTGACCTGTTGCGCCGGAATCCACACTGATAATCTCCTATTATCAGTACTTTGTTCGCGGCCCCTTTTATAGTTTTTTCGATAGCCCCCCACAACCTGTTCGGATCGTCATCTACTCCCCTCTGTTCATCCGTTTCCTCGAGCGCCTGAAATCGGTTGCTAACTTCTACTTGGTACTTGATTCGCTCTATCCCGCTTCGTAGTTTTCCAATATCAAAGGTTTCTACTTTGTTCGCTCGCTTACTATTTTGACCGGCTACTAATCTGGCTCTTAATTTGGCCACTACTAGATAATGATCTGAGTCGCAATCCGCCCCCCTATAGGTCCTTACGTCGAGTACATTCGTGTGGCGCCTCTTATCAATAAGAAAATGATCGATTTGATTGTGCGTGGCCCCACCCGGCGATGTCCACGTTGCCTTGTATATATCCTTGTGCTTGAAGCACGTGGTCTTGATTTATTTGACTCTTTATTATCTATCATTAAGATAACTTGCCAGTAAATCCAACTCCTGACCTCTAATTCCTATACAATAAAGTTTATCTAATAATATTTCATGATCAACAGTATCAAATGCTTTCGCTAAATGCAAAATGATTATTATAGTAGGTTTACTGTGATCTAGATTATTATATAAAATATTAGTTACATAATTTAATGCGTCTTTAGTACTTATCTTTTTCATAAAACCAAATTGTTGATCTGTAATTATATTGTGTTTTTTATAAATTCGTATATTCTATTATAAATTATTCTCTCAAAAACTTTTGCTACATTATATTAACGAGATCGGTCTGTAGTTAGTGGCATTATGTTTATCACCGGATTTGTATACAGGTACTATTTCGGCTTTTTACGTACATTTGGCCAAGTAGCTTAGTTCTTGCTCAGCAATATGCAATAATAGTTCAGCAATATGTTTACAAATTACTTTGAGTGTTTTAGCATTTATTTTATCCACACCTCCGCTTTTCAATTTTAGATAATTTATTATACTTGTCACCTCATATGCACTTTTTGGATTTATGAACATTGAATTTTCGTACATCGTTGGTAGTAATTATTCTGTTTCTATTGGTTTGTCTATCTTTTCACTAAGTTTTTGACCAATTTCATAAAAGTATTTATTCATAGTATTAGGTATATCCACTTTATTTCAAATCTTAACATTATCAACCTTTATATAATCTATGGTGTCATTCGATTTAACTTTTTTCCCTACTTTTGAGTTTATAATTTCCCATAATTTTTTTGGTCTGCTTAAGTTATTTTGGACTAGATTTCATTTATGTTTAACTTTTGCATCTAAAATTACCTTGTCTAAGATTTTCGCATAATTTTTGTACTCACTTTTTAAATGTTCATTATCACGATCCATTTGCCATAGATTATATAAAAATTCTTTCGTTTCACATGATGTCATAATAGCCTTAGTAATCCAGCTTTTCTACCTTTATTCTTATCTTTATTTATTGTTTTGGCCATTTCTATACATTGATTTATCTTATTTATTAATGGGTCTGTTGCTACATTTGGATCTTGTATTGACATAATTTCATTCCAATTTCTAGTGGCAGCTGATTTCTCTAATTTGTAGTAATTTAATGTTATTTGTGGATCTTTACTGTTAGTTTTAATTTTATTTATGACAATAAACAATGGATAGTGATCTGTTAACGAATTTTTTAGTTTGTAGGTTTCTGTTTTTAGATCGTTAGTTTTAATAAAGACATTGTCAATACGAGAACCTTTGCAATTGCCAATCGGAGGCCTTAAATGCCTGAAAAACCTGGGACATATCCTTTATCTAAGATATTATACAAAAATTCCTGACTCAGAAAATTTAGTTCAAGTAGATCTACATTGAAATCTCTTAACACTAAATGGTTTTCAATATTTCTTTTTTTGTTTAGGAATTTGTTTAAATCTAAAATGAATTCAGTCTTTGGTATTTCGTGTGTTCTATATATCGAAGATATATATAATCTATTTGCATTGTTTAATGTATAACTTGTGTATTTATTATTTTAATCCTATCAGATTCAATAGTTTTGGTTATTTGAACAATATTTTTATTTACAAAAACAATTACCACATCATTTCTGTTTATTCTACTCATTATAGTAGTTTTCATAGCCATTTAGATCACACTCTTTATAATTTACTTGGTTAAAAGTTTCAGTACAAATTATTATAGATGGTTTAGTCGTTACACTTTGTATTATTATTTGTAATTTATCAAAATTTTTGTTCATACTTCTAATATTTACCAAAAGTATTCAATCTTCTTTATTACTTATAGTTTTGTTGAGAGTTTCAATACTTGAGAAAGTTTTTTCACGGTTAATTGTATATTTTTCTATTGTTTCTAAAAATATGTTTCTATATATATATGGGCGATTCTCTGTGAAATTGAAGACAATAAAATTCCTTAATCGCTAACCAATTTTAACATGTATATAGGGTTCTTATAAGTGTCTGTGATTTTTTTCCGATTTTTTTACCAAGTACGTTCGAGTTACAGTGGGTAAAAGGCGGTCATTTTAGCATTTCTTGAATTTTAGAACTGTTTTGAACGATTTTTAGCTCAATAGAAGTGCATTTTACGCAAGAATTGAATCTGTACTTTTTTATGCAAATTTTCTGAATTTAAAAAGAATCTTATTAAGGTCATATGACCCTTCATTATATGGATTTAGTTCATTTAAAAACTCAAAAGTTGAAAAGAAGAGAGATCGATCACTCGGTCGATTATCAAAAAATTCATGGAGATGCCTTTTTTTAGTACAAAAGTAACTGTACAAGTCCCAGAACGGCAATCGAGCTGTATTTCTTGCTAAAAATAAAAATAACAGTCAAATTATGCTAAAATGTGATTAAAATGCCTATTTAGTACAATTAATAATGGGTTCGATCATTCTGCTCAACGCCAAAAAATTCATGGACATACCTTTTATAGTACAAAAGTACCTGCGTAACTCACAGAATGATAATCAAGCTACATTTCTTGCTAAAAATATAAATAACAATCAAATTATTCTAAAATATGACTAAAATGCCTATTTAACACCTATAATAATGGGTTCGACTACATGGATCATACCTAAAAAAATTATAAAGGTAGCTTATATTAGTACAAAAGAAACTGATATAGTCTCAATACGGTAAATTATCCTAAAGAATTAATAAAGTGTACGCTTTTAATCATATTTTAGAATAATTTGACTATTATTTATAGATTTATCAATAAATACAGCTTGATTATCATTCTGTGAGTTACGCAGGTACTTTTGTACTAAAAAAGGTATCTGCATGAATTTTTCGGTGTTGAGCCGAATGATCGAACCCATTATTAATGGTGCTAAATATGCATTTTAATCACATTTTAGCATAATTTGACTGTTATTTTTATTTTTAACATGAAATACAGCTCGATTACCGTTCTGAGATTTGTACAGGTACTTTTGAACTAAAAAAGGCATCTCCATGAATTTTTTGGTAGTCGACCGAGTGATCGAACTCTTTTGTTTAAACTTTTAAGTTTTTAAATGAACTAAATCGATGTAATGAAGGGTCGCATGACCTTAGAAATATTTTTTTTTAAATTTAGAAAATTTGCATATAAAAGCTCCTATTAAGCTAAAAATCATTCAAAACAGCACCAAAATTCAAAAAATGCTAAAATTACCGTCTATGACCCACTGTAACTCTAACATACTTTTTTCAAAAAAAAGAACCCTAGATATGTCTTAAAATTGGTTAGCGAAAAAAGAATTTTTTTGTCTTCAATTTCACAGAGAATCGCCCATATATATACTTGATGTGTTGAGTCGGAAAGAACAATTGGCGCTAGCAATCTTTATGTACCTGGTCTATAGGGTAGTGGTCCAAGCTACCCCGTTCTACGGTAACATACGTTTCAATGAAAAATCAGATAATAAAAAAGTTCTGAAAATAAATTTTTCTGAAATTCTTAATTTTATTTTCTGGAGTCGTGAACGTGCCAGAAGTTCCATGTACGAGTCTGTTGGTTATTATGTCAAAAAGTCATAATTAATTTTATCCTTAAATATTAAATATTGCAAGAGTACTATTGTTTATTTCATGCAGTTGAGTACCTTTTATCAAAAATCAACTTTTTAGACACACGTGCTTTGCGTTATTCTCTATGCACTACATATCTGATATGTCATGGAAATATATGTTGTAAAAATGATGTTCAGGCCCGAGGAATTTTATGTTATGAACCTGAAATTAAGTCGGTCCCTCCCCGTAAATTTATTTCTTGTTGATATAATTACAGTTTTGTATAAGTTCTTACCGACTTCATATTTTGATTCATAAGTTGATTTTGTTGCTCATTGGACTGTTACATTATTACAAATATTTTACAAAATATTTTATAATAATTCAATTTACAAATTAAAAATAGATTGCAATCATTTAAATTAATTAACAATACTCTTCTCATTTTATAGGAATAGATAAAAATAAAATATTGTTGTATTGCCCTGGATGTGATAAATTAATTCAAGAAAATAATACGATTGGACTTGAAAACGAAGCTAGAAAATGCTTGATATGTTCGTCGACTATTCAATTCAATTGTGGGAACTGCGAAAGAAGTTACGCGAGTCGACGAAGTATATACAGACATCTAAAATATGAATGCGAAAAACTACCCAGTTTCCATTGTACCTTTTGTGATTACAAAGCTTTTCATAAGCATAATCTCATGCATCATATTAAAAAGGTGCATCAGAAAAATAGATACTTCTAAAAATGCATCAACATATGTACATATTGAGTTTACAGTATATATTAATTTATATAGTTTGTCTGTACCATTGTAAAAAGAACCATGTAAAATAAGGCGTTAGCGTAATATTAAGAAAAAATATTAATGTAATAATAAAAATGTCATTTGTACTTCTAAAATGTATTTGTTGCAACAGATGCATGATTTTTGCATTTTTTCATGCTTAGAAAAGGGACTAGAGTAATCGTTTCCCAACCGTTGGGCAATAAAATTATTAGTGGGAACATTTTTTTACCCGCTTATCACTTTATTGTTACCTGATTAATTCCACTCTATAGGCATAGAAAAGGGACAATCCAGACACGTGTTACAAAAAATATCGTATGTACCATGGACTAAAGGCCTGGAAACCTGGCGCGTTTGCAGTACTCATCTTCAGCTTGTAGCATACGTAGATTCGTTATCTGTTCAAAAAATCTCACTCGGTCAAAAAAGCCTACTACTTCCGTTGGTACAAAATATACTATATTGCCTATTTAAAAAAATGTATCTGATATAAAATTCAACTTATTCATAATTAAATTTACAATTGCTATTTATACTTCTAGGATTAGAAACATAAGAAATCATTGTAAAATAGTTCCTTTTCTGCTAAAGTCATTGTTACATTTGTACTTATATTATTATTGTTATTAATATTATTATTATTACTATAATCATTATTATTGATATTATTATTATTATTATTATTAATGAACGTCGCAATATCTATGGTCTCATATGGTATGCTAATCGGCCACGTGGGTCTGCAATGTATTTTGTAAATAAAGCATATTAATTTTACAGCAGTGTTTGTATCAGTCAGCAGAGATTAAGATTCGAACTCGGGTATCGGCGTGAAAAACCATCATTCTACCGACTGAGCCACCGCAAGTATTCCTAGGTATCAGTCAATGATCCTTAAATGTTTCATCAAAATTCATGTACCACAAGTCGTACTATCTCCTTGTACGGCAATCTATGTAATGATTTCACGAAATCAAATCCATCGAATACGTATTTTTATTTTATGTTTCATCGGATGAAGATGATTCTACGCATAATGATGTATTATTAAAGATCTTCATTTTGGAATTTCACAAACATTGATTATGTTCTACTGTTCGAAATATGTCGAAGTACTTAATGCGCAAAAAGTTGCCAATGTCTATTTATTTAAAATTACATTACTGTGAGAAATACCTATGCACAACAGTTATAGTAAAACACTATGTTTTTAAGGTTTGGTGACATTTTAAAACAGCACCACAAAATTTGATGGAGCCTATAATATCCTAAGTGCTACTTTAAAACACATTTTCACTCGTATTCGAAAAAAGATCACACGCCTACACGGGAAAAAGTATATTTATGTTATAATTCTTGTATTTATTATATATTCACATTTTAAACGTAAGGTCGCATATTATTGTTATATTATTATTATTTATTAATTATCTATGACTGCTTCGGAGAAAACATTTTTACCTAAACAAATTCATCTGTTGTTAGAAAAACCATTCATATAAACTTAGCAGTCATACCCTGGACTAAATCCTCGTTAGATTTATGTGAAAAATGTGTAGTTTAAATATGTAATATATTTCAAATCTAGATTACAAATTCTTTCAGATGTATTTTTTATTGGTAAAATTGCTCTAGAGGATTCTATTTAAATTTTTATAAGACTAAATTGCAATATGTTATGTCACGTTTGTTAAACAAAATATATTGTACGATGTATTAAAACCAGATAAAAAATAATTATTTTAATGAAGTTTTCATTTTAATCCATATCTATTTTACTTATATACATAATCATTTAGATGGACTCATCACTTTTTTTTTTTTTTTTTTTTATTATTATTTAACGTCGCCATGTTTGTGCTTCCATGTGGTGCTAATCGACGACGGGGGTCTGCGGTGTGTTTGTAAACAAAGCACATGTAATTTTTACAGAGGTGCTTGTATCAATCGGCAGAGACTAGGATTCGAACCCGGGTCACCGGCGTGGGAATCCGACACTCTACCGACTGAGCCGCCGCAGGCCCCTGGACTCATCACTTATTGGAATAATTAGAAATTGAATTATCCACTGTTCCGTCCAAGTTTTAATCTTTTGATAGTTTTTCCTGTCTGGGGTAATTTAGAAAAATGTTAGCATTCATTTGTTATTATCGCTTTCTGAAGTCTACAAAACTATTCTCTCGTTTTGTATGTATAACTTGCCTTACAAAAGATTTAGGTGCATGATAAATATAAATTTCACAATAATTTTTCTGAAGAAGGGTATGTTCGATAAACTCGAAACGTCGACAAGAATAAATAATTTTGGAAAAAATGTATTGTGATTGAATTTCTCACCTTTAACAAATATACATGAACGTATAATAATTTACTTATAAATATTTCAGAACCAGATTCATCTTCAAGCTGTAACAATCTTCTCAACGATTCAGAGGATTTAGGTAAACATTTATTTACAAAATATATCCTATACTTTTTTCATGTATAATATTTTTTATTGACAAAAATATGTACATCAATTTACAGATATTACATTAAAAGATATTAAAATAATATCAACACATTCAGTAACACATTCTGTGTTCGAAGAATATAACGATACACTTAAAGATACGTCATTCGAATCCGAGGACATGGATCCACTGGGCCAGTTAAAACCAAGTAATATTGAGTGTTCACTAAATTATAGTAATTTATAATTTTAAAAGAAATGACGAACTAAACAATTTGATTGCTATATTATTTCGTTTATACTAAAAATTTTGTCAGAATTTATTTAGTAAAATGTTATCTAGTAAAAGTATAAATAATCTTTTATTATACAGATTCCCACGCTGAAATAAGATTTCACTGTCCAAAATGCAAGAAAGAACTGAGTACTATGGAAACTATTTACATAAAAGACGAGTGTAGATGTAAAAAGTGCAATGTAGAAATTAAATTTCGTTGTAGTATGTGCAACAAAATGGTCTATAATCTACAATATTTGCAGAGACACATTAAATTTGTATGCGGAAAATCGCCAAATTTCGTCAATTGCGAAAAATGTGGCAAAATGTTGAAAAGTATAAAGCACCATTCGAAACGTTCTCAACTGAGAAAATGCCGTGAAAAGATGCTAGACCTCTGCCGACCGTGTCGTAAGTATTTCCAGTAAACATTTTATCATAATAAATGCATCAAGTTTAACTGAAAACTTGGACAGAAATTACTGTTATAACGGTTAAAATTGGACATTAGCTGTGGTTTACATGAATATATATGGATTTACAAAGACAAGTAGTAAATATTTTCTTATAGCTTCAACATTATCCTTATTTCTAATAATTTCACTTCTGTAATATGTGTACTGATTTTCTTGTCCCTCAAGGTTCCAGAAGCTTTAGTACCATGCGTTACCTTGTGTGCTTTTGATATTTAACAGCTTTTCTAAGTGTATCCTTATAAAATATAAAAAATCACTGATACTGATATCTCGACTATTTTCAAATCCACGTTAGATATTGTTTCGGCATTTTATTCAAATTAATCCTAGGGGAAATTGTTCTATTTTTTTATAGACAAGGCAATAGTTGCACCGTGTCGAAAATGACCACATTTGGTGTAACATAGACGAGAAGCTTTTTTTCGCCCTTAGTGCGCAATTTACTATTTCGAGCAAAACGCGTAGAAAAATTGTATTATATAACCAATGTGAGCGCTGCGTTACGTTTGTTGGCAAAGAATACTACTGCTGCGAGAGCGGTGGCGCGAATGAAAATGTATACTCCCATCCGCCATGTTTGTTAATTTAATATGGCTAATGAGAATATACAGGACCAGAGGGCGCACACTCAGAGAAATAAACTCTTACGTCTAGCGAAATTCTTCTTAAATATGTGCCAAGATGAGAATCCGCTTCATTCTAAATGATTTCTCTATGATTAAAAACAATTTATTCGATCCAAAATGAATCCTCTTGAGCCAATAAAAGATGAAATTTTGTTCTTTCAAACGATTCTTTTTCAATTAACTGAACTCTTTTTAAACAAACAGGAACTGTTTTGCATCAAGTAGATTTTCATCTTGGCGCATATTCAAGAAGAATTCCGCTTGACTTAAGAGTTTATTTCTCTGAGTGCGTGATAAATTTAAACTTTTAATACCTATTGAACCAATAGAGGAACATATTTTCGAAAAATGTAATACAAAATCGATTTTTCAATTGCCTAATGCTTTTAAAGGATTACCTTAAAATGTTCACCCTTCAATGTGAAAAAAGTATAAATAACAAACTGTTGATCATATTTCAGAATCAAGTTTATTGACTTCTCAAGATTCATTTTCAAGTCACAAAGCTACCGACAAAATATCCAAGGATGCAGGTACTTTAAAAATTGAAAAAATATGCTATTCTATTATTTGTATGATTTTTCTATTGACATCATTTCATAATTACAATGTTTTACAGATACAAATTTTAAAGCAGTATCAGCAACATCAGCACCCAACCGGACTTTCAAAAAAAGTAAACATAATCATTCATTCTACTTTAGTTTTTCTTTAAAAACTAATTCACTTATTAGCATATGGGCAATTTTACATAAAGTCGGTTGTTTTCTGACGGTCAAGATTGTTTGATTATTCAATATTATTGTAGCTGACTCAGTTCCGAGTATCAAACTGGCTATAAACAATACTAAAATTGTGTAATAGTTGATATATGGGGCATTTAGAACCGTAACGGAACAGGTCCATTTTATAAATATTGGAAACTTTCGCACACATTTTAACATTAGTCATATAAAAGATTAAAATTTAATAAATTTTATTACTGCAAGTTATAATTTAATATGCCATTTATCAATTGCACAGTTTAAATTAAATGAATAATGACGGAATTTATAAAATAATTTAAATTTTGATGAACATTTACTAAACTTTGAAAGTGGACTTGTTTCTTTATGGTTCTGAAAGGTTCACATGTTTACGGAGATCTTGATTACAATTCTGGGTCCCGATCTGTAGGCAGGGAACACATCAGCAGAAGCGTATCATTATCGGAAACGAAAGTCACCCCTACGTTTCCAATTCCGTCTGCAGTTTTCGCTGAGAGGAGATCGAGAATATTTTTAATCCCTCGAATTATTATGATTTGTTACAGGTTCATATAGCAAAATGGAAATTCACTGCCTTAAATGCAAGAAAGTGTTAAAACTAATGGAAACTATTTACATCTATCATGAGCCGCGAAAGTGTAAAGAGTGCCTAACGCCTCTTGTGTTTGGCTGTAAAAAGTGTAAAAAAATGTTCAACACTCGTTGCAGCATGCAGTACCACTTTAGAAGCTGTGACAAATTACCGAGTTTAAAATGTTCGATGTGCAATTTTAAAACATACTATCGCAAACATTTCATAGCACATTTTCGATACGTGCATGCCCAAGTTTATGTCAAATGCACGAAATGTGAAAAGAAAGTTAGATATTTAAACGAACATTTAAAAAATTGCACTGGAGTAAAAAGATCAAAGAATTATGAGTGCTCTTTATGTTATAAGAATTTCATTCAAAAGGCATATCGCAATAAACATGAGAAGTTTATCTGCAAACTTAGGAAACAATAAAGAAGTTGTAAATGTTATAAAATTGCACCTTCTGAATGTCGTCGATTGCAAAGAAGCTTTATTTATTCCATTTTAATTATTTCTTTGCAAATGATATAATAATCTTATATATTATTTTCTACTATATCGCATGTAACTGTGAATAAAAATAGAAATAGTTTATTTAAACATTGGATATATTTCTCAGTCATTTTTTACGTCTAATATATAATATCTTCTTACAGTATACAAATATGTACATACATTATTAATATTATATAGATAGATATTCAAACAAACAGACTTATATATCAGATTAGATTGCAATTCCATGACGTTAATGTTCAGTTACACCACTCTGTTACGTGGATAATAATCTACTCATAAATGTTTCAGAATCAGATTCATCAACATCTGAAGATTTACTTTCACTACAGAACATTATAATGGAAAATTAAGAGAAGACAGCTAGGCCCCGATTTAATGTATAAATTAATATTCCACGTTTTATACATAAAAGCATTGAAAGGGTTCCGAGCATTAGTATTTATAATTTTCCAATGAAATATGTAGTTTTAAACTTACTATTACAGTTCAGAACTATCTGCAAGATGTCTTATCCAAAAGTTAGGATATACTAATTATATATTTTTTGAAATCGTGTTGGAATAAGTGCGTAGAAACTTTTATATTCTTTAAATAAGGGTGAGCGTCATCACCTCAAATCCGCTGACGTATTTTAAATTAAAATACTTAATAAAATAAGAATTGCTTAAAGCTTATTTTTTGTGTTATTTAATTTTGATATATTATTTAGAATATTATAACACGTGTAGTACAACCCCAATGAAGCAATAAATATGCTTAATATTTTATTTAATAGTCGAAATTTATGTATGAAATGTATGTGAAAACTATTATTGTCCATAATTATTGAACCAACAGTAATATATCATTACTTATACTCAAAATTAGTAATCTATTATAGATATTTTAATATCCATTTGAAATAAGTGTGTAAAAATGTATGTAACAAATATGAGGCATTCGTGGCTCAACTGGTTAAGGGGATGCGTCAGACATACTATACCCGCCGATAAATGCATTCGAAAATTTTGTTTTACTCAAAAAAAAACGCAAAGAATCAAATTTCCTTTTCAGGAACCTTTATTTACGCTAAATACATAGCGGAACACTCAAATTACTATCAGAATAAAAGATTAGTATAATCATGTAATTGCTAATTTTCGATTCTGATAATAATTCGAATGCTCCGATATATATTTTACGTAAATAAAGCTACTCTGAAAAAAAGAATTGATTCAATGAAAGGACGTGATACAATGAAAGCGCTATTAAGGGAACCTAACCAACTTAAAATTACAAATAAATTGGTTATATATTTTTAGGTAAGGATAAATTATTCATCATATAATTACCTATTATTATTTCTGTAATTTTGAACATTATATCAAAATATGTCGGAAAAAAATTGTATGCTTTTCTTCCATTTACGAGGGTAGTTCAATAAGTCTTTAGAATAAAGTATAAAAACAATTTTTTTTGGGTAAATTTTTTTTTATTTTTCAACATAATCTCCTTGGAGCTCTATACACTTGGTCAATCGCTTTTTAAGTTTTTTTAATCCTTCAAAAAAAGTGCGTTTTCGGAAGTTCCTCAAAATAAGCACTTACAGAGGCAATGACGTCTTCATTGTCCGTAAATCTCTGTCCACCGAGCCATTTTTTCAAGTTTGGAAATAAGAAAAAGTCACTGGGGGCTAAATCTGGTGAATACGGTGGGTGTTCGACCAATTCGAATTTTAGTTCTTCAATTTTAGCCATTGAAACGAAGCATGTGTGAACTCGGGCGTTGTCGTGATGAAAGAGAATTTTTTTTCTCGCCAAATGTGGTCGTTTTTTTTTATTTTCTTCTTTCAGCTGCTCTAATAATGATGCATAATACTCACCAGTAATTGTTTTACCCTTTTCCAAGTAGTCAATAAGTATAATTCCACGTGCATCCCAAAAAACTGTAGCCATAACCTTACCAGCTGACTTTACGGTCTTTGCCTTCTTTGGAGCTGGTTCGCCTGTGGAAATCCACTGTTTGGATTGTTCCTTTGTCTCAGGAGTGTAGTGGTGTATCCATGTTTCATCCACAGTCACAAATCGACGAAAAAATTCCTCAGGATTCCGACTTATGCGCGCCAAAAGAGCCTCAGAGGCGACCACTCTATTGCGTTTATTCTCAGCTGAGAGCAAACGCGGCACCCATCTTGCCGATAGCTTTTTCATGCCTAATTTTTCATGTAGAATTGAAACAACTGCACCTATAGATATCCTTGTGGCCTCAGCTAACTCACGCACTTTTAATCTTCTATCCTTCAACACCATATCGTGGATTTTATTGATGATTTCGGGAGTAGTTGCTTCTACGGGCCTTCCTGAACGTGGTTCGTCACTTATTGATTTACGACCACGCTTAAATTCATTTACCCAGTTATAAACCGTTGCTAAGGCAGGGGCAGATGTGCCATGAACTGAGTCCAATTCATTTTTTATCTCATATGGAGTTAAACCCTTTAAATGAAAATGTTTAATTACCGCTCTGAACTCGTTTTTTTCCATTTTTCTTAACAAGCAATTTTTTTTTTTTTTCAATTGGTTATAAAAACACGTAAACTCAGAAGATGTGGACTGTGACTGCACCATATATCTAGTCGGGAGTGGTGCTGACTGAAAACAGATGATTTGGAGCGATTCGCGCGCCATCTGTTGGTCATTCTAAAGACTTATTGAACTACCCTCGTATTAGGTCCTTTTTTTCGGTCATAATATAAATTTGTATATTTCTTGCTCTGCCGAAAAGTGTTGTCAAACTGATCGGATTGAGTTTTTGAGCTTTTATTGTGTTCAAAACTCTTATAATTAGAATACGCGAGTGGGAGTTTTAAAAACAAAATTATTGATTTTAGTTATAGCTTATTTAATCCTGAATAATTTAATTTATTTTTAATTATATTATATAAAATGTAGCTTAAATGGGTTATAACTTCGGTCGATAATTTTGTTTTTCAAATTCCCACACTCATATCCTAATTATATATATTTTGAACACTATAAAACCTCAAAAACTCCTATTCGATCAGTTTGACTCTCACCTTACGACAGAGCAAGAAATATACAAGTTTGTATTATGTTAAAGTTGAAGGTGGTTAGACCCCCTTAAGAAAGAAATAGTTACAACTAAATCAGCCGAATCCAAAAATATTGATACAGTGGGCTGATTGAAACAATGTAATATTCATTATTAAAAATATTCTATTTATTCTTTCTAATATTTTGTTTATAGAAATTAACTGATCTACAAGAATATTATAGATTAAGAAGTTCATTCCGGCATGACTCAGAAATGACTGATGAATTGTCACAAATTTCATTACTTGTCCCGTCATTGTAAAAGTAAAAATTAATAAAATTATTTTTGTAACCGATTTTGTTGTTCTTTGCATTCGTTAAATGATGTAGAAATTTCGAGTTTTTATTAAATGTTCGAAATTTAAATTATTTTTGATAAATATTACAAAAATCGGCTTATACATTAGCTAGCGCGAACCTGTTAAATAAAAGTATGAATCATCTATTACGATCGCTCTCTAACACTTCCAAAACTATTCTTTTCTTTTTTATATATTTATATATTATTTAGATGCTATTTTCTCATTTCAAAAAATAAGTATGTACTCATAAGTAATTTACTCATAAATATTATTATTATGTTATTACAGAACCAGATTTACCAACAGCCCAAGATTCATCTTTAATCCACAACAATGTTGTTAAAAATTCAGAGGATTCAGGTAATCATTTACTTACAAAATATGCTCTATATATAATATATTCAATTGACGTATTTACGTGAATTTGCAGATATTAAAATAATCTTAGTAAATTCAGTAATTGATTTCGACGATAGCGATAACCCCGTTATTTCTGACGGAACACTTAAAGATAAATCACCTGAATCCGAAGATAAAGATCCACTAGGCCAATCAAAACAAAGTAATTGTTTTTTTTTGATAAATTAATTATAGTTCTTCTTAGTTAAATAGTTAACTACCGGTGACTCAACAATGTGGAAACAATACTATTATTAACGTTTTATTACATTATGAAAATATACCTAACCTTTTTTTGCGTGTCTCTCATTTAAGTACACAAAGATCACACGGATCCAATTTCGACATACGATTTCAAAATTATTTAAAAAATGTATGAATATCATTAGGCAGATAAAAAATTTTGAATTTAAAAGTTTAAATGCTTTATTTTTCATGCACGGTACTAAAATTTTCAAATATACAAATGATAAAATTGTAAAAATGATTTAATGCAAACGTATTTTAGATGAAAAGTAGGCGAAACCTATCGTTGTGAATAATTCATCAGATATGCTTTCATTGCATGCTTTTTAGCATTAATTGAGTTTTAACTTGCATACTTAGAAATATAAACCTTTGAAACATTCAAGAAGCTTATAGAATTTCTTAATTCAATGATCCGACTGACCGCTGATCACACCGATCCCGCTCTCCCCTATATAAAACGCTTGTTAATAAACGCCATCCAGGTAAAAATAGATTTCAAGTAGGTTCGTGTAACATCATGAATCATCATGTATGTTCATTCACCTTTAATTAAGCGAGATTACGCAGCAAAAGTGTTCAAAATGGGGCACTGTTCAAAATGTACACCGGATTCTCACTAAAACTATCCGCTCGCATAGTATAGACGACGGTAGATCATTCATTGTAAGGCGACAAAAATCACGCCCTTGCTTTCCCTACTACTAACATACCTACTGCTAAACTGTAACGGTAGCACGTAAACATATCTTAAATTGTAAGAAAACGTATTTTGTCGCCATTTTTTTCGATTTTTGCGTGTATTTTTAATAGAAATTTTCACATCTCACTTAGCACTACATACATAATTGTAAATTCAAGGTTCGCACTACTCGCAAACTGCACCTCGGATTGGGAGTATAGAGCCCCCTCGGCATCTTCTTGGCGTGATTCTTGCATCATGCATTCGTTTTCCCATGGAAGAATTTACTCTCGGCAGAATACTGTTCGAGTATTAGTTGCCGACACTACCAGTACTTGCAAATGTTAAAGGTCCATCACTGAGATATAACGGGGATGATAAGAACGGGACAGTACAACACTTTTCTTCTTGATATATTCAAAATGTACAAGAAATATACAGTTTTAGGCACACGCGAGACATTTCACTCAAAGTTTAGTGTAATAATCATAACTACAGATTACTATCGCGCGGCCGAAAATTTCACGTAAGCTCAGTAATTGTACATTAAATTAATATTTTATTAAAAACTAGCCTAAAAAGTAGGTTAAGTTACGCTTGACAATTTAGCGATGTTTTGTTTTCTTTCAATATCGGTAAAAAGAATTGCACCGACTCTGAGACGTTTTTTGGGACAACGTCGATTCTTTTTACTAGCCCATTCTTATCAAAACGATATAATTCCTTTATTGGTTCAGTGCCGAAAAATAATTTACTGGCATACAATATTCAGCCAGAATCGGCTCGAATTATCACTGCTGGCAAATTCTTTCATGGGTTAGTGCGATTCCAGTGTATAATTTTGAAATAAATTATGCATTAAACAATTTTACTGTTCTAATCTTTCATTTATATCGGTAATCTCGAAAGAACTTATATACGAAAATATTGTACAATTAAAATATAAACAATCTTTTCTTATACAGAATCATTTGCTGAAGTAAAATTTTATTGTCCAAAATGCAAGAAAGAGTTGAATAAAATGGAAACTATATACATCATAGGCGAGCCATATAGATGTAAAGAGTGTTGCTCAATACTTCAATTTGGTTGTAGTCTATGCGACAAAATAGTCAAATCACAAAATCACATACAACACCACTTTAAATATGTATGTTAAAAAACAGCAAAATTCAAGTGCTCACGTTGCGAACACAAGAGTTATTGGCGCCATGAATTAAAAACACATTTTGAACGAGTACATAAAACTAAACCACCCAGTTATGTCAAATGTGCAAATTGTGGTAAACAGTTTGAAAGTCACCACTCGACACGTGGTCAAGTAAGAAAATGCCGTCAGAAGAAAGAACATCTCTGCCTACTGTGCCGTAAGTATTGCCAAATTTAACTGTAAACTTGGGCAGAAATGACTTTCATAACGAATGAAATAATATTATTTTCTATTGGTTACTTCAGCTAAGGTTAAAACCACTCTGACTCTCAAAAATGTTAGGTAATTTTGACAATGTTTTGACAACTTATATATTTTTTTTTCTCTTTTCTTATGGTCATGAAAACTAAGTTTTTAGCTCGATTCCAATGTTAAAACGCTTCACAGATATCTGCATCTCAGATATACCATTTTAGAATACAATAATCATGAAAAATGATTTGTCTCATATATTGGACTAAACAGTCAATGATGAAATAAGTTATGTAAAAATGGTAACCGATTTAAAAAATATGCTTTAATAGATAATGTATTTTAGAATTTACTATCAAAGCATTAAATAAATCGAATAAAATTTGTTCTAGTTATGCTGCTAATTTGAAAAAAAGTGATTTTATTCGCGCTTTAACTATAATGGCCACTTTATTGACCTGAATAGCGGGACGAAATTGATGTTATTCCTTTTTTAGTGTATTGCACAAAAATACTTTATATGCGGGAATAAAAGACTTTTTCTTCTATTTTGAACTATTTCTTTCTCATTTTGTAGGTCCGACTATTCAAATCAATAAAGCCGACTTTTGCTTTTAAACATGATTAACTGATTTATAAATGGATTTTGCTTCTTTTTATAATTTTCATTTGTCAGAATAACCTCAGTACCTTGTGTTATGAAGAACTGGTTCAACTACTTTACTCGTCTCCGGTTGACTATACGCACTCGCCTTCTATTCGTGCTACCTCGCCTTCTACTCGTATTGCAAACTACACTCATAAGGGGAGACCACGGAATCCGGGTCTTGGATTTTGATGAAACTTTGGGGATCGACTTTTAGAATCTAAAAATGAAGCATAAAACCCGTTATTTTATCCAATGAGTCTTTAAATCTGAGATAGAGCTAATAAACATTAGCATTACTCATATGGGCAATGCTAAAAATATGAATATATATATATATATATATATATATATATATATATATATATATATATATATATATATGAAGAAACGTTTGAGAAGTTGATATGTATGTACATTTTTTAATGTTAAATTATTATTAAATAAATACATAAATTTACATATTTTATGAATTAACAGTATAATCCAATGCCGGGAGGGGCATTTGCCCGCGGAGTAGTTGGTTCTATTAAAAATGTGGTAAATGTTATTGTATAGTCTTTGACAAATTTATAAGAAACTTGCAAAGCAAACTGTGCGTGGGGATATTGAACTCAATTTTTCAAGAAATGTTTTGTATACTTCAAAATTTACTTGTATACTACAGTATTAAATGAAACATAAAACATTTACACAAATAACATTGCAGTTAAGTTAAAGGCGTGAATAAGTCATCGTTTTGTTTATTATTCAAACAGGTTATTTGCAATACATCGCGTAATAAACTGTGGTTCTTTTTAAATTTACATTTTTAGCAATTTCTGAAGTCAAATTGAAAATAATTATGAACGTTAAAGCTCCTTTCTGTAGATGTATGCTATATTAACCAGCATGTGTATTTTAAAGTAATCTTGGTTTGATATTCAATATTTTTTGTGCATCTTTGCTTGATACTTGATTTCTTTTTGTGCACGTTTTGTTTTTAAATAACAATTGCTTACCATAAACGAAAGAAGCTTCTATGTTTGCCTTTATTTTTAAATATCATTCGTATATCAGCCAATATAAGGTTCGAAATTGTTTTTTCGCTTTCTAAGCATGAACTGTTGAACACGCGTTGGGTCCCGCTGAGGACTTAGGACTACGCTCTACAAGGGCCGACTGGCTTTCCTTCTCTGCTCGTATCAGTTTTCTCTCAGCCTTCAAAGAAGAAGCTTCTATATTCTCCTCAACAAGCGTTAGGAAATCCAAATATAAATGCGGTAAAATTTGTTATTGTTTGAAATAACTTAGTGTAAATTATAATGTCGGTGTATTGTGAGGTGAAGTTTAAAATTAATGTTAAAGTTTTCAATATGCGTACAAAGTGTATAGGTGAAGTTTGAATGTTTCAAAACCTTGGTTTGTTTTATTTATTTTTAAATTAAAATCTTTCTATTTGTAAAACATAGCATATATGATGGAGACTGCCTGATCATACTGATGAGGCCTGCAAGAAGTATTAAGGCCGAAACGCTTTAAACTTTAAACTTAAACTTTTACTGATTGGAATGTTTGTATGATGTTAATACGAACACTCGTTTCTTAAAAATGATTTGAACGTCTATCTTTGATAAAATTTCGATGATTGCTTCTAACAGCAAATTGTAGACGAGATTTTTAGAGTGTCTCATACACTCTTTAACAAAAATCTACTATATTTATTAGAACAACAGAAACAACTACTCTGCGGGCAAATACCCCTCCCAGCATTGAATTAAACTGTTAATTCATAAAATATGTAAATGTAATTAACATTAAAAATTCAAATATTTTTCGTATTTATCCTGCAAGTTTCTCGTAAACTTTTTAAACGGATAAAACATGTTACGTATTTAGAGTGTTTCATATACTCTTTAATAAAAAATCTACTATATTCATTTGAACAACAGAAACAACTACTCTGCGGGCAAATACCCCTCCCAGCATTGAATTAAACTGTTAATTCATAAAATATGTAGATATATTTTAACATTAAAAAACCAAACATTTTTTGTATTTATCCTGCAAATTGAAGTTTTTTTTCCTTTTTTATAGCAATAAAGGGAAAACCATTTTAAAGTAGGTTTCTGATAAACCTATTACATCGTATTATTAGTTTTTCACTGTATTTATATGTAAGACTCATTCTTACAAAGAAGAGTCTACCTCTTCAAAGCAAGAAATACATAGGTCCTTTAATATTATAAATGTAAAGCGTTTCGGCCTCAAGACTGCCTGTAGACCTCATCAGTATGATCAGGCAGTCTCTATCATAGACGCACGTATATTTAAAAAAATAAATAAAAAAAAACTTTTAAACAGTATATCAAAGAAAACATCTAAATTTAATTACTTTATCATACCTGTAAAGTTTTGTAGAATCAATGTCACACAAACACCACATTTTTCTTCTGCAAAATTTATAATTACAATCGAATGATAAATTCAAACAAAAATCATATTAAAAACCAAATTATTAAATTTGACTTGAAAATAAAGACAAAGTGTACAATCAGTAGGTGACGCTTGTAAAATTTTGGACTTTCGGAGCCGAACGACCCGCTACAATTAGTGCGTGTAGTGGGTCGTTCGGCTCCGAAAGTCCAAAATTTTACAAGCGTCACCTACTGATTGTACACTTTGTCTTTATTTTCAAGTCATATTTTATGAATTAACAGTTTAATTCAATGCTGGGAGGGGTATTTGCCCGCAGAGTAGTTGTTTCTGTTGTTCAAATGAATATAGTAGATTTTTTATTAAAGAGTATATGAAACACTCTAAATACGTAACATGTTTTATCCGTTTAAAAAGTTTACGAGAAACTTGCAGGATAAATACGAAAAATATTTGAATTTTTAATGTTAATTACATTTACATATTTTATGAATTAACAGTTTAATTCAATGCTGGGAGGGGTATTTGCCCGCAGAGTAGTTGTTTCTGTTGTTCTAATAAATATAGTAGATTTTTTGTTAAAGAGTGTATGAGACACTCTAAAAATCTCGTCTACAATTTGCTGTTAGAAGCAATCATCGAAAGTTATGTATTATATTTTTTATCGTAAAGTAGGGTCAATTTTTCCGTAAATTAAGGAAATTTTTCCCCATTTATCAGGGAATTTATCTCATAAAGTTAGGTGTTTCATGTTTACTATGATTATCACGGTAATTTTTGCCATAAAACTATCTGCCTTTAAGTATTCATAATATTATAGTTGAAGTCGATTATTCATTTCTCGATCAGTAAATTTCAAGATAGGAAATTTTAATTTTTATTGACTTCCAAACCCTCATAAAATTAGATCTAGAAACGGATATAAATGCGTAGATGGTAAACTACTGATAACTTTTTCAGAATCAGATTCATCAATAGCTCAAGATTCAGTTTCAAGTTACAATGACAGCGTCAAAAACTCAGACGATCCAGGTAACTTGACAGCTGAAAAATATACACTTTTACGAATGTGATTATTTCTATTGACTTAATTGCAACCTATTATAGATAAAGGCATTCAAATAATCGCAGTAAAATCTGTTGATTATGACAGAGATGAAGACAGAAAAGGATTCATTTCTAAAGCCAAAACATCTCAAGATAAATTAATCAAAGCTCAGCTTATTCGCCGACGTAGACAGTTAAGAAACAGTATGTTCAATGATTAACTCTATTATATAATTTCCTCTTTATGATTAAAGAAAGAAAACTAATTCACTTTTTTGTATATACACATTGTTTTATAATTTTTAATATAAATTCTTATTATTTTTATAAAATACAACGATATAGTGAATATAAAGAATATTATTTTGAAAAAATTATTATTATCATTTTTACAGATTCATACGGCGAAATGAGACTATACTGCGGACAATGCCAAAAAGAGCTTGACATAACGGAAACTATTTACATCAGAGGCGAGCCGCGAAAATGCAAAGAGTGCCTAGGGCACCTGACGTTTGGCTGTAAACAGTGTACGAAAGTGTTCAGTCATCGTCATAGTCTCCGGCATCATATCAAATATGTGTGTAGCAAGTCACCGAACCTGAAGTGTTCGCAGTGTGACTGCAAAGTCTACTCATCCCGTACTCTGAGAAACATGTTCGATCTGTACATAGCTTCAAATACACCGAGTGCTCAAAATGTGGCAAAAAAATAAAAAATTTAAGAGTGCACTTAAAATATTGTACTAGAAAAATACACTTACAATATTACCAGTGCTCACATTGTTTAAAAAATTTTAATAGTGAGGCGCACCGCAATGCCCACGAGACATTTTACTGTAAACCTACGCAAAAATAACGAGATTTGAGAAAATACTTAAAAATGTCCTCGGTTGCAAAAAAGCCTAATACTTCATAACCTATCTTCATCATTTATAATATTATTATGTTGTCCAAAATGTATACCACTTTTTCAATAAAACTTCTAAAATGTAGGGATAAATGACAAAATAATGAAAACAGTAGTACTATCTCATAGTACAAAGAGTATTGTTATTCTAACAATTTTAGTCAAAAGTTGAATCGTAATAAATGTGAGAGATTCCATTACAAATAACATTGTGCCATTTTATTCTATTTCCTTTTATTAATCTACAAATAGAATATACCATCCACCCTGAATTTATTAGTTTAGAATAAGTGGTACATAACAAAAATCTCTATGGAAACATCACCACTTTTTTTAACTTTGAGAAAATATCTCGAAAACGTGGTTTTAGTCTGGGATAACAATGTTGCAGAGATATATTTACTGGAAACTAAAAATTAAATGAAAAAAGTAGGACCTTTATTTATTTGAATATGATATGTCATTGTAAGGTGGTTATGCCGTTTTTAATTGACCATTGGAAAAAAATTATATAAAAAGCTTGTAAAGATTCAATTATTTAAATAATAAAATATATTAATGAAGACTTCTTAATGAAATGGAAAACAAATATCACAACAAAATCGTGACTTCGGAAGTGAAAATATTATCAATTTAGAAAATGCTACTTATACAATAGAATGTTCATTATTGTTAAATGAATTTTAATATTGCGGGGCTTATTTTCTTCTTTATATATAAATCTGCAAATTCACGGTTTAAAAATTATATATATTTTTTATCCTTAAGGAGAAAAGACTATTTTTGTTTATATATAAAATCTAATAAACAATTAGTCTTTTCATCTAAAAGTTAAATTAATATGTAATTTTTTAACGGTGAATTTGCAGACGAATGTTTAAAGAAGAAAATCAGCCCCGCAGTATTAAAATTGATTGAAAAATAAAGAAAATTATATTGTATTATTATAATTTTTTTAATTGACATTATCTACGGTTCTGACGTCACGATTTTGTTAAAATTATTGTTTCCATTTCGTTAAGCACTATTCTTTAAGGTGGTCCTATAGTAAATTTTGAAAAATTTGATAGTTACATGATAAAAATATTTTAGATGGGTGGTTATAGGTATTTATTACCTAAAAAGAAAGATTTTTGTAAATTTTCATATATTTTTAGACGGTATACCCATAGTTATGTATGAAAAACTAGCAATTTTCAATGATAATTGATGTTTTTTCAAAACTGTCCTTGCACATGGGAATGTAAGCATAGCATTTGAAAAAATTATGTAATATCTAACACCTGTACCACAAAGAACTGTGAAATCCAAGTTTTTAAAAACACAATTATAAAGAAAAATAAAATTGTATTGGATTTTCATTGTAAAAATAACCTAAAAAACACATTTTAGCTTTATTAATAGAAAGTTAGCTAGAATGGCTGGTTAGCTTATTAATTATTTACCAGATTAATAAGCTATTAATAAGTCAAATTATAGCTAATATCGGGCTAGATATCTGCTAAAGACTATGCTTTAAGCAAAAACGTATTTTGTTTGCAAATCTAACCTATTTATATTTTGTTTTGAAAAGTTATTAGTTTTTAAAAATATACATTATTATACTTTATTGAATGTCAAAATAAATATTTTTATCAACAAATAACAACTTACGAGATTATAGGAATATATATATATATGCAATACTAAAAGTATTCGATAACTAATAATTTCCTTTCCGAAAATTAGTCAATCATAACTTAGTCAACAAAAATGTTGTGATTGATGTCGAATATAAAATTTTGTAATACAACTTCATTGTAAAACTACAAATATTTGTTTACCAATTCTCCAAATTTCGTCATAACTTACATTATTCTGTTTTTATTGTTATTTTTAAAATAACAATAATTATATGACTACATGCATTCTATTATTTATAACATAACTTTCTTTAATAAAGACACTTAAATTTTACTCGGGGCTTTTACTAAGCAATTGTTATAATATGAATAAGTCAGTTAAGTCCAGCTTACTCCAAACAATTTTGAAAAAATCGAAATTTTTTTTTTTCATAAATTGCTACTGTATACTCGTAGAAATAGTTTAGAATTAGTCCCGAAGGTCAGCAAGACCGAGAAGCAGGTATAAAAGAGTGGGGAGCGGTGCGCGCCAAGCGGTAAATCCGGCCGCGAACGCCTTCGGTAGCACAAATAAAAACTTTAAACTGATTTTTCTCCGAACCACGTTTTTTCGCATGGATGACACTCTCATTTCAAAACTATTGCACTTATCGACATGAACCAAACGGCATTTTACTCTTTAGATGTCTGGCTATATCCTCAAGCAGAACCAGAAATATTCATTATTATTTAAAAAAGTTATAAACAATTAAAAGTGATAGAAAAGGGTAAAAAAATTCAAAAGTCCGCCATTTTGTTTTTTTATATTGAAAATGTTTCATTCTGGTTGAGGCCATAGCCAATTCGATACAGAACATGAAACCGTTTTGTTTTTTGCTTTCAGATAATTCGTTTCCAAGAAATTATGTCATCCATCTACTAATCAGACGAGTTTCAGCAGCCATTTTCAAAACCGCCATTTTGAACAAAAAAAAATTTTTTCAAGTAATTTAATATATGTGCTTTTATATGTAAAAAAAATTGATTACTCAACATGTTTTGTACTATGAATAAAATTTATTGAAAAAAATCACGTTTTTTGGAGTAACCTGGCCTTAAATATTGATATAAGCACTGTTAAAAAATAAAAAAATTTTATTACGATAATAATTTTTAGTATTAAGTTAGTTAATTTCAGTATTTTAGTATTGGTATACTAAAAATTATTATCGTAATAAAATTTTTTTATATATATACCAAATAGAAATAACGCTGAGATAATTATAAAATTTTGTATACAGGTTGGCACATGCCTCAAAAACACTCATAAATTTTCAGAAGGCTAGGGTACCTAGAAGGTACATTTACCCTAACAAAATACGACCATAAATATTGAATGTCGAATCGATGATTTGCAATACGGCGTAACTGCTAAATTAATAACTTCGGTTTAATTAGATTTTTAGAATTTTGGGATATATGTCTAAAGTGCCATAACTTTTTTTCAGAACGAGGCACACAAACGAAGATCAACTCAGAGCTGTAGTTTAGGTTGAATTTACTTAAGCAATTGGAATCAGAATGATAAGTTAAACGGCGTTCATGTTTTGTCAGTAAGAATAAAAACCGCTGCCAATTCATTGGCCCTTAGCTTCCTCCAACTAAATTAATTGTTTCAATATGAAATTCTTTGCTCGTATAAAATATTTTAAATTGCTATATCTTAACGAAATATAACCGTTTAAATCATTTTATCATTTTGATTATTATTATCATTATCATCATCATCATCATCATCATCATCATCATCATCATCATCATCATCATCATCATCATCATCATCATCATCCTTGTGGACCAAAAAATAACATAACGACTTCGAAGTCTCCAGATTAATAAACGTCAAGTAAATCCGATTTATATTAAAACTTAAATCCACCATTTTGAATTTAGTATTTTTGTTAGAAAATGCATAATCAGTCCAATGTATAGCAACCCAACCAAAAAATACCCGATTATCAACTTTCAATCAAATACAATTGATTTTAAAAATTTTTTTAAAATCATAAAAATGAAAATAAATAATAAAACAAAAACGAATTGATGAGTCTTAAGAAAATATAGTATAGCCAAAAATGTTAAACTCTTTCAAATGCATTTACACTGAATCGATCATATTACTTCTACATACCAAAAAAATTTACCTCATCAATTTCTGAATATCGTAAAATAGAAAAAGCATTATAAAACAAAATTGAGTCGATAAATCTTAAAATTATTTCTTTGTAATTCCGAATCCTTATTAAGAAACAAAAAAAAATGAGCCCAGGTTGACAAAAAATGACCACACCGTTCTCAATCAAAAGTTCTCATGATTTGGGCAAAGAACTTAGCCAAGAGATTACTAAAAGCTACCTTTCAGGAAATTTTCAGACAAATTTTTTTTTTTTTTTTTTTTTTTACATTATTTAACGTCGCCATGTTTGTGCTTCCATGTGGTGCTAATCGGCGACGGGGGTCTGCGGTGTGTTTGTAAACAAAGCACATGTAATTTTTACAGAGGTGCTTGTATCAATCGGCAGAGACTAGGATTCGAACCCGGGTCACCGGCGTGGGAATCCGACACTCTACCGACTGAGCCGCCGCAGGCCCCTTTTCAGACAAATTAAAGCCATTTTACTCAAGTAAATGAACGACAAAAAAATCGATTTTTTTCACAAAATGACTTTTTTCTCAGCAAAAGAAAAAGAAAAAAACTTGAAAATTTTACAGAATATTCTTCGTCATATTCCTAATCACCTCAAAATTTTTCAAATATTTTCCTTCATATTTTTCACAGATGGCCGTTTAAACAAAAAACAACATTTCCCTGTGTAACGTAAACAGGGAAATAACTTTTTTTAAATTTCGGGTCGGAAAAGCTAGACAATTGTATGCTCTTTAAAATGCATTTAAAATGAATAGATAATATTATTTTAAATATACAATAAAAAATGAAAAACTAAAACTCAAAAATCGAAAAACCACAGAAAAACAAAAAAACATTGAGAAATTAAAAAAAAAATTTTTGCCGCCTTCCTTAAAAAAAAAACAAATTCAATAAGCCCTGAATCAGGTAATTTAACCGTGGACTACTCGAGATACAGAGGGATACACACACACACACACGCGCGCACACACACATACACACACACACACACACACATCCATACATTTTCTAAAAATATAATTCTAACATGTTTTAAGCAAAACATTTTTTTCACTATTACAAAGCTTCCTTAAGGAGGAAGCCAAATTCATCTCTTTGGACATAACAATTAAAGTAATCTTTCATCTTTGTTCGTCTTGGATCATTGGATTAAGTCTAATTATGAGGACTATGCTGTTCGAACATATTGCTAATGATGTGTAGAAATACAAAAAAGATTACTTGAGATATATTAGTAAATAATATTAAAATGATCAACAATTTTATAGTTCAGACACTAAATGTTAAAAGTTCAGCATATACACCCTAGTGTGAGAAATCTATTAAATTCTATTAATTCCTTTTTTCAAATGTGAAAAGATCCTATTTGCGAATAGGATGTATATGCAATTTTTGTATTGGCGAATAGGATTTAATAGATTTCTTACACTAGGGCACATACATATATAAGCTGGATGCACGTAGACTTCAGCACCCCCGGTAGTTGAAAAACAAATCATTTGGGTGAAAAAAGTAAATAGATAACTGCGGTTTTGTACATAAAATGGATAAAGTAATAATTTTTGGCTTATTATGCAACAATTTCTCGAAGTTTTCAACGTGTCTCAGATTAAAATTAGAATATTTGGGTCAAAATGGATTGTTTACCTTCACCCAAATGAGAAATTTTTCCGCTACCTGGGGGCACTGCAGTCTACGTGCACCCAGCCAATTATTATAAATAATTCTCAAGTTTTTCAGAAAGATTGAAAGTACCTACAATGAAAGTCAATTTTTTACATCTAACAAACCTTAAAGAATGTTTATTTTTCTCATTTTTATATTCGTTAATATAAGAACTATCAGACGTACGAGGCAGCTTAGTTTGCATGATGTTTTTGTGCACACACTTGAATAACTGCGTAAATAGTAATCTACTAATAAATTTTTCTAGAATCAGATTCATCAATACCTGAGGATTCAGTTTCTAGCTACAACGTTATTGTCGAAAATTCAAAAGATCTAGGTAATTTAGAATTTTTTTAAATATACCATTTAATGGCCCTTACAAAGACTAACTCGCTTTGTGCATTTTGCACAAAGAGTAACACATTTCGTAATTTACTACGAAGATCGGCAATTTTTATTTCGAGATTTTCCGCCGTCTGACTTCTTCGGGCTTCTTCATTTATTCGAGTAGCCCTATTTTTTCGGGTTACCCCGAACATTTTTCGAGTGCCAACGGAGTCCGACTCGAAGTCAATAAAAAAGTTCGAGCCAACGCGACCACAGTAGTAAGTAAGTGATAAAAAGTGCTAGTCTTCGTGGGATTCGAAACGTGTTACTCTTCGTAAGGGTCATCGATTTCACATACATGTTTTCTATTAACATTTTTTTTAACAGTTGCAGATACAAGTATTAAAATAATCTCAGTGAAATCTATTGCTAATTTCACCGAAAACAAAATGAGAAAGAAATCGAACTATAACGAAGAAACTCCTGAATTTTTTAAATCCGAGTATATTGCTGGAACTTGCAAATTCATAAAGAGTGAGTTTATCATTAATGCTATTACAGTTTTTTTAATCCAATGTTTGCAAAAAGTACTGTACGTAAAAAAAAGTTTAAGAAATATTACAATTCATTTACTTACTTCTGTACAGAATTATATGACGAAATAACAATATACTGTCCTCAATGTAAGAAAGGGCTTAATATAAAGAAGATGACATCCATCAGAGGCGAACTGCAAAAGTGCAAGTACTGTTTGTCGGCTCTTGTGTTTAGCTGTAAGAAATGCAATAAAATATTCCAAACACGTTGGTACATTCAGCACCATATTAAATTTGTTTGCGGCAAGTCACCGAACTTCAAGTGTTCACAGTGCGCCTACAAGACCTATTGGCGCGAGAATTTGAAAAGACATATTTTAAGACACACCGCACGTAAATGTCGCTATTAAATGCGAGAAATTAATAAAATAGAAATAAAAAAATATTCTCAGACCATTTAAAAATTTGCTTTTTAAAATTTTGTTATACATTCCGAGTGCTAACATTGTTTAACCAGTTTCAGGAGAGAGGAATATCGTCATAAATCCAAAAAATTCTAATTACAAACTCAAATAAAATTATTAACAAACTTTAGTCCAAAACTCAACCATGAAATTATCGACTTTTAAATTAATTTAAAAACTTCAAAAGGTGTTTGAATAATTGTATCAGAGATGCTTTTCATATATTTTATCACGTGCTTTACAATAGTGATAAGTTTTTCTAAGTTTTCAAAATGTGACCTTGGAATTCATAAATTAAAAATAATATTGCTCTTTTTTTAAGGAAGTGATGTTTATTACCATTATTATTATTATTATTATTAGTATTATTTTAATATGCATAAAAGAAGTTTATTTTTTATTAAAAAATTATTAAGAAAAAATATTTTTTTTGTTTATTACAATTTTGTCATGTGGCGTTTTCCGCTGGAGCTAAGAGAGAGTGAAAAGTCACACGAGGTAAATAATCTACTTACGCACTAGTTTCGAACCGTATTTTATACTACGAGTGCCGAAAAATCATACCAAAGTTGTGATTTGGGGTTAGAGTGGTATACAAGTATTTAAAATGCTTATTAAGTATCATAATTATAAAGCTCATGAAAAATTCTACAGAATGTATTCTACGTAAATATTTTCTAAACATAGCCTCATATGTATCTCATAAGAAAAGAGTCTCGACATGCCAATAATAAAACGATGTAATTGATGTAAATTTAATAGCACTTAGCTTCCTCAAAATAAATTATTTGTTCTTGTACAAAATGATTTGTTTGTATAAATTTATTGAGAAGCAGAGACTTATTTATTGTTAACGACAACGACGAACTGAGATATTTAGTAGTATTATATTGATATTAGAGCAGTAAGTATCCTATCTGGCGACGAAGTTTGCTTACATAATTTATTGACGTAGGTGGAAATTTCATTAAGAGATGAATAAATATATCCAGTACGAATTAAGTATGTGCAGTAAGACTTCTCATACTATTTCTATTATTACTTTCGATTAATGTTTCCGAAGGTTAATATCAAGGTTAGAATTTTGACATACTAAAATTTAATCGAACATTATCATTAATATCGTTGCCTTGATTATGTCGTATCTGTTAAGGGAAAATAAATAATCACGGTAAATATTAATACCGTTGAGGTAGCTGAGCATTGTTTTTTATTGCACTAAAGTAGTACAGATCGCACAGCTAACTTCTAGTTGTACCAAAAAGATTTTTCTCAGTGTAATATATCCATGTAACCAGAGAGAGAAAATGAAAACGATTTGAATTATTTATGATAAAATTCGATTAAAATTCAAACTAACAAGGAGAGTGCACACCCTCCGGGGCACGAGATTCGGTCGGACTTCGGGAGGTGTTTTCTGGTAACCAAAAATGAATCCTAATACCCGTAATTCATTCTAATAAGCCCTTGTTGTCTAGATATGAGGCAATTTACTCAAAATATTCGTTATTTTAATGAAGAAAGGTACCTCTTCTTCTAACAATAACTCTACAAGTTTTTATTATGGATAAATGACTCAAAATATAATAAAAAGTAGGCAAAAATACCTTAAATTTAAGCTATTTTACGTATAAAAATATTAAACTGATCAAAAGTTATTTACAATTGAAAATAATAACCGAAATTACATGAATATTCAAAGAAATTTAAATCAACGTATTTTCAATGGCCATCTTCAATTGTTAATAACTTTTAATCAGTTTAATATTTTTATACGTAACAACTTAAATTAAAGTTCTTTTTGCCTACTTTTTATTATCTTTTGGGTAATTTATCCATAATAAAAACTCGTAAAGTTATAATTAGTAGAAGAGGTACGCTTTTTCATTCAAATAACGCATCCTTCTATTATATATATATTCCTCGTTATATCACTCATTTCCGTATTGTTTTCAATTTTTACGATAATAGGCCCGCTATAAACTTCTCCAAAGAAAAAATACTTTAGGAAAAACGTCCTTTCATTCGTTGCCTTAAAAATTTTCGAATCTCATTAAACATATTAAATTATATTATTGTTTCATGATGTTTCTTAATTTTCATTATATCGTGTGACAGAAGAGAATAAACAATATGTATGCTGATATACCTAAATGTACTGTATCAAATTTTTAATAAAAAAAAATAAAATATATGCCAAAACATAAATTATTGATATTACTTGAATTTACAAAAATACAAATGTATATGTTACATTAAGATGCATGATGCTATTGTTAATTTAACTAACATAATTATATATCATGGGTAGATAATAACCTGCTAATGATATTTTTAGAATCAAATTTATCAACATCGCAAGATTTAGTTTCAAGTTAAAACATCATAAAGCTAAACTGTTCAGGTAACTTATAAAAAGAGAAATACTGTTTTATGTACCTAAAATTTATCATTAATATAAACTGAGATTTTCAGAATCGGATATTAAAATATTATCAGTGAAATTTATTGCTGGTGTTGACAAAGACAATTCCAAAGGAGGAATTCAGTTTTAAAGTACAAGAACCTGACGATAAATTTGTTAGATTAAAATATATTGCTGGACCTCACCTATTAAAAAAGAGTAAGATTAAGCATTGTTAACTTGATTATGTTAATTTTTTTTAGTCAGTTTAATTTAACGCAAAACTGTATCTCTTTCTTGTATATACGTACGTATGTTTAAATCATTTGTTTATAAAGTTTTACTTCACTGGCAGCAATATCTTTAAAAGGATTAGACCCCGATGATAGCCTCAAATAAAATCGATGAACTAGAGTTCAAATGTTTTACCATGAATTAATTAAGTAAGACTACAAAAGTGAAAATAATTTATTTTTTAATTTTCGACCGAAAAAGACGTCACTAGTAGGCATTTTCACGTCTCACGTTACATCAATCAAACGACGAGAATGCTGAAGGTATAACTGCTATGACGTCATACGTGACAGCGCCTAATAGCCGCGGCACTAGACCAATACTTTTGTAAAATTGTTTCGCGGTAAAACATTAAGTAAGTACGATTATTACCTAATTTACTTAAATTTTTCATAGAATACTGTTTAATAGATTATCTAAAGAAACATGTGGGACTTTTAAAATGTATTAGGATTTGTAAAAATAAAATGGAGTTTTCAATATATTGAAAAGAATCTAGGTGTTGCTCTAGATAATCTAATAATAATAATAAGTAATAATAATAACAATAATAGTAATAATAATAATAAGTAATAATAATAATAATAATAATAAGTAATAATAATAAGAATAATAGTTAATAATAATTATCTTGATAATTTATAAGAGAGTATTCTGTTTAAAATTTTAAGTAAATTGGATGAAAACAGTGGGAACGAATTTTATATTGACACATTATTTAGGGTTAATAAATGCCTTGCATTGAATTTTTTCATTAACTTCATTGGTTTTTTAATTCCCATAAATTTTTATCTGTACATAGTAGTCTTAACTCCTTAATACAACGAAATATTATTCAGTAAAACACATTATTATTCTTTGTTACAGATTCATATAATGAAATGACAATATACTGCTCGAAATGCAATAAACTGTTAAACATAATGAAAACAATTTACGTTAAAAGTATTCCGAAAAAATACAAAGTCTGCCTTTCAAGCCTTGAGTTCGGCTGCAAAAAGTGCAACAAAATGGTTAATAATGGCAGCCGTATGCAGAAGCACCTCAAATTTGTGTGCGGAAAATCACCGAGTTTCAAGTGTTCGCAGTGTGACTATAAGACTTACTGGACTCATGGCCTGAGAAGACATGTTAAAAATATACATAATTAGGATGTTGCATAAAAATAAAAAGTTTATTTTTCGCAAGAAATAAGTAGAATAGCGAAAAATAATTAAGTCATATTTTTTTTGACATAAAAATGAAAATTTTGAAAGTTACAGACGTTTAAAGTTTCCTGATTTTCTATATATATACACGGAGAGAATTTTCTAATAAAAATTATGACGAAATTCGCAGTAAAAATTACCGTGAATGACTATAAAGCTGGGACACTCTAACTTTCCGGTAGTTTTTATTGATATTTACGATAAATTTTACCGTACTGAAGGGTAAAATTTGCCTGCCGTAGCGTAAAAGTTCCCTGTATAAATCTTAAAGAAAACCAAAATTTGTGGTAAAATTTGTACGAAATATTTTTTAAAAATCTGGATTTTCTTCCAATTGTTGTAGCAGTATCATTAATACTTAAATAAGTACATTATACACATTTATATTTGAGTTAACCTAAAATGTGTACACGCTCAGTTGTTTTCTTTATCAGCTGTCTTCTTTTTCTCTAATCAGGCAAATTTTACCATTCAGTGCGGTAAAATTTATAGTCTGTGCAGTAAAATTTGTAGTCAATGAGGTAATTTTTATAGTAAAATATCAGTAAAAAGTACCAGAAAGTAGGAGTGTCCCAGCTTTATAGTTATTTACGGTAATTTTTATCCTGAATTTCGTTATAATTTTTATTAGAAAATTCTCTCTGTGTATAGATATACTCTAATACTACGTGACGTCATGAATGTATACAATCGTGATGTCATGCAAATTTCAAATTGCTGTAATTACTTAAATTTTCGTTAAATTGAAAAACTAAAAAATCCGACCTAATTATTTTAGCATAAACTATTTGAATATGAAATAAAAAAAATCATGCAACAACCGAATAGTCACGACGCTTACGTCGAATACGCGAAATGTGGCAAAAATGTCAAAAGTTTAAGATACCACTCAAAACTATGTTCTGCCAAACAGTTCATAAAATATTATGAATGCTCATATTGTTTGAAAAGTTTTAATAATAAGGAGCGTCGTGATAAACACCAAAATTTTGAGTGTTAAACTAGGCAAAAATAAGGCAATATGAAAATAATTCAAAATTGTCTTCGTCTTATATAACATTTTTTGATCCGATATATATTTTTTTAAATACCATTAAAAATGAAAACTACCAATTATAAATGATGCCTGAATAATTTAATAGATCTGTAAATTTGCATTGCATAATTTTATCTCCTATAATTTTATTCTATTACAAGATACTAAAGAATTGATTTATATCTTCATAATGCATAGTATTTATTCTTGTTTCCCGAGTGGAAATTTCACGCTAAAGAATGTCAAAAGTTTGTGAAAAGTGTGTCAAGGCATGAAAAATTTGTGAAAAATTGTTAATTTGGAGTTACATTTGAAATGGGATTTGAACAATAGTCCAGTCGACTTAAACATCAATGCAGTAAGAATATAAAAAAATGTTAGTTGAAAAGTATTCATAGAATATCATGAGAAGGGGTACTATTAACCATATACTGGAGTTGTAACGATTTTGGATGTAGAGCATCAGCTGCATAAATTGCAAATAAGTGGTCAAATGGTCGATTTTTTCATATTCCGCACTTTATCTGGAAACGTTAAAGTCGGAGCGAAAATCGTAAATATGTGTCTTGTAGGTATTAAAAATACTTACAAAATAAGATGTGTAACTTTAAATTTTGTTAATAACAATAGCTGTAACACAAACCTTTTGTATTATTAATAAATAACATTATAATATAAAGGTAATTAAAATTATAAGTCATATACATCATTTTAAGAATTCGCTAATAAATGTATGAGCGCAATTTTTTGACATATATTTTAAAATGCACCATAGGACCCGTTAATTTAAAAAATTCGGTTTTTCTATGCGTCCATATCATTTGTTAAGGTGATGTTAAACCCTGTGTTAATGGTAAATTCGGGGAACCACTTTTTTCATTCATTTTTCAATTTTAAGAAAATATCTCTATGAAAAGTTGTTCTTTTTGTTTGGAACAATAACTTTCCATAGAGATATTTACTAAAAATTGAAAATGAAATGAGAAAAGTGGATCCTTGTATTTGTCAGTAACAGATGGCTTTAGCATCACCTTAACCTAATAAGTTACTATGATTTCTTCGGTAACTTTTTTGAAGACCGTCAAATTAATAACTAGTTGGTACATGCAAAAAAAATCTTTTAATTAACAATTGAATATCTTCAAATATTATTAATTGAACAATATGACAAAAATCAAATGATTTCAACACTATAAAATCTACTTTTCACAGTTGTATCAACGCCATGCCTCTGACTTTGAATAAACTATTTTCCGTGGTTTTCGATTTTTTACAGCTATTGTTATTAACGAAATTTAAAGTTCCACATCTTATTTTATAGGTATTTTCAATACTTACAAGAAACATATTTACGATTTTCGCTCCGACTTTAATGTTTCCAGATAAAGTGCGGAATATGAAAAAATCGACCATTTGACCACTTATTTGCAATTTATGCAGTTGATGCTCTATATCCAAAATTGTTACAACTCCAGTATATGGTTGATAGTCCCCCTTATCATGATATTCTATGAATACTTTTCAACTAACATTTCTTTAAGTCGCTTGTCTAATTCAACTGGACTACAAGTATTATAGGATAATTTGCATATTTTGTCGGAGTCTCTTATACGAGTAGCTTCTCTCAATTTTTCATACTTTATCACAATTTTTCACAGTCGCAATTTTTTTTATATAAGAAACTGCCACGAACAAGAATGTGAAAAAACATGTATAATTTCTGAAAAATATGCATATTTTTTTAACATATGTTCCAAATATATATGAATACTTACGTTTTTCACACTATCAAATATTTTTTTTCATAGTAGCTTACCATTTCTCACAGTTCTGATTTTCACTAGGGATCGTTTTTAAAGTATATAATATTTTGACCTTATATAATTTATTTATGTATTATATTATGTCACTGCAGTGGGTAAGAATAACATCTCTTTTATTACATACATGTTTTATATATCATTGTTTATTACTTATATGTTTATAGTATAAATATACAAACCAAATTACATATCAATTTTAAATAGCTCCCCAAACTAACAGACATACGTGTCAAATTAGATTGCATGGTATTATTGTTAATTTACTTGAAATAATCATATAGATGATAAACTAATGAAAACTTTTTCTGAATCAGATTAATCAACAGTTGTAGATACCCTTTCAAGTCCCATCTCTGTTTTAGAAACCGCAGACAATTCAGGTAACTTTAAAGATAAAAATATATATAGTTTCATACACAATATGTTTTCTATTGGCATAATTACACAAATTTACAGATACAGATATTAAAATAATCTCAGTATATCCATAAGTAATTTTGACGAAGACAACATGAATGAAACCATTATTAAGAAAGAAAAACTCGAAAATAAATTAGCTGAAGCCAAGGACATTGATACAATGGACCAATTAAAACAAAGTAATTTATAACATTAACTCTATTATAGTTACGTTTTTACTCGAGTAGGTAAGGAAGGTCCATTGCTATAAATTTACATTCTAGAAGAAAATTGGTATCATAGTTATAAATAATTGATAATTTGAGTGACAATATATATATATATATAATAGACTACGTACTGGAAAAACATTATAAATGAGAATTACTATAACCCTAAAAGGTTCATTTATAGCAAAATACCTTCTTTAATTTGGTTAATAGCAACGATATTGGTAGAAAAATTGCACAAGACATTGTATAATATAACAAAAGTATACATAATCTTCTGTTATACAAATTCATATGCTGAAGCAAGATTTCATTGTCCAAAGTGCGAGATAGAGGTCAGTGTAATCGATACAATTCACGTCAGTGGCGACCTGTATAAATGTAAAAAGTGCAAGGCACAAATTAGATTTGGTTGTACTATATGCAATAAGTGGTTAGGACGAAAAATCTCTCCCAAAACTGCCAATATTATACAATAATCTTTTTAATTTAAGAAAAATAATCAACGTAGGAGTAAATAACTACCCCCCCCCCCCTTCCCTAGCGTTACTTTCCGTACATTTTGATCGACCCCTCCCCCCCAAAAACTGTCAACGGCATTTGGGTACGACCCCTTATGTATTAACTACCAAACTAGTGAAAAATCACTATTGTTCTAGTAAATACAATTTTCACTGACAAAATAGTGTAATTTTCACTGTTTCGCCAGTGGAATTATTTTCACTAGTTAAAATAGTGAAAAGTTAACTATTTCAAATTAAGAGAGTACGCGTAAATTCACTTTATATCTCGGTTTTCTTATCTTACCAAGTTCTTTTTTGGTTTACTCGCAGAAAATTTTAGATTTATTTTTGTTTTACAAATTAACCAACAAAACGATTATTAACAACCTTAAGGCCTTTACAGGTAAATTTTTTAGAAATACATACGATTGAATAATTTTGTGATCCATTTTAGTTTTATTCAATTATACAGGATTCGTCACCGTCTGATGATTTATTATTTTCTTGTTCATTGTTCGGTGGATCTTTTTTTTTAATTTCTTGATTAATCTAGTAAATCGACTCTTTATGTTTTTCTCTAGTAATAAGGGGTATAATTCATTCATAAACTTGATTATTTCATCGACATTGGAGTTGTAGTTACGCGTGATCAGAAGAGATTGGACTACAACCCGCGTGTGTTTTCTAGTAGACTTGAACTGTGTATAATTGAGTACTTCTCCGGGTTCATTCAATGTATCTTTTAGAGGTTCTAGTAATTCATCTAATGTTTTGCTACAGGTTTCGGGTGTTTTTTTCTTTATTGTTCTTGACCGAATGTTTTTTCCACTTTTTTTGTCATTATTTGGTTTGAGATCTTCTTTGATTTGGGAATATTCGCTTGCAGATGTAGTGTTTTTGTCAGCAGTTTGAGATCTGTTTCTTTTCAACGTGTCATTTAGATTTTCTTGATTTAATGTGTCCATAATTTCGTTATCATTCTGTAAGTTTGTGTCGGTTTTGCTTCGTTGTATTGCTAGGCTGGAATCCGAATTTTCACTGTAATCGTTGGTGTTTGTAGACTACGTAGAACAGTTCTTAGCAATGTGGCCGTCTTGTTGCCAAACTAAGAACTAACTTTTTACATGCTCGTATCCTTGGGGTCGGGAACTTCTACTTTCAATAATGAGATGGAAGAACTGCGCCTTATGCTTAAATTGTCTATATCCTCTTCTATGAACGAGTGCGGAATAGAGGGGCATGCATTTGATATAATTACGCGTTTATGTCTAGTAAATAATAATCGAGGTTCGAGTATATGATGTCCTATTTTGACTTTTGTGTTTTTACTTAAGAAGCTTTCTGCAAATTCTTTACTCGCACGAAAAATACTGATTCTTCCATTTGAGATTCTAGAGGCGAATTTCACGTTGAGTGGTTTGACTATACTGCCAACTGCACATATGTAATCTCTTAGTTTTAGGTGTTCTTTCAATAACGATTACTTGATCACGCTTAGGAAAGGCATTATTTTCTACTACAGTAGCATAACTATTTGGTGGATTTTCTTGAGAACTGAAAGTAGCCAGATGAGCCATGTTATCAGAAGACATCGTGGCTGGTGGGGTTGCAAGTTGCACGAAGGTCTAACCCTTTGACACTGCAGTTTATTTTATCACTTGAGAGAACATTTCATATTTATTACACATAAACACTATAAGCAGTTGATACGGCATTCGCGGTAGGTCTATTTACTAACAGCGAGAGACGTCCGGACTCGCCGAGAGTCTATTCGGTACTGAAAAACGTATTTTGTTTACAAACCTAACTTATTTATATTTTGTTTCTAAAATTTATTAGTTTTTAAAAATATGCATTATTATACTTTATTGATTTCAATAAATAAGTATTTTTATCAACAAATAACAACTTACGAGATTATAGAAATATGTATATGCAATACTAAAAGTATTCGATAACTAATAATTTCCTTTCCGAAAATTAGTCAATCATAACTTAGTCAACAAAAATTTTGTGATTGATGTCGAATATAAAATTTTGTAATAAAACTTCATTGTAAAACTACAAATATTTGTTTACCAACTCTCCAAATTTCGTCATAACTTACATTATTCTGTTTTTATTATTGTTTTTAAAATAACAATAAATATATGACTACATGCATTACATTATTTATAACATAAATTTCTTTAATAAACACACTTCAATTTTACTCGGGGCTTAGGTACATTTTGTGTAAATAATACTTCTTAATTGCACGCGTCATTATGTAGGGGAGAACCGGGTAATGCCGATTACTGGCTAATTCCGGTCACCCTTATTTTTTATAATCTAAACATTTTTAGGTAATAATTCGAATAGTATATCAAACGCAACATAAAATGCAATTAATCTAATGTCCAAACAACCTTCTATTCAGTTTTATTAAGAAATTATTCACAATCAAAGTTTAGACTAC
This sequence comes from Gastracanthus pulcherrimus, assembly GCA_949152435.1. Classification (NCBI taxonomy): domain Eukaryota; kingdom Metazoa; phylum Arthropoda; class Insecta; order Hymenoptera; family Pteromalidae; genus Gastracanthus; species Gastracanthus pulcherrimus. The sequence continues at coordinate 110,399,866 of OX424572.1, read as the reverse complement.
ATTTCTTATAAGAAATTTAGTCTATAAAATAAGCTTTTATGCATATTACTTGTTACTTTATGCACTTATTTTTTGCAACTTTATTAATTTGAACAATCTAAGAATACGAAGTAGTGAATAAAAAAGAGTATAAACCTATTGCTTTTTTGTCATTTCAATTTAAATTACTAAGCAGAATTGGGGTAATCCCGGTGATAATAGATTGAAAAAAAGGGCCCAAAATTTATATATAATCATATAATGTCATCATTAAAAGTTAGTAAGTCATTAAGTTAGTAAAGTTTGAAAAAGTATAAGGATCACTGACAGATTTTTAAAAAATCACAGGAGTCTCCCCTTAAGGAGACAGATATACCTTTAAATTTAAAATTAATTGATAATACATTTTAAGGTAAAACTAAGTCACTCATCATATATTACCTGTTTTTTTTTTAGTAAATTTAAACATTTTTTCAAAATATAACTAAAAATTTTTTTAAAATTTTTGTAAAGATCGTGAGGTTTCTTTGATTGGCGATAATGAAAAGCTCGATATTTCTTAGGCTACCACAAGGTTTAGAGATATAATGTGATCGAATTGACGCTTTCAAGCTTTTATTATGTTCAAAATACATGTAGTTATGATATGAGTGTGGAAATTTGTATATAATAGTATATTACGATACGTGTGACCTAAGTGGCCTATAATTGCACGGCGCGCAGTTAGCGCCCGAGCGTAGCGAGGGCGATACCGTCGCGCCGTGCAATTATGGACACTTAGGTCACAAGTATCGTATACTATTTTGTAGCACAAGTGACATAAACCCGCCACCGACATCGGGGAGGGTGTATGGTGCGGGGGTGGGTAGGGCGGGGGAGGAGGGGGGGTTTCGGGGGGACGAAGCCCCCCCGCATAAAAAAAATAAAAATATAATCCAAAAAACATAAAAAATAAATTAAAGAAATTAGAAATCGTATAAACAAATTATTATTTAACCAAAATTCATTAGTTAATTAATAATCAATGTCAACTTTTATATATTGTTTGAATAGAACCTTATATAAATAAGATGTTTTGTTTTTTGAAAAGATAATAAATGTTTATTATTACCAGTTAATTAGAATATACTTATTTACCCTAATTGAAATTTTTTAAATTAAATTTTAATAAATTTCTAATATTAATCATGAAAAAAATTAATACTGAATTTTAAATTGAATTTCAGATTGAATATTCAAAATACGCGCCAAATTGTCATATACAATCAGTTGAACTAACCTCTAAATTTGAAGCATTATTTTAAGGATTTATAATTATTCTCTGATTCTTGACATGCGTATTTACCAGCTTTACTACTTCTTTTTTCTATTATTATGAACGAAAACGTTTATTTTGAGTGTTTTTAGTTTTTATTATAGGATAGTAGGGATCTGTGGCCTATGTGAATTCATTATTACACTGTGTAATAAAGCGCCACTTAGGTCACGGATAAGCGTGACCTAAGTGCGGGTTTAGGTCACACAGTGCTATAAAAATTATTGATCATAAGTCATATATCATAATAAAATTTTAAAACATCGAAGTAATTTCGCTTAAATAGACTATAGCTTAGGTCAATAATTTTGATATACAAATTCCCACACTCATATCATAACTACATGTATTTTGAATATAATAAAACCTTAAAAGCGCCATCACATTGTCTCTCTAAACTTTGTGGTAGCCCCAGAAATATAGAAGTTTTCATTATAGCCAATGAAAGAGACCAAACCACCTTCAAAGAAATGTAAAAAAAAATTTTTAGTTATATTTTGATAAAATGTTCAAATTTACCGAAAAAAATCAAGTAATATATGATGAATGTCTTATTATTACCTTAAAATGTATTATCAATTAATTTAAAATTTTAAGGTATATCTGTCCCCATAAGGGAGTACTAAAAAATGAAAAGGTATTTAAAGATTAATGACATAATGCATATCAGTATTTTCTTTGTTGTTTTATTTCTTACAAATCTGGGTAATAAATGATACGTACGAGCAATTTATCTACACACTAACCCCGTTAGATCCATTCTTTTCACTCATATTTTTAGTTCATAATGAAGATTCGGAATAGAAAAAAATTTTAATATTCATTGACCTGTTTTGGTTTTACAACGATTTCTCTATTTTATGACATTCTGAAATTGATAAGATAAATTATTTTGGTATTTTATAAATAATATGATCGCTTTAGTGTAAATGTATTTGAAAGAGCATAAAATTACCTATTTTCTCCGACTCGAAATTTTCTATAAGCTATCTTTCTTCTTTTGTTATACACAAAAACGTAATTTTTTTTTAAATGGCAATTCCATCAATTTATCGGAAACATATGATGGAAAATATTTAAAATAAATTGAGCTGAAAAAGGTAGCTTTGCACTATCTCTTGGCTAGGCTCTTTGCCCAGACTGTAAGGTCTTTTATCATTCAAGATATTTGAGGTCATTTTCTATTAAACAAACAAATTTTTAATTGATCTTTTTTATAAACATACGAAATCAAAAAAAAATTTAAAGATTCCTCGATTTATTTTGTTTTATAACGATTTTTCTATTTTAATATTTTGAAGTCGATAATGCAATTTATGATCACAAGCTTATAATTTTATATAATTTATCTTTTGACAACAATCGATAATAAAAAAAATCACCTGTTTTGAACTATTAATAAGAAAGAAATATAGTAATTTAAAATAATGTATTAGAATAAAGAAATTCATTTTGGAACAATTTATTTAGTTTGAGGATTCTAAGTGCCAATGAATTGGCAGCGGTTTTTTAAGTAGTCACTAGTGAAATATCTGCTACTTTTGAGACAGGATAATTTGTGGATCTTTTCAAGTATCTATATACTTGTCATAAGATACTTGCCCATGATTGTATATGATACATACAATAGTTACTACGTAATATACTTATTCGCTGTAATTTATTATATCTTTTATATTTTTCAACTTCGCGCTTACTTTCAAACGATACTTAGAAAGTTAACTCAAAATTTTGAAGATCAGCCACCATGAGCTTGAAATCCGGAATCCGGGTTTGAGATAAAAACAAATAAAACTAAATTACTCGTATCTAAGGATATTGATGAACCTCGTCGATTATATAAGAGTGAGTTTGATTTAGGTTTTTTAACCGGATGATTGGAAGAGTTTTATAGATCACAATAAAAAGCAAAATCAATTCATAAATTAAAAAAAAACATTTGCTCAACTACTAATATACATACAGTGGACTTAATATTATATGACCGTTCGATATGGTAGTTTTTCCATAAAAATTAAAAAATAAAAAATAAAAATATTAAGAAATTAATTTTTTTTTTAATTAAAATTTTTTTAATCGTATCCGTGATAGACAACTTTGTAATATGTACAGAAGAGTTATCTAGCAGCGATACAATTTTGAATTATGTTTAGAAAACCATTCATATCGAGCGGCCTTATGTCAGTTTAGTTCTTATAATTTTTACCATCTAAATTCATTTTAATGGAAACAATATTGAGAAAACAGGTAAAAAAGAATATTATCTATTGTAAACTTAAAATTATGCTTTGTTACAGATTCATATGCTGAAATGATAATATACTGCGGACAATGCAAAAAAGCTCTCCATATAACGGAAATCTTTTATATCAGACATGAACCGCAAAAGTGCTAAAAGAGCCTAACAAGTCTTCAATTTGGCTGTAAAAAGTGCAACAAAATTTTCGTACATCATACATCTATCCAGCATCACATTAAATTTGTGTGTGGCAAGTCACCGAGCTTCAAATGTTCGCAGTGTGACTACAAGACCTACTGGCCTTCTTCGCTGAAAAGGCAGTTTGGAATGATACATAGTGTTGGTGCAGAATTAATCGTATGCACAAAATGTGGCAAGAAAGTGAGAAAGTTGAGTGACCACTCAAAAACTTGTTCTGGCAATAAATCTTGCTCGCTTTGTCTTAAATATTTTTCATCGGCAACGTAACGCAAGAACCATGAGGATATAAACTGCAAATTTCGCAAAGTAACAAGTTCTGAATGACTGCTAAAGAATGTATTTTATTACAAAAACGCTCAAGGTTTAATTATGTTCATCTTCATGAGCTCTCATTATAATATTCTTTTGTTTCCTACTATTATAATAAATGAAAATAATATTCTGATTTTATATTTATTTTTAACACACCCAGCCATAAAGTACGTACATTATCCCCGCCGAGCCGGGAATAAAGCGCTACATTAAATCCCTATCCCCACTCTAGTCCCAACCGCTACGCGCATGTGCCCTCGCCTTCGGCTCGGGTACAAACAGCGCGTGGCGCGGCGGGGACTAGAGTGAGGTTAGGGAGTTAATATGTAGCACTATTTTCCCTTGTCGGCGGTGAACTAGTACAAACTTTTTGGTAGATATGTTAAAAAATTGTATAATGCACGCGTGAATAAAGTGAGCCAGCGAATGCCAGCATGCCATTTACTGGCTCACTTTATTCCCTAGGTGCATAATATACTAATCTTCTAATGCACAACGATGCTACATATTTTCTTTTATTTTTTTTGTATGTAAATAAAGTATTATAATTTTAAATCGTTATTTATATCACCAATAATACATTTGATCTATTTGGTGATAAATCTCAGAACTATTCGCTTGCTAAAATGAATTAGCTTAATGGGAGAATTAAAAAAAATATATTTTTTTAAATCACCAGACGTTTGAAACGTTGGCAAAATTTTGTATACACGGAGAGAAATACAAAGTGATTCTACTCAAAACAAGAGTCTATCTTAGTAGTCACATGGCAAGATTATACAACAGCTTATAAAAAAGTAGTTACTACTTTTTTTATTAAGAAACAAGTAAGTTGTAGTAAAACTTCGTAAGTTGAAGTTCTTGATTTCGAGGTTAAGTTAATTTAGCTTCCAGATAAAAATATCTGCTTTTAACGAAAAGAGCTTCTACTTTTTTAAAGGAGGTTCAACTTTTTCTTTGAGAAGTTATTTTGACATGCCTGAAACAGATATTCTTATATTTTATTTTTCACTGTGTAATATAAGATAAACTAATATTTACCTTACAAAAATATTTGAAGGCATTTCCAGTGATAGTAATTTATAAAAAAAAATATTATGTGTAAACTTTCATCATAACCCAATCCAATGTATTTTAGCAGTCAGCCGGTTCTCAAGCTTGCCACAAATTGGTGATGTCTCTAGTGATGTGCACACAGCCAATAGGACTATGATATCCAAATTTTAAATGTGTAAATTGAATCATACTAAACCAATGTAAATGATAGCTTAAATTCTTCAAGAATATAATCCTCCACACATAGATCAATGCACAATCAAAATCGTTTAGTAGTTCATTTGTCTTTATCTTCCTGTCTTAACCGTATATACCTTAAATTCTACAAGAAGTGTATGTGAGTGTGTGTATGTGCGTTTGCTTAAGTGTGATTCCACGTCAAGTGCGCAAGTGAAAAATTTAACAACTCTGAAACTACCACTATTGGTTCAGGATTTTTGTCTAATCGAAGAACTTGCATTATCTTCATTTTTCTCAAAATGTGTGTATTCTTATCTCGAGAACTATGAAGGATATAGTACTTTAAGTACCTTTCAGTCGGTGTTTTGGAAACAGAAATTGATGCAGAATTTAATAGTATTTTTTGCATCACTAAATTTAATGATTTTATTGGTTCAAATTTCTGACCAAACATTGATGAAATTTTAAGCTGAACACCACAAGCAATTTCGTTAAAATGAAAGAAGATTTAGAATGGTACTATAACTCAGTTACGAGAAAAAAATAAAAGAAATTGACTTATTTTACCAAATTCAGGCTCTTATGGGATTTAACATGTAAATTAGTTTCTGATAAAATAACCCATTTTTGTAGGCATCAATCCTGAACGAATAGATGTAGGGGATTGAAATTATTTTTACATATTTTGGGTATGTAATACATAATTTTCTTAAAGTTTCAGAGTTTTTAAATTTTTCACTTGTTCACTTGATGTGGAATTCCTCATATATATACTTTCATGTGATGTTTATTTTTTTAGGTATGTTAAAAATACGTGTAACAAAAAAACCTTTGATCCTGTATGAGTGTAAATCAGCATACTCAGACCTGGCACTATCTACCATGACATACATGTATTTCCAATGGGTGGTTCTGTGGCATTTGGATATGCTGGTACAAATTTATAAATCGTTATTTTGAAATTTCAGTTACATTTATGTACGCGTACACATGTATGCTCACACACATATAAATACTACAGCAAACTCTCAACAACACGTTGACAAACCATTTAACTATGACATAAGCACTACATACCGTCGATCATTTATTATCCATCACTCTCCGTTTACTCCATCTACAACTCACGAATAAACCTAAACACAATCAAGCCAATTGCCTCCCACGATCTACCAATAACCACTGACCATTCATTTCTTAAACCTCACTTTCAACTCACCATCTACACTCTATACCTGCGCTTTTACCAACCAGAACCTACAAGCACTCATTACTCATTTCTGACCCTCACCATCCACACTGTAATCAGACCCCTCTTACCTTAATCAAACAAGAAAATTCTTGACCTTCGAGATTTAGGAAGTTCAATAGCACGGAGACTGCACTTCTTAAACTGACCGAGGACATTAGATCGGGCATCAACGCGGATAAAATGAGTAACTATCTTGCTGATGTTCAATTTTAACAAGGCTTTAGACACGATTTTCCCATCGAAACTCTTGCGAAAACTGATCAGATTTAGCTTCTCCAGAATCGTTATACTGTGGCTCATGTCATATATTACAGGGCGTAACCAGAGAGTGGTTACGAAATCAAACCGTGAATCAGATTGTCTTACAACTAACCTTGGTGTTCCACATGGTACTATACTGGGTCTCCTTCTGATCAGTCTCTATATTAATAATTTACGTGACGTACTTATAGATGATAGTGTCAAGCACTTGCTATTCGCGGACGATCTGGAGATCTATACTCAAATTACCAGAGACAGTCTTCGAGAGCGTATAAGACGTTTGTCTGCTGCTGCACGAGCTATATCGATATGCGTTCAGGAGAATGGCCTGTGTCTTAATGTCAATAAGACGAAAGCAATTATTTTTGGTTCAGATTATAACATTAACAAGGTTCGTGATTTGCAGCTTTATATTCCCTTTGTTGATACAGTAACTAACCTCTGGGTGGTCATGAATTCAAAGTTGACGTGGAAGTCGTAGGTTGATGCGGTGAGTAGGAAACTTAATACTCCTACATGGCCTTTGGTTTTTTTGATGCTGCACCACTGAGGCGCTACGTGTGCAACTTGCAAACGCTTTTGTTATAATCTCACTTAGACTACTGCTCTTTAGTGTATCTTGCGGTGTCAGGCGAGCTACAAACTAGACTACAAAGATTGCAGAATTCATGTGTGAGGTATATAATCGGTGTTACAAGGAATGAGCACATCTCTCCTTACAGGAGCAGACTGGGCTGGTTAAATATTAAGGAGAGGAGGGAGTACTTTGTGGCAGAGCGATTGTATAAAGCAATCAATATGATGCAACCACCTTACCTTGCAGCCGTCTTCAAGAAAAACATATCCCGGTCCTCCAGTAGATTAGATGTAAGTTCTCTCAGTTCCAGTTTCGTGTAACAACATGGGCCTGTACTCGTTCAGTGTTCAGGGTACGTGCCTCTTGAACTCCCTCCCCATAGTCTTAAGCACCTGCACTCTATATGTAATTTCAAAACATCGCTGCGCAGATACATGGCTCAAAACCACAGTGACTAACAATGGCATACGGTAGAGAGAAAGAAATGGTAATGTTATTATTGCTCTGGTATTCCATCTTATTTGGATACTAATTTAAGTGCAATATACTGCCCAAATAACGATTACAGGCCCAGAAGTCGAGCGTCTAACTTTCATGAAAAATTCACTGATATAGTCCAATTAATGTGAAGTATGGCATCTTCCTATAAGCGGATGTCAATTTTTCAAGTATTTTTCACTTTGTTTTGACACTGGCTGCGAGAATGACCAACATCTTGACGATTGAACACGTAAAAATACTATAATCACTTATTTAGACGTAAATCACTATTCAATTTTTATTATTTATACGTATTAAAATTGTATATAGGACTAGAAAAGTGTCTTATAATCTGAATTTCTTCAAGATTTGGTCGTGCTCATAACAAGTGTCAAAACAAAAGGAAAAGAAATTGAAACATTGACATCTGCTTACAGCGATATGCTATACTTTACGACGACAGGACTATATCAGTGAACAAAATGTTCCAGACTCGTTGGTACATTGAGCATCATATTAAATTTGTGTGCGGTAATTCGTCGAGTTTTAAGTGCTCTCAGCGCGACATACAAATCCTTCTGGCAACACAAATTGAGAACATGTATTAGTCGTATGCATAAACATCTCAAAAGCCTAAGCCACCATTATAATGTTTGGTGTGGATAAAATGTTGAAATTGTTAAACGCTTGACTGTAACAAACAGTAAAGAATAAAATTTCCGAAAAGTAAGAAAGTGTTAAATATAGTGGGAACAGATGCTAGCGGCAAAAATGCAATTTGTGCCTAGTGCACCTCGACATCAACTGCAAAAAATAAAATAATAAGATCCACATACATCACCAGTTTAGCTCCATACTAGATTTGTGTGCTGCAAGTCGTAGATATCGAATGTTGCACGAAATACAGCAAGAAAGTCAAAAGTTTGAGCTACTACTTGAAAGCTTGTTTTGGAACGCAAAATTTTATACGTGCTCACATTATCTTAAACATTTTGCATCAATATCATGCGACAATAGACACGAGAAATTTTAATGCAAATGTAGTCAATAGCAACAAATGGGATGTACAAAAAAATGTTAAAACCACTAGGTCCGTCCGAAGAAATGTCGATAATTATTCGACACGTATTTTTCATTTTTGCAATTGGACGATTTTACCAAGGTACAGCATGTTAAAAAGTCGTGTGACGTCACGATGGTATATGAAACATATATTATCATAACGTCACATGAATTTTGAACCTGTTGTATCTTAATTAATAGTCACGTAATTAAAAATGAAAAAATACGTGTCAAATATTTTCCAGACGAACCTAATGAATTCAAAATTTTTTCCATTTCACATCCCAATTGAAGTGACACATCTGCTATTAAAATCGTAAAATTCAAGACTATAGATTATGCACTTTTCTAATAGAATAATAACAGTACAACATTTTAAAAGTTTATTCATAATAACGTAATACCTTTCAAGACCCTAAATAAACAAATACATATCTAAGTCTGGATTGCATGATATTATTAAACGGTAATGGACTCAATTCCTGATTATAACCTGATCATCGATCAATCTTTTTTTACTTTAATCTATCACAGATGATTAAAAACTGGGTCCGCAACGATACATTTAAATACTAACGTACGTCAAGTAATTTTGCTGATATATTGATTCGTTCATAAATATTACAGGAACCAGTGCACAATCGTCGCATAGCTCAGTTTCCGGTACTGATTGTGATGATGACGAGAGCAATGAGTCCATTTCTGAGGAAGAAGGAGCTGAAGATAAGTCAATTGAGTCTAAGGATGGTGGTGAGATTCGCTGGTCAAAGAAGAGTAAGTTTAATCCTTACATTTTTATAGATGTATTTTTCAGTTGAATAATTGAAAAGTATAGATGTACTGCAGTAAGAAAATTTTCTTATTTCCAATCCATCTAGTTTTAAAATAAGTGATTACTTAATAATTCATAAAAGAAAGCTGGGCTAATTTAAATACAGAGCTAATTTATAAAAAAAGAATCACTTTAACCTTAAGCATTATTAATTAATTTGATAATTTGAGATATAGAAGGTATACATAAAATTCAACTTTACAACAAAGTAAACAGTTGGAATAGTATATTGTGCAATTAGGGGGGTAAGAGGGCCATTTCGGAGACAAATGCTAAAATCATCGCCCGCGCTAGAAATTGCCCTCCCCTTGTTACACACCATACTCTTTTGACAAGTGCATGTAAGGCCTTTTTTTAAGCATATAGGGCGAATGGGGAGTTGCACATTTTGAGTCGTGCGCCATTTACTTACAGAATTAAATTACACTATCATCTTCAAAATAACAATTTTCCAAAATTTTCCAAAGTCTTCCAAAACTTTCCAAAATTTTAAGCAATTCTCCAAAATTTTAAGAAATTTTCTATAACTATAACATTTTTCCAAAATTTTTACAATTTTTTAAAAATTTTTCAACATTTTTACAATTTTTTTAAAATTATTTAAAATTTTTCAAATCTTTCAAAATGGTTCAAAATTTTTTAAAATCTTCCAAATTTTTCCAAAGTTTTCAAAAGGGGGGGGGGGGTCTCTAAGGCCGGTTTTTGACCCAAATGAGATTTGGGCCAAAAAAATCGAAAAACATTCCTACAGTGTCTACCAAAAATAAAAAGTCAATTCCACCCTAAACGGACCACCCCCAGCCCCCCTATTCACCCCCACCACCCCTTCAAAAAATGAAAACTTCACCGCTCGTATACAGCTTTTTTGGAAAGATTCGACATCTCTTTATGAACTACCTTCACTCTTATTCGCCATTTTTAGCCTTTTACCTCCTCTCCCCCCGCCCTTAAGGAGGGTGGAGGGGGTGGTTTTATTAATTATTTATGTGCAGGGTATGTAAATACAAAATATGTAAGCTTGATCACCAAACTTGACTAGGGTATCCTGGAGTTTTTGGGGTCGCTGAATCCGAATCCGAGGTCCGTTGACCTCTATCACATCAGGTTCAAGGTCATTTGAAGGTCAAATCGTAAAATTGTCGATAAAAAATCCTGAAAAATGCATATATAAGTTTTTGGGAAGGGTGGTGGGGGTGAATAGGGAGGGGGGGGGTGGCGGTGGTCCGTTTAGGCTGGAATTGACTTCTTATTTTTAGTAGACACTGTAGGACTTTTTTTCGAATTTTTTGGCTCAAATCTTATTTGGGTCAAAAACCGGCCTTAGAGACCCCCCCAACCTTTCTCCAAAAATTTCTAAGTTTTCCAAAATTTTCAAATTTTTTAAACATTTCAAATTTTTCAAAAATTCAAATATTTTTAAAATTTCTAATTTTTTCAAAATTTTTAAAATTTTATAGATATTTTATACAATTTTATTTAGGACCGGGAGGTAATGGTCATTACCTCCCGCTCCGGCGAAAACGCTTGAATTGCTCAACTTGCCATTCACTTTAGATGCATGGAAAAGGGCCTATTATGCATGTGCACGTGTTAAGAAGAATAGTATACGCACCATGGGAGGTAAAATGGCGACCACTCCATAGCACGTGTTTGCCACCCTCGCATTCGGCTCGGATGGCATTTGGACGTGCTATGTACTCGCCAATTCTTTACCTCCCTAGTTGCGTAATATTAAAATTATACATTGACTTAAACTAGCATATTAACCTATAAAAATGTTTATGTCTTAATCGAAATTCCAAAATATGCAGTTTGATAATCTTTTTAACAAAACCGTAATTTAAGCAATATTCTACGAATGTTTGCAGCTAGCAGATTTTTTCGTAATCCTTTATGTCCTGGCGGGTCCTCCAGGTCACATACATTTTCTTCATTTCTTAAAGTTTTCTGCGTCATGAACTCGATATTATGTGAACTAAATGTATGGACCAGGTCAAAGTGGACTATTTCCGATCTCATGGGGGCCTAAGTTATTTTTGACCGCAAAATAGCCGGGAAAACAAAAAAATTAAAAAAATTAATTTATTGCACATATCAAAATCCTAAGGTCCAACAATCATCCGTGAATATTTTCAGAATTTTTTGACAAAGATTTCGATGTCTTGGATTAAGAGGATTAAGTAAAATTATTTTGAAAATCATGCAAATCATGGTACGAATATATTTTGAATGGGCAAATAAAGAAGCTAATTTTGTTAGGTGCATAATATTGCTAAAAATATTATTTATATTACGTTTTTGTTAGAAAAATCAAAATGCATATTTCGGAATATTTTGATTTAAATAATTCTCATAAATTATAAAATTAACGCAATTAGCGAAAATTGCATAGCAATAACCTTCCGGGTGTAGGGTCACTTTATACTAGCCTGATTTGTACAAGCGAGAACTAATTACTCTAGCTTTTCAGACTTAGAACTAGTCTTGCATAGTCTGTATTATTCTAAACGTATTTTGCTATAACGATTACATCACTAAATATTGTAAAGTGTAAAAAATCAAATAATATTCAAGAATATCATAAAAAACGAGTCTTTTATTTCAAATACATGTAATCTGAACTAAGCATTTTGTTTTTGTTATTCAACTGCAAATAATTATTTCATTCGAAAGACGAGTCTAAAAAATGAATATAAATATTACAGAGAAAATTATTTAAATTAGCTCGCTCTGCTGTGCCTTATTTTTCTGCCTTTTTGTAGATGATACTTTGTTTACTTATTGCAATAACGGTAAAAAAACGCAAGAATATTGTTTAGTAACAGCATTAATTCTTATATTCTGTAACAGATTTGTACGACGCAATTACATTATCCTGTCCGCAATGCAGTAAAGTTTTGAGCAAATCGGAAACGATTCGCGTTCAAGGCCATCCGTTCAGATGCAAAAAGTGTCGCACATGCATCGAATTCACTTGCAAGGAGTGCGAGAAATCTTTCAAGAAACGCCACCACATGACTTATCACAGGAGGTTCGTGTGCGGCAAATCACCGAACTTCGAGTGCACGCAGTGCGACTTCAAGACCTACTGGAGCCACAGTCTCAGGCAGCACGTTCAAATTGCGCACAACACTGACACGGCGCCGCCGCTTTACGTCGAGTGCCCCGTTTGCGGCAAAAGCGTCGTGAGCTTGCAGAAGCACGCAAATCGCGGCTGCACCGGAAACAAGCGTTTGAAGAAAGCTAAGTTTATGTGTCCATATTGCCCAAAGAATTTTACGCGCCAGGCCTATTGCGATAAACACATAGAACTCAGTTGCAGACATAGGCCGAAGTAACGATGTTATGACTATGTCAATATTCTCGTTTTTGTGCGAAAGTGTATTGTATGATATCCTTATGATACTTATTCACTTTTACTATACTATATAACTGCATAAAATAACAATAAAACATTTTAATTAAATAAGTTTTTATGAAAATATTTCTTTAATCATTATTATTAAAAATTATAAAATAAGCCTCCTGTGCAGTTTATTTTCGTGAATATGAATTTGATCAAATACAAGTCTGCAACCACATCATCTGCATACTTCCACAACCTGGAGAAAACTACGGCGACGGCAAATAAATTAACTATTTTCATAGCATTTTCTTTAATGTAGTTGAACTTTTTATAAAACATCTTTTTATAAGGTATCTACACAAAACTGCTTATAGCTCTCAGAATATTTCAATTAATTTTCAAAACCTTTTTACATCTTTTTGAGATCCTAAAGAATTGAAAACTAAGTATAATAGAATATTTTTTATTTTTCAAGATTGGCACCGTGCCTATTCCCCTTAATTGAATCTATGCTATACAACTTTAATTTGAGAGATTGTAAATGTTCTTGCGATGCAAACATTTAAATTTATGATGCAAAATGTATACAACAATGAATATACTCAAACGAGTATACTCAGCTTTCTGCACGGAGATTAAAAACATTACATTAACATTTAAAGACAAGCATTCATTTAATAAAATCCGTGAAACACTATAGTTACATGGATTTTCGATCTCATTAAACATAAATCTACTATCAGAATTTCAAAATTCAAATTTCTGAGTCCAATACATTAGCGAATAAAAATTACGAATTTCTGTGTTTTAAATAACTTTTAATTCTTGAAAATCTGGTAATAAATTCTTAATTAGCATTCCCGAATACCCTTGAATAGTAGATGTCGTTAAGTTTCTATCATTTCTTCACAAATATAATATTTCCTAAGTATTGTGATCCTTTGTTGGTCATAAAATAAATGTATATATGTAGTTTAATTAAAATACAAGTACCCAACATTAGTATTCTCATATACATTGTGTAGATAATAATATATTGCTAAATTTTTCAGAATCAAGCTTACCAATACCTCAAGATCCACTTTCAAACTATGACTGTGTTCTCCAAGATTTAGACGATTCAGGTAATAAAATAACCACAACATACTTATGCTCGATGTTATTCCACGTTTAATATTATTTATTTATAAACGAACGAAACTTTTTCAGACTTAAAAATTAAAATATTCCCAATGATATCTGTTGCTGATTTTGGGCAGTATTGCGATAGCAATGCACCTGGTATTAATCAACAAATAACTGAAGACAATTTAGTTGAATCTGAGGATACTGGTACACCTTACCGGAGTAAGTTTCATCATTAACTATTATAGTTTTTTCTTTTTAACTGTACGATTAAAAAACAATTCACTTTATTGAAAAGGATTCCTTGCATTAAATGAATCATTGACTTCAGTCCCAAACATTTTTGATTCGCATAAAACGTCAAATTCATTAACAGTTAAGGGGGTAAAAGAGAACAATTATTAGTGTTTGTGTGTAATATGGATTAAAAGTAGTTTGAAAGAAACTGAGTTTTATAGCTACAAATATAATTCGGGGGGGAAGTTTTACCCCTATTAAAGCTATTATCTTGCATTTAACTCAAGTTACCAGTTGTAAAAAATGAGTTTGCTGCAGATTTTTTCTTACAGGCTTCTCTCAGACTTGTCCCATAAAAGTTTTTTTTTAACAATAATGGTCTAAATTTTAATGACCAAACCATTATGTACAAAAATTAGGTAGAGAGTTCAAAAGTTTCCAAATTAGTGGAAAAATTAGATTTTCTTATCATCAAGATCTTATAATCAATTTATAATAAGTGGTCACTGCAATGAATAATTGATTTACTTTATAACTCTCCGTATTTAAATTTGATTAAAACTTCAACAGCAGGTGCTATGGGATATAAAACAACAGTACCTTTTGAAAAAGTTTTAGTTCAGGAATGGTAACTTTATTTATACTGTCACACTTTACAATCTTTTTCTCTTTAAACATTGAATTCATGAGTATGTTTTGAAATAAATATTTATGGTAATTCATTTTTTTTTGACAATAAAAATAATCGATGTATACTTTAAAAATCGCTATTTTTGCCTAATACTGCTCAAGTAATGATTCATTAAAATTTACAGATATTTATTCATAGGGGAAATAATTAAGTTTATATCACAAACTGCAATTTGTAATGTTAAACAGCTTTTTCTTGCAGTTAACCCTCGTTCGGCATGGGGTAAATTTTAACTTCAGGCTTATTTCCTATAAATCATAAGCAAATTAAACAAAAATATGCATCTAGGGGTTAAGACGTAGCTTTTTAAATCGAAATCTTTTTAATGTTTTAAAAGTTGGTTCAACTCTTTCTTAACGGGTTATATCCCCTTATGCTCTAAAAAACAAGGCTTTGTTAATTATTTTTTTAAAGGACATTTGAGATTAAAGGTATACAAATAATATAACATTAGATTAAACAACTCTTGAAGAAGAGAAAAAAATTTTTTTTTGATATTTTATTTACATAATGGCGGCTGTGCAGTGATTACCGTGAACCGCTTTTTCAAAAAGGTCTTCCGCGGCGAGCAGTACAAGTCTCGTCCAACTCCACCTATAACAAAAAGAATTATATTTGTAGAATTTTTTTTCACGAAATGGCGATTGTTTTAACAAAAAATCGTGTATTCAGCGAAAAAAATCGACTTAAATTGTTTATAACTTTTTTTCTTGTTAATTAATCGCTAAAATCGTGTGTCCTTCACTAGATAATCAAACAATGAAGCTACTGTTAAAATTTTAAGTCAATCGGATGTAAACTTTTTGAGTTCTACTGCTTGCCGATTTTGAAAACATGGTTTCGAGAAAAATGCGTTTGAAGTTTCAAAATGCTATAAATCTTAAGAATCACAAAAATATAGTCCATAATAATTTTTTTACCTTCAGTTTGCTATCCCTGCACCATATAATTGTCCTTCCAGGGCCTTCATTTCCTCTTCTTCTTTTTTTTTGCCTGATGTAATGCTGCGCCTGGCCTCTTTCGCGATATCGGACATACGATGCTCAGCGGTTTTGACGCGATTGGCGTCCGTTTCTACGCAAAACTCGTACATGTTTGGTCCAACAATCAACCCAAGAGCATCGTAAACGGCAAACAGACCCGAGAAGCCGCCATTGAAGATAATAACGGCTACGTCAGTCGCAATGTCAACTATAGTCTTACCGCTTGACACCGTCTTTGGAGCAATTGACCACACTACAGCATTAAACGACTCGTTGTTGTTCTGAGTATTCGCACCCAAGCAGCGTGACAGAAGGTTGTCGGAGCTGAGTTCATTATAAATGGGTTTTATTGCGTTAAAAACATCCTCATGCATTGGACTCTTGTGCTCGTACGTTGCAAGTGTACCAAGCGCTGTACTGCGCTGCCAAGAACACCAAGAGTCTACTCCGACGGGTCCCTTCTCGTGCTGTGTATTCTCCTTCGTCTACATTTTATGAAGTAACGTTGCCTAAATTTCATTCCACATTTTTTCGACTGAATCGTAGTTGCTCCTAATATCTAGTCCGTAATAAATAGAAAGTTCATCAATTAACTTTCCGGTCAACTTTCCTCGGCCGCCAAGACCTTTCCTTGTTTTTTTCAAATTGCGCAGACGCGTAATTTGAAAAAAATTTCGAATCGCTGCCGCCGATATATTTCAAATATTTGATATTATGAAGTTTTTCTGAGCGTTTGAACATTTCTATAACTGCGTCGATCTCCATTTTCCCGGCACTACCTTCATGGTTGGCATCACAGTTCTGTTTGTGTGAAGGGTATACCTCTTCGTATTCAGCAGTACTTTCTTTTTTTTGCCAATATTCACACACTTTACAGTACTTAGATTTTACACACACATCCAATACCTTGCCAGTGTACCAACCAATCAAAGTCACCAATCCGAACAAAGACGTAAACCCTCTCTTTCACCAAGATCCATCGCCTGACACCGTGAGACCTTCTTTTTCACCTCGTTCGATAGAAATTTCTTTTTCTTTAATCTCTGATTTTTTCATAGATATAATTCGAACAGATGAAGTAGCAGTGGCGATATTAGATATGATCTTACTGTAAGTTGTTTGAAAAACAGACTTTGCAAGATCCATCACAGAGCAGACCTTTTTTATACCGTTGATGCCTATGCCTATGATGCGCATAGCTAAAATAACACGGCAGTTGATCTCATAAGCACGACCATTTATTACAGGACAGCTGTTAATATCAGCATCACCGCAGTTCGAACAAGACACAATAATTTTGAAGCCTAGTCCACGCTTGTTCGACTCTAAAAACCGCACGTCACCATTACATTTTTTGCATACTACTAATTCAGAAAGAGCAACAAATACAGCGAAAAAATTGATGAAACAGTAGCCGAAATTATTATCAACATCACGGTCACGGTCTAAATCAGTAGTTTTCAATTTCTTAGCCGAGGTACTAACATGCTCCGAATCGCCTTCGAACGAATGGCGGTTAGGCGGGCGTCGATTATTAATTTTACTCCGTTTTGTACTTGTACTTATTGTTTTACTGCCTTTGCGGCCACTGTACACCTTTTCACTCATAATTAAGTACTTGTAAATATAATTCACAGTTAAAAAGTAAAGCAAAACTCAAAATAACAACGTAAACAACGAGAACGGCTGATCGACTAAACACAGGGCAAGTGTGAGTAAACACGTGCTGTAAAGACGCTGTAACCGTCGTAATATCATGTAGCGACCTCTATAATTCAAATTTAAAACACGATATCGATCGTAGGTAACTTCTACTAATTTCCAAAGCCGCGAAATTCAAAAAAGCGAGCATCGTTAAAATAAGCGAAAATTGTGATTTTGGAGCATCAAAGCTGTTTGGAAAAAATTGATTTAAAAAAATTTTGAGTTTAAATCGGTACTTGGGCGTTGTAGATTTTGATTCTAGGATTGTTTTGGCAAGATTTAAGCCAATAAAAAAAAATCGAAAAAAACAAAAAAAAATGGGGGATATAACCCCTTAACAAGTAGAAATAGGAATATAATGATATTTTACATTTTAGGCTAAAAAAATTCATAGTTTAGTTACAGCTTTTTATTGCAATTACACGTTATTATTTCGATAATCGCCTAATTCCGATCGTTTAATAGCTGTGAAAATTAAATAAAAGATAGTCTTTTTTTGTTTTTAGGTTAAAAATGATTTTTACTTTCTTTTAGAAGCTTTTTATTTAATTGTATAACTATAATAAAGTTTGGTAAATTTGTATTAACGTATTATAAAATAAAGCTACATTTTTCATTATTTTTCATCAATTCCTGTTTTCTCATTAATTAAGTTTTCAATCTTCAAAATGTATTTGGCGAATACCAAAATAATCAATCTGGATGAAACTTTTAGGCTACGTTCTTTGAAGCATTCTCAACATTAGTTACCTGAAATATTTTGTGTTTTTAACGCAATAAAACCCATTTATAATGAACTCAGCTACGACAACCTTCTGTCACGCTGCTTGGGTGCGAATACTCAGAACAACAACGAGTCGTTTAATGCTGTAGTGTGGTCAATTGCTCCAAAGACGGTGTCAAGCGGTAAGACTATAGTTGACATTGCGACTGACGTAGCCGTTATTATCTTCAATGGCGGCTTCTCGGGTCTGTTTGCCGTTTACGATGCTCTTGGGTTGATTGTTGGACCAAACATGTACGAGTTTTGCGTAGAAACGGACGCCAATCGCGTCAAAACCGCTGAGCATCGTATGTCCGATATCGCGAAAGAGGCCAGGCGCAGCATTACATCAGGCAAAAAAAAAGAAGAAGAGGAAATGAAGGCCCTGGAAGGACAATTATATGGTGCAGGGATAGCAAACTGAAGGTAAAAAAATTATTATGGACTATATTTTTGTGATTCTTAAGATTTATAGCATTTTGAAACTTCAAACGCATTTTTCTCGAAACCATGTTTTCAAAATCGGCAAGCAGTAGAACTCAAAAAGTTTACATCCGATTGACTTAAAATTTTAACAGTAGCTTCATTGTTTGATTATCTAGTGAAGGACACACGATTTTAGCGATTAATTAACAAGAAAAAAAGTTATAAACAATTTAAGTCGATTTTTTTCGCTGAATACACGATTTTTTGTTAAAACAATCGCCATTTCGTGAAAAAAAATTCTACAAATATAATTCTTTTTGTTATAGGTGGAGTTAGACGAGACTTGTACTGCTCGCCGCGGAAGACCTTTTTGAAAAAGCGGTTCACGGTAATCACTGCACAGCCGCCATTTTGTAAAAAAAATATCAAAAAAAAATTTTTCCTCTTCAAGAGTTGCTTAATCCAATGTTATATTATTTGTATACCTTTAATCTCAAATGTCCTTTAAAAAAATAATTAACAAAGCCTTGTTTTATAGAGCATAAGGGGGATATAACCCCTTAAGAGCGAGCGATTCGCTTGCTCTGAAGCTCCGGAGCAGGCAAGTCACATGCGACCGAAGGCCGCGTGTAGCGCGCAAGTTCTTATCTTTATTTATTGTTTTGGACATTTCTATACACTGTTTTATCTTATTTATTAATTGGTCTGTTGCTACATATAGATGTATTGACATAATTTCATTCCAATTTCTAGTGGCAGCCGTAATTCTTTAATTTGCAGTAATTTAATATTATTTGTGGATCTTTACTGCCAGTTTTAATTTTATTTATGGCAATAAACAATGGATATTGATCTATTACCGAATTTTTAGTTTGTAGGTTTCTGTTTTTAGATAGTTAGTTTTAATAAAGACATTGTCAATACAAGAACCTTTGCAATTGCCAATCGGATATCCTTTATCTAAGAGATTATACAAAAATTCCTGACTCAGAAAATCTAGTTCAAGTAGATCTACATTGAAATCTCCTAACACTAAATGATTTTTAATATTTATTTTTTTGTATAGGAATTTATTTAAATCTAAAATTAATTCAGTCTTTGGTATTCCGTGAAGTTCTATCGAAGATATATCTAATCTATTTCCATTGTTTAATGTAACTAGTGTATTTATTATTTTAATCCTACCAGATTCAATAGTTTTGGTTATTTGAACAATATTTTTATTTACAAAAACACTCCCATACAAAATTACCCCATTATTTCTGTTTATTCTACTCTCATTATAGTAGCTTTCATAGCCATTTAAATCATACTCTTTATAATTTACTTGGTTAAAAGTTTCAGTACAAGTTATTATAGATGGTTTAATCGTTACACTTCGTATTATTATTTTTAATTTATCAATATTTTTGTTCATACTTCTAATATTTACCAAAAGTATTAAATCTTCTTTATTACTTATAGTTCTGTTGAGAGTTTCAATACTTGTGAAAGTTTTTTCATGCTTAATTGTATCTTTTTCTATTGTTTCTAAAAACCAAAATTACAAGCCATTATTTACTTTTAGATTTGTTTAGATTTTTTACTATAGACGCATTTGCTTTGGAGTTGACTTGTTGAGATGTGTATGTTGGTGTAGTTGCAGTTTTTGTGTTTACTGTTTTTACATCAATTATCTCTTGATGATCATTGTGATCTTCTTTACCGATTCTTGTACTTACATTAATTATCTTCTGATGATTATTGTGATTCTCTTTACTGATTCTATTTCTATATGTATCAATTTTTGGTTTTATTAAATAATCAACTTTTGCTATATATTTTTTTATTTTATTTTTAAAAATCTCACAGTTCTCACCATCTGTTGCCGAATAGTTACAATTGTATTTTGTTTTGTATTGAAAATTACTGAATACACAGTTTGCATATTTGAGTTTATCTGCACTATCACATTGCACTGTATCATGCTCACCAGCACATATTATATATAATAATTATAATTAAATTTTCTTTGTGAAAGCATAGTGCCAAAGCAGTTGGCAGCGTTCATTACAATAAAACAGCGACGTAAATAGAACATGTTTAAAATATGCATATATTACACAAGTATTAAAGACATAGCGCGTTTCTTACACATAAGAATTATACACGAAATTATTGTACACAATTTAGCATTGGTCAAATTATATATAGATATATTTGAACAAAGCTAAATTGTATACAATAATTACGTGTACAATTCTTATGTGTACAATACCGTATTAAAGAATATAAAAAAAAATTGACTTAAAATTTTCAGAGCATCTATCTACGTTACTAATCTAAAGAAGTACGTAGGATTTTTACGATTGACTGCAATTTTTTTTCTACTGGCATATTTGTAACCTAATTGTCTGATAACAAATAGATTTTTTTCTTCAAATCTTCGCCATCTTTTTGTAAGTGAACATTTCGAAATAATCCTACGTACTTCTACATTTTTTATGATGTAGATTATGAAAAAAATTTGTTTTTTGTTTTATGGCACATCAGGTCTGAGATCCGCGCAACGCACATTAGTGGGTCGACTTTTGCATACCCATCGCGCAACAACTTTAAACACCGACATTTTGCTAAAGGAAAAATTAAAAAATCCGGTTTTATAATTTTCAATACTTGTGTAATATATGCTTATAAAAAGATTTTCTATCTACTTTACTGTTTTTGGGTAAAAAAATCATCGTTAAAAGTATCTATGACTTTTATTCTTTTAAGGTGGCTTCCTCCCTTAATAGTCAAAATTAATATCATTTAATACAAGTAATCCTTATTATTAGTGATGCATACATACTATACCTTATTTTTATTGTCAAAACTCATTTTAATGGCAATGATATTAACAGAACAGCTAATATTCTATATATATTAAAAGTACTAATTATCTTCTGTTGTAGATTTATATGAAAAAATGGAAATATACTGCCCACAATGTAAGAGACTGTTAGATATAAATGAAACGACTTACGTCAGACACGTGCCACAAAAGTGCAAAAAATGCCAAGGACGCCTCCACATTGGCTGCAAAAAGTGCAACAAAATGTTCTACAGCCGTTCTAGCATATACCATCACATAAAATATGTGTGCGGCAAGTTACCGGGTTTTGAGTGTACTCAATGCGACTATAAGACATATTGGCCCACTGACTTGAAAAAACATATTGATAAGACGCACAATTTCGAACCACAACGACATTTCGAATGCGCAAAATGTGGCAAGAGCATCAAAAGCTTAAGCCACCACTCGAAAGTCTGCTCTGGAAAATGATCAAAATACGAGTGCTATCAATGTTTGGAAACATTTTAAGAAAGATGTTCATCGCGACGAACATACACGATTTTACAACCAGTTTAATCGAAATTAAAAATATTATGTATACCATTACGTTATGTATGACTGGAAGATTAGAATATAGTATACCTTCAGAATAAAAGACGTGGCATTATTATTTTCTCTCAATTTCAATAATAATATAATAACATATAATAAACAATATAATAACTTTTTTATTCATCTATTAAAATTTTGTAATTATTATCAAGCAAAATCAAAAAAAAATTTTGCACATTAATATTATGTTTTATTTAAATATACGTCTATACACGACAATACATGCTATACTAAAAATCACATTTGATTAGCAGCCAGTTTGTAAAATGCGCAATATTCTTACCACCTTTCAAATAATATATACATTGTTCTCAAAACTTTTATTCTATAAAGAGTCAATTAAATAGAATTCTATCTACTGATTTTGCCAGTTTGAAATTGGATATGACGTTTCATGCAAACATTCTGTTACGATAATTATTATTACTTGTGTTACTTAGTGCGACTGTACGTTACACATTTTTCTTTTTTAAAATCATGAACGTCTATTTTGCTCGCACTCAAAACTCATATTTATTCATAATACTTTCACTGTAGTAATATTTCCGTATTTAATGGTATCATAATTAAAATAAATTTCCATTTAAAGAAAAATGATCACGGAGCACACTACAGGGTATACTTGTAAAAAGTTCTAAGCTTAAAATCACTTTATTTTGCAACTGTAAACCGATTTTGTTAAACATGTCTAGCTTTACTAAATGCTTTATTAATCGCTCTAATTAAATCGCTCTCACAACTAAACAATAGGTACTTTATAAAATTACTTTATTTTCCACATTTCCCATGTTCTTAAATTTCAACCAAATATCAAATAATAAATAAAAATATTCAACTACTAAATCAATAACGAAATATAAACAAATTAGACTGAATCCTATTACACGCGTAATTTCAATATAATATTAAATTACCACAAAGTATCAAAATGCACCGTGCAATTTAATTTAACAAAAATAAATAAATACAGAATCATTCTGTCTTTTTAGATAATAATGTACTTATCTTGATGTTTTTGTCTCTGTTTTGTTTATTAACCAGGATTCCCTAAAACCATGGATCAGCTTCAGTCCTACAGCATCGTCGATGAGGTTAGCCAACGTCAAAATCAAAATTAAGAAGTCTCTGTGGCATCGTCGTTGCTATCGGAATGCAGCTAGGCCTTTGTTTTGACTTGACTTCTTTCTTCTCTGGGCAGCGGCGTCGTTTTCTAATCCACTTACATGCCAGCTGCACTGCTTATGCCTCGTACTTATTTTAAAATTTAGTCATCCTGATTAGCTTTATTTGTCACAAGCTTTCTTCCCTTCATTGACGGCATACTTCTTTACAATTAAGTTATTTCACTAAAAACACTTTTTCCAAAAATCCTTTTACACATGTCCCACAAAACACAATTAATCCCGATGTTTATTCCCGGGTTTTGGCACCAAATTTTTCGGGACGAGAATAAACTAAGGATTTTATTAAAATAATTTATACACCATTTATGATAAAGTCTGTTATTTATAAAATACAACATTCGCCTTACTAGTATAACGCGCCTTGTAACTACCGATCTGTATAAAGGCCAGAGTGCATCTGGTCTCTGCGTCAATCTTTTTCTTAGTCTTAGAGACCTTTTGCATAGGAACTTATTACTCAGTATCCGCAACAACAGGCAAAGACGCAGCGATTCCAAGAATCACATTCTGGCTCAAATGAAAACTTTGTCGTAATTTTAAGAAATCGTCTGTAGAAAAAAGCTGCTTCTTTACTGGGCTATTATTTATGCTTTTACAAACATAAACTTGAAGAAGTTTACCCCGGTAGCTTGAGATAATGATATAACATTAGACTAGCCTTCTTTCTCTTCACTTTCTTGTACATCGATTATTTTCCTTTTCAATAAACATGAAATTACTTGCTTGGTAACCTTTGAGCCTGACTGTACAATGCTCTCAGTTAGATTTTTCAACCGCTAACTCAAATTGAATTTATGAGATAGTCCTCTTACAATAAGTGAAAAGCAGTAATTACAGCGGTTTTCAGTATTAAGCGACTTTGTTTTATCTAAAAATAAGATTTGTAGAACTTAATAATGAAATTATCAGATAATCAATAAAGTAAACTAAACTTTGGTCAAAGTTAACCTTATACAGCGTATCAAAACGAAAATGAAAGAAACTGTGACTGAAACTTGATTGAAACGTTGAGATTATCAGTTATAAAGTTATTCAAATCAATATACATATTTACATACATACCCTGGTGGAAAATTAATCTAGAACTATGTAGATCTATCTAGTTTGCCATGGGAATAATCGAGGGCCTCGATAAAACTAGATAATTTTCTACCAGGGTACCTAATATATTTATATTCGAGATATATATTTGAGTATACTTCGTCGCTCCTACAATAAGTCTCCCTTTGCGAAATTGCCAGTTTTTGATTTTCTAGCTAATTGACAAATATGACAAGAATACATATATTCAGTACTTGATCTAGTAACTTTTCTCACAGGATCAAGATCAGAAAAGTTGGGAAGTATAACAGTTTATTGTGGGTTGTTTTTAATACGAGCTGATACGATTTTGGAGGGCAAACTAAGTCGTTGTTTTTACAAAAAAGTTTGTTTAATCTCGAATAATTATTTAAAATAAAGAAGTCGATAATACAGGTCCATATAACAAATATTTTCGATTTAAAAAAACAGTTTACTATGCCCTTTGTATTTGTATAAACATTATTTAGCTAAATTTTTAAGAAATTCTATTATTATATGCTTATAGTCAGATTGAAATCTATCACTGAGTATTTTTTAAGTTTATCGTTCATCGTTATTATGCGTATTCATAGAAATTGATTCTATCGACCGCTATATACGCAAATCACCTATGCCAAAATAATATAAAAATTTCCAGAAAGAAATATTTTATGCAGAAGAAACTGTATGAAAATATCCTTCTCTTTGAAAAATGTCATATTATTTGGACATAAAGACGTGATTTGGTTCGAACCGATCGACAGAATCATTTTCAATTAGTAAAAGAATATTATTTACGAAAACAAATTGTTATTTATTATTACAGATTCATTCCTAGAAGTAACAATATAATGCTCTCAATGCAAGAAAGTACTAAATATAATGGAAACATTTCACCTTAACAGTCTACCCCAAAAATGCAAAAATTGCCTAGCACCCCTGGAGTTTAGCTGTAAAAAGTGCAACAGAATGTTTAACGGACATCTGCAAGTCGAACGACACATGAAATTTGTGTGCGGCAAGTTGCCGAACTTCAAATGTTCACAATGTGACTACAAGACCTGCTGGCACTCGGCGTTTTCAAGTGATGTTAAAGTATGCACATGACCAAAACTTCATCTGACGTAAAGTGCACTAAACGTGGTAAGAAAATCAAAAGTTTGAGATATCACAAATGTTTTTTAAGTACAATATGAGATATATCTTAAGTATTTAAAAATTTAATTAGGGTAATTAAGTATTTGATTTAGGTAGATTACAATAAAAACTCTGAGTTATGAAAATCAATGTGATAATACCAGCGTACACTTATCTTTTTTTTAAGTTAATTTTTAACGAATCAGTTTGAAACTTTTACAAATCGTTTATAACGTGTATGACCTCAGATTGATCATGAACAAATTTTAAAATATTAATCTTAGGTCCAAATAACAGCTACACAATATTTGAGCTTAAACGTTTAATATTTTGAAAGTTTCAGAACAATACATTAAAAATTGTCTTCTTAAAAGCGTGGTGAACATCGATGTTAAAACTTTAATTTTCATAATTGAGAGAATTATAATTTGAGAATCATTTTTATTGTCCTATATTGTAAATAAAAATCTCCGTTAATAAAAATTTTGCACTGGAGAACCCATTTTATGCCCCTGTAAATGCTACTTAATCTTTAATATGAATTTTTAAATACATTGTTACTTTTTTATTCCAAAGAAAATACTTAAAAATGGAAAATGAAATAGATTATTACATATATTAAATATGTATGTTTAATGTTTTCTATTGACCTAATTACAAAATTTGCAAAGGCAGGTATGAAAACAGTACCAGTAAATTCTATTACTAATTTTGATAAAGGTAATGGCAACAAGAAATCAATTTCTACAGAAGTAACACATAAAGATGAGTTAGTTGAGTCAAAGGATACCGGTGGAGCTCGTCGGCGGAAAGAGAGTAAGTTAAGCACAAACTTTATCTTCATTATAGCTTTCTTTTTAATTTTATAATTAAATATAAATTAATTAATCTATTTATACAATCATATGCATTATTTGCATTATTATTGCAAATATTTACATATTTTTTAAACATACAGTGATACACTTTAGAAACAGGGTTCTTGAGATATGATAAAATGGGTTAAATTATTTAAATCATTTGACTATCAGTTTTCTACTAAACTTAATTTAAAAATAAATGTTAGTGATCTTTTTAGCAGTACCTTTTTAAGTAATGATGTATTACGTAAACATTTCTCGTAATCTGATTGATTTATTAATATAACATTATGTTAATTATCTTATTAATTTTATAAAATTATTAACAATTAATTGTTTTATTTTTATATTTTATAAATTTCGAAGTTTCTTGGCGATCAATTTTTTAATTATGTTGGAAATTAAGTGTTAAAGTTTGGCTAGATTAGAAAAATAAACTTAAATATTTGTTGTCATCTGGGAAAAGTGCAGCATGATTGGGTCTCAGTTTGTGAACTCTGTCTCGCGAGATTCACAGAATCGAGATTCCACTCATTGCGCCTTCGCTAGATCAAGTCAAATATAAAAATATCGTGGTTAATTTCAAATAACAGGAGTAAAAGTACATGAAAATACCATTTTTATAAAGTCAGTATTGATCGACGGCTATTTGAACTTAAATATAGTATTTTTAAATTATCCGTGCAAAAAAGTTCAAATATTGAGTGTTTACACTCAAATTTAGTGTAATTTGGCACTTTCAGTATTATACAGGTTAAAGAATACTCTACTTTAGTTGAGTGTGTGCAACGTTTAATTACACTCAATTGTTTCTTTTTAGTTTCTAATCGATTAGTTAAAGATTGCCTTATTTAGCCCCAAGTAGTTACTATATTGAAAAAAAGTTTATAATCAACAATTTAACTCCTAAACAATTTGAAAATGTAAGTCTTATTATTATTATTATTTTTACAGTGGTCAGCAGTGATAATCCTTAAAAGACCGTAATATCCGCTTTTCCGTATAACTCGTTTATTTCCCTATTGTGTAAGATTCTCCATTCTCCGGCTAACTCATCAATTTTGCCTCCAAATGTCCTTCTCATAACTCTGTTCTCAAATACTCTGAACGTATCCTCTTCTCGCTTAGTTAATGCCCTTGTTTCGCATCCGTATAGTATAGACATTTAATCTAAAAATAAATATTGGAAACTTTTAAATTTGCTGCAATCAAACATTAAATTCGGCAAATACTGTATTTCAAAAGCTAACTTTTATACTCCCGTTAGTTATAAGATGAATAAAATAATATTAGTTAAATTTTTAAAGTTAAAACTGAAGCTCTAAACTCGTTGCGTACCTGGACACGTCCCGGCGCCTAACGAAATGCTCACATATTAGTTTATATTGCATATTATTTAGCTCCTAATCAATATAATTACATTACAATAATTACAATAATTAATTACAATTTTGTGCAAATATTTATTTTATTTATATCTTTAAAAAAATATTTAATAATCAAACTGGTGCACGCGTGACAGCATTCCTGTATTCTTAAGCCCAACAGCTAAGAAATGCTACTTCGAATTCAAGAGTTTTTAAAAGTTTTCTAAGGATATTTAATAGCATTTTAAGTGAAATAAAATGCTAATATGTGTGAAAAAATATTTTTTACGGTAATAAATAAGTGGCCAGGTACTCGTACATGAGAAACAGTGTTTGCCCTATGCCTGACTAGCCATACGAATTACGTTATTATAAATCAATTTTCGCATAAAACATATTTTGCTTCATGTAATAAAGCTCTCTATAGTGACTATTATCAGTTTATCAATATACTGTGATGATATATTAGTGAAAGTTTAAAAATAGTTTCTGTTGATGTTTGGCTCTTTGGCATCGTCAGTTTTCGAGCCGTGGGCACACGCGTAGGTTAAGGTTATAGGTTACGTTACTAGCACATACTTTGATAGTATATTATGACACTGTTGTGGGAGATGGTTTTCTACCTTGCTCGAGGGTTTTCGCACAAGCGAAGCGAGTGAGAAAATCGAGCAAGGTAGAAAAACACCTCCCACAATAGTCTCATACGATATTTTATAGCACAACAACCTCAAAATCGACAATAAAGTTGGCATTTTGAGGTTAGTGTGCTATAAACTAATTATTTACATATGTCTACGTTCAAAAGATATACCAACCGTATAAGAAATAAGATTATACATAGAAACAAGATTTTATTTAAAAAAGTTTATGATTTATATCAGAAAGTGAAAATAGGGTGGCATGTATCCAGGTATCAGGACAGATGATTCTGGCGTGGCTAAATACTAGCACATTCGACTAAAATACATTTGTATGAATTTCTCGGGTTATAAGACGTAAATTGATAATTTAAAACTATAGACTTTTTATTGGAAGTGTTAATTTTAGTGTTACAATTTAAAGAATAAGCTCGGCTGCTACAAATCGTCCAGGTACTGGTACAGATCCTTATCTAATGTAAAGAAAACATACTTTGCAAGATATAAAAGAGCGATAAATTAATTTTATAGAAAAAGAACATGACTTGGCAAAACTCATTATTATTCTTTGTTACAGATTCATATTACGCAGAAGTGACATTTTACTGCCAAAAATGCGTAAAAGTGCTCAACATAACGAAAACAATTTACACCAGAAACGAATTCCAAAAATGCAAGAAATGCCTATCGGGACTTGAGTTCAGCTGTAAAAAATGCAACAAAATGTTCCGTGATGGTCAATATATTTAGCATCACATTAAGTTTGTTTGCGGAAAGTCTCCGAACATTGAGTGTTCACTATGCGACTTTAAGACCTACTGGCTCAAAAATTTGAAAATACATATTAAAAATATACACAGCACCGAAACATCATCTGACATTAAGTGTACGAAATGTGACAAAATAGTCTGAAATTTGTGGCTACACATGAAAGATTGGACTGGAATAAAATGCTCTAAATAGTAGTCGTGCTCGCATTGTACTGTAGTAAAGATTATACTCAAAAAGTACATCGCGATAAACACGAGAAAAATTACTAGAAATATAGATAAAAGTAACGAGATTTGATTAACTAATTGTTTGAAAAGGAAGATTCTTTAATTTGAGCTTTATTTCGTATGGAAATATTAATCTGATCCAAAGTAATTGGCAATTAATTATTGAAAATGAAACGGAAATTTCTTGAAAAATTAACAAATTGTTAAACTTCCAAAAATGATCTGTTAATTAACAAATTGTTAAAAATGTTAAACTTCGTCGAATATTCAAGATTATTAAATTTATTATATTTATTTATTTATTATATAAAATAAAAATAATTAATTTAACATTGTGTATTTTTTTTTACTTTTTATAACTCATCTATTTTGATTAATAAGATTTTTTTAATTGAACCGACTTCAAAAATACAACGCTCTAAAAAGTAAAAAATAATACTTTCTGTAATAACAGGATTTGGAAAATAATAGGCTCGATCGAAATGCTTATTATCTTTATTTAATACAAAGTCAACATTTATTCAAACTACAATTTTTTGGAGTCGGCGCTCGAATAATGTAGTATAATAATTTGCTGAAATTTTGGCGCTAGCCCCAAAAAGTTGTATGTAGGGCGTAAAATACTATTTTAACAATAATAACACTTAAGCGTAAAATGTAAAACAAAAGAAGGCGTAAAATTCCAGTTTACCTGCTTGCTACAAAAGACTGTTTATTTATTAAATTGAGAAACACAGTTGCACTGATAATAATATATTGTTAATTTTTTCAGATACGTTTACACCGGAAGATTAATTTTCAAGCTACAACTTTATCTTTAACAATTCAGAAGATGCAGGCAAATTCAATATAAAAATTATATTGTATATTTTAAATATAAATATTTCTAATGTGTGATATTTTTAATATTCATATTGTCATAATTACAAAAATTTGCAGATTAATAATTGCAAAAATTAAAATAATCTCAGTAAAGTCTATTACTTATTTTAATGCAGACAAAAAAGTTCAAACAGGCTCTCAGGATACTGGTAGACCTCGTTCGTTAAAAAAGAGTAAGTTTATATTAACTTTATTATAGTTTCTTATTCGAATAATTTATTAATAAAAAATACATCCATGTATTATGTTAATGTGACGGTACAACAGTTTCTGTTGAAGAGATCGATTTATTCTTTTTTACACGAAATTAATTTTTTTACTCTTGGGAAACAGTCTACAGTGTTGCTGTAATAAAATACTTTTTTGTTTGATTTTTAAAATGATTTTTATTAATGTAGTACAAACATCTGTATTTTAGTATTTACACACATTTTGACACCTCGTTTCACCAAAGCTATTGATTTCAATGCAAACATTTTAGGAACAAATGTAACTCCGTATTGGAAAGTGACCAAATTAATTTATAATACACAGATTATTTATTTTTAACGTACATAAAAATAACAAAATTTAAATATGATTATTGTTTTTAACAAAAGTGCTGTTTATTCACAACTTATTTTTTATTATTCAAAAATGACGGTATCAAGATTATCATTCTGAAAGTTGTAAGGGATATTCTTGAAGGTATTGTAATCAAA
The DNA here is from genome assembly GCA_949152435.1 of Gastracanthus pulcherrimus. Taxonomy (NCBI): domain Eukaryota; kingdom Metazoa; phylum Arthropoda; class Insecta; order Hymenoptera; family Pteromalidae; genus Gastracanthus; species Gastracanthus pulcherrimus. Next base: position 110,368,589 of record OX424572.1, on the reverse strand, counting down.
AATGCGTTTTGTGTCTTCAAAATTTATATTTAAAATAGTATATAATAAAAATTGAATTATTTTAAAAAAGGTTATTTTTAATGATTGGAATGTTTGTATGATGTTAATACGAACACTCGTTTCTTAAAAATGATTTGAACGTCTATCTTTGATAAAATTTCGATGATTGCTTCTAACAGCAAATTGTAGACGAGATTTTTAGAGTGTCTTATACACTCTTTAACAAAAAATCTACTATATTTATTAGAACAACAGAAACAACTACACTGCGGGCAAATACCCCTCCCAGCATTGAATTAAACTGTTAATTCATAAAATATGTAAATGTAATTAGTATTAAAAATTCAAATATTTTTCGTATTTATCCTGCAAGTTTCTCGTAAACTTGTTAAACGGATAAAACATGTTACATATTTAGAGTGTTTCATATACTCTTTAATAAAAAATCTACTATATTCATTTGAACAACAGAAACAACTACTCTGCGGGCAAATACCCCTCCCAGTATTGAATTAAACTGTTAATTCATAAAATATGTAGATATATTTTAACATTAAAAAACCAAACTTTTTTTGTATTTATCCTGCAAATTGAAGTTTTTTTTTCCTTTTTTATAGCAATAAAGGAAAAACCATTTTAAAGTAGGTTTCTGCTAAACCTATTACATCGTATTATTCATTTTTCACTGTATTTATATGTAATGCTCATTCTTACAGAGAAGAGTCTACCTCTTCAAAGCAAGAAATACATAGGTCCTTTAATATTATAAATGTAAAGATTAAAAAGCGTTTCGGCCTCAAGACTGCATGTAGGCCTCATCAGTATGATCAGGCAGTCTCTATCATAGACGCACGTATATTTAAAAAAATAAATAAAAAAATTTTTAACAGTATATCAAAGAAAACAACCAAGTTTAATTACTTTTTTCATACCTGTAACGTTTTGTACGAGGGTAGTTCAATAAGTCTTTAGAATGACCAACAAATGGCGCGCGAATCGCTCCAAATCATCTGTTTTCAGTCAGCACCACTCCCGACTAGCTATATGGTGCAGTCACAGTCCACATCTTCTGAGTTTACGTGTTTTTATAACCAATTGAAGAAAAAAAATTGCTTGTTAAGAAAAATGAAAAAAAACGAGTTCAGAGCGGTAATTAAACATTTTCATTTAAAGGGTTTAACTCCATATGAGATAAAAAATGAATTGGACTCAGTTCATGGCACATCTGACCCTGCCTTAGCAACGGTTTATAACTGGGTAAATGAATTTAAGCGTGGTCGTACATCAATAAGTGACGAACCACGTTCAGGAAGGCCCGTAGAAGCAACTACTCCCGAAATCATCAATAAAATCCACGATATGGTGTTGAAGGATAGAAGATTAAAAGTGCGTGAGTTAGCTGAGGCCACAAGGATATCTATAGGTGCAGTTGTTTCAATTCTACATGAAAAATTAGGCATGAAAAAGCTATCGGCAAGATGGGTGCCGCGTTTGCTCTCAGCTGAGAATAAACGCAATAGAGTGGTCGCCTCTGAGGCTCTTTTGGCGCGCATAAGTCGGAATCCTGAGGAATTTTTTCGTCGATTTGTGACTGTTGATGAAACATGGATACACCACTACACTCCTGAGACAAAGGAACAATCCAAACAGTGGATTTCCACAGGCGAACCAGCTCCAAAGAAGGCAAAGACCGTGAAGTCAGCTGGTAAGGTTATGGCTACAGTTTTTTGGGATGCACGTGGAATTATACTTATTGACTACTTGGAAAAGGGTAAAACAATTACTGGTGAGTATTATGCATCATTATTAGAGCAGCTGAAAGAAGAAATTAAAAAAAAACGACCACATTTGGCGAGAAAAAAATTCTCTTTCATCACGACAACGCCCGAGTTCACACATGCTTCGTTTCAATGGCTAAAATTGAAGAACTAAAATTCGAATTGGTCGAACACCCACCGTATTCACCAGGTTTAGCCCCCAGTGACTTTTCTTATTTCCAAACTTGAAAAAATGGCTCGGTGGACAGAGATTTACGGACAACGAAGACGTCATTGCCTCTGTAAGTGCTTATTTTGAGGAACTTCCGAAAACGCACTTTTCTGAAGGATTAAAAAAACTTACAAAGCGATTGACCAAGTGTATAGAGCTCCAAGGAGATTATGTTGAAAAATAAAAAAAAATTTACCCAAAAAAAATTGTTTTTATACTTTATTCTAAAGACTTATTGAACTACCCTCGTAGAATCAATGTAACACAAATACCACATTTTTCTTCTGCAAAATTTATAATTACAATAGAATGATAAATTCAAACAAAAATCATATTAAAAACCAAATTATTAAATTTAACTTGAAAATAAAGACAAACTGTCAAATCGGTAGGTGACTTTTGTAAAATTTTGGACTTTCGGAACCGAACGACCCGATACACGCACTAACACTCTACGAATGGTCAGGGCGAAGACTTCGTCGCCGCGCGCGACAGCAAAACAAAACTAAAAAGACCCATAAAACCCCTCCATTCTCTTTCGCACATGTGTGCGCCCTTTTGTCCCTCTTCGCTTCCAGCGACTATAAGACAGCCACTTTACGGATAATATTTTAAGTTAAAACAATTAATTTTGGATATAAGTATGTTCTAAATTATTAAAGTTGTATGATTTTATTTTTAATTACAATATCTATTATTATCATTATTAAATAATAAAATTAAAATATAATAAAATTTTTTATATATTATAATATAAACAGTTCCACTTGTTTACTATAGTTCTAGAGGTTATATTAAAGGGTTAACTTTACCATGCAAATAAGATGCTGTAGTACAAAATATTAGTAGAATTCTAAGCGTGTAGCATGCATTAAAATGATGTATATAAATGGAAGGTGTTTATATTATGATATATAATGGTTATTGTTAAGACATCCTTCTTTACAATACTATAATAAAAAAGAGGAGATTTTAAATCAATTTTAATTAAATGCAATGTATTCTTTTTATCTTGTACCAATAATAACAAAAAGGGAAAAAGGATGAATAGAAAAGAGGAGGATGGGGGCGGCTGATTGTATAGTAATCGCGTGAAAATTTATCTATTGCCAAAGTTTAAATTTTTTTCTTTTTTTTAGGCCTTATTTGTATAATATAAATAATTTATGAATTTTTTGTTAATTTTGTTATTTCTTACAAATTTAACAGTAAATATAAAATACGATAATGTACACAATTTTCTTTTATATCTTTTTTCCGCTTTAAAAAATCTGATATTTATTACAGTCAGTGACATGAGCTGTGTAGAAAAAACCGTACCTTCATTTATTTGAGTTTCAAAACAGTTAAGAAATTTTTTAAAGTTTGTTCAACCAGAGACTTTACGTCAAGGCTCTTTTATCAAACGGTTGTTTTTTATGGAATTTAAAGCAATTTTCTTTACAACTTTAAACATTCTGAGAAAGTTACTTCAAATTTTATGAAAAAATCTATTTTTTATAACAAATTTACGAACAAAATGTTTGAATCCCAAAATTAAGACCTACAAGAAGTTTTTAAAATTGGTATACTCTCAAGAAATCTTGTCACGGGTTTTAAATCTCGTTTGGTCTTGACGCGAAAATGTCTTTCACAACGTAGAATTACGACAGAAAATGAAAAGTTTGAAAACTAAAGGATTGTTTTTAAAGAACTGCGTTAAAAATTAAATTTGGTAACAATTAAAGAAGAGTTGGATTGCCCCAGCCATTTATGAATTTGAATATATAATAACCTAGGGTAATAATAATTGTCTATTTTTCTAATGTAACATTACCCTGAAGTATAAGAGTAGAAATATAAAGTAATGTTTTCCAGATGCTTGAACAAGAAATTAATTGGCATTAATCTGTGTTTACAATACAATGTATGTTATTCAAAATCACCGATAATTTATATTGAATATTTATTTATTTATTTATTTATTCCAGAGTTACATATAACATTTGCTAAATTCGATACAGAGTAGAAATTATTTACACAACAACACACTATAACGCCGCAAATCCTGCAGAGGGAATTGGTATTCCCTGTTCGCAGGTCCGGATTAACAACAAAAATAAAAATAAAAAGTGCTGGTTAGTTTTACTGTATTCATTACAGCAAAAACCTCCAGCCATACTAAACCGTACAATGCAAGTACCATTCTTTCATAAGGATAGAATGTATCCACGTCGGACTTCCAGACATGAATCATTCCGTCCTTCACCATTCATTCATACATACTTTGGTTGGGTTATGAAGGTCTTCTGACTCTTCATCCCAACTCTATATAACATTATTAATAATTTATTAAAAATTTAACAGTGATATATAATCTCTCTTTAAGGGGTTATATCCCCCTTATGCTCTAAAAAACAAGGCTTTGTTAATTATTTTTTTTTAAAGGACATTTGAGATTAAAGGTATACAAATAATATAACATTGGATTAAGCAACTCTTGAAGAAGAGAAAAAAATTTTCTATTGATATTTTTTTTACAAAATTTGAAAACATGGTTTCGAGAAAAATGCGTTTGAAGTTTCAAAATGCTATAAATCTTAAGAATCGCAAAAATATAGTTCATAATAATTTTTTCAACTTCAGTCTGCTATCCCTGCGCCATATAATTGTCCTTCCAGGGCCTTCATTTCCTCTTCTTTTTTTTTGCCTGATGTAATGCTGCGCCTGGCCTCTTTCGCGATATCGGACATACGATGCTCATCGGTTTTGACGCGATTGGCGTCCGTTTCCACGCAAAACTCGTACATGTTTGGTCCAACAGTCAACCCAAGAGCATCGTAAACGGCAAACAGACCCGAGAAACCGCCATTGAAGATAATAACGGCTACGTCAGTCGCAATGTCAACTATAGTCTTACCGCTTGACACCGTCTTTGGAGCAATTGACCACACTACAGCATTAAACGACTCGTTATTGTTCTGAGTATTCGCACCCAAGCAGCGTGACAGAAGGTTGTCGTAGCTGAGTTCTTTATAAATGGGTTTTATTGCGTTAAAAACATTCTCATGCATTGGACTCTTGTGCTCGTACGTTGCAAGTGTACCAAGCGCTGTACTGCGCTGCCAAGAACACCAAGAGTCTACTCCGACGGGTCCCTTCTCGTGCTGTGTATTCTCCTTCGTCTACATTTTATGAAGTAACGTTGCCTAATTTTCATTCCACATTTTTTCGACTGAATCGTAGTTGCTCCTAATATCTAGTCCGTAATAAATAGAAAGTTCATCAATTAACTTTCCGGTCAACTTTCCTCGGCCGCCAAGACCTTTCCTTGTTTTTTTCAAATTGCGCAGACGCGTTCCCATGCGCTTCTGAACGTGTCCGACCCATTCTTTTTTTTCGACGATGAAATCTTTATAATGTTTTGAGTCGACTATATCTTTATATGTTTTTGAATCGCCGTCATCGATATATTTCAAATATTTGATATTATGAAGTTTTTCTGAGAGTTTGAACATTTCTATAACTGCGTCGATCTCCATTTTCCCGGCACTACCTTCATGGTTGGCATCACAGTTCTGTTTGTGTGAAGGGTATACTTCTTCGTATTCAGCAGTACCTTCTTTTTTGCCAATATTCACACACTTTACAGTACTTAGATTTTACACACACATCCAATACCTTGCCAGTGTACCAACCAATCAAAGTTACCAATCCGAACAAAGACGTAAACCCTCTCTTTCGCCAAGATCCATCGCCTAACACCGTGAGACCTTCTTTTTCACCTCGTTCGATAGAAATTTCTTTTTCTTTAATCGCTGATTTTTTCATAGATATAATTCAAACAGATGAAGTAGCAGTGGCGATATTAGATATGATCTTACTGTCAGTTGTTTGAAAAACAGGCTTTGCAAGATCCATCATAGAGCAGAACTTTTTTATACCGTTGATGCCTATGCCTATGATGCGCATAGCTAAAATAATACGTTAGTTGATCTCATAAACACGACCATTTATTACAGGACAGCTGTTAATATCAGCATCACCGCAGTTCGAACAAGACACAATAATTTTGAAGCCTAGTCCACGCTTGTTCGACTCTAAAAACCGCACGTCACCATTACATTTTTTGCATACTACTAATTCAGAAAGAGCAGTAAATACAGCGAAAAAATTGATGAAACAGTAGCCGAAATTATTATCAACATCACGGTCACGGTCTAAATCAGTAGTTTTCAATTTCTTAGCCGAGGTACTAACGTGCTCCGAATCGCCTTCGAACGAATGGCGGTTAGGCTGGCGTTGATTACTAATTTTACTCCGTTTTGTACTTGTACTTATTGTTTTACTGCCTTTGCGGCCACTGTACACCTTTTCACTCATAATTAAGTACTTGTAAATATAATTCACAGTTAAAAAGTAAAGCAAAACTCAAAATAACAACGTAAACAACGAGAACGGCTGATCGACTAAACACAGGGCAAGTGTGAGTAAACACGTGCTGTAAAGACGCTGTAACCGTCGTAATATCATGTAGCGACCTCTATAATTCAAATTTAAAACACGATATCGATTGTAGGTAACTTCTACTAATTTCCAAAGCCGCGAAATTCAAAAAAGCGAGCATCGTTAAAATAAGCGAAAATTGTGATTTTGGAGCATCAAAGCTGTTTGGAAAAAATTGATTTAAAAAAATTTTGAGTTTAAATCGGTACTTGAGCGTTGTAGATTTTGATTCTAGGATTGTTTTGGTAAGATTTAAGCCTATAAAAAAAATGGAAAAAAACAAAAAATTTTGGGGGATATAACCCCTTAACATTTCCATATAAATCCTTATTAATTAATATTATCATTATAAATTGTGTTAAAGATTCTATATTTTTATATAGTTAGTAATAATGTGACGACTACATTATATTAATTCGCGTTAATTAAGATTAGCTTGCACATGCTTAAGATTCTATATTTTTGTACATTTTTCTTCGATATTATAAATATTTTTATTCTTATAATTTAATCATTGTGACCTAGCACTATAACATTACCAATACCTCACTAACATGGATCTTACCATCGTAAATTTTTATGTTGTCGTGTCATTATCTCTTGCATATAATATTCTTTCTACGGTGTTGAGCCTAGCCGGGCAAGTAAGTCCAACAGCACAGGTAACTCTGTAATGTGGGAACATCTCTTTGTGTTGGTTAGCTGAATCACATTTGCAGTTAGATGTAAAGACTATATCGTCAATAACTACAATATCATTATAAGATGATTGTTGTTTAAGTGGATACATTGAGTTAGTGAAAATTTGTTTTTCTCTTATTCCTCTGTCAAAGTAAAAAATCGCTTTGTTCGATCCTAGGTAGTTGATATCTCCGTATGTCATTTTGTGACTTGCTGATTTGTTAATCTTCTGTCCAGGTGCAGTCGGTGCTTCCATTTTTCTAACTTTCTTGTTGTTCTTTTCAGCCATTTCATCAATCTTGGTGAAGACCGTTTCTACTGGTTTATATTTTTCTATATTTGGATCTTTATTAACATCTAAATCATTATTTGCTCCTTTAACAAATTTTATGTATTTGATATTCGCTTTTCCGTATTCTGTTTTATGTGACCATATATTTATTATTTCGTTAGTTATATTATATAGACTATTGCTGATTTTTGGATATGAGTTTATCATTTTATTGTAATTGTAGTTGGAGATACGCCGATGTTTGCGATTATTGTATGATTTACATTTGCCCTTAGCACAAATGTATTTTCTAATATCAAGCATTATACTATTAGCCAATACTGAGTCTTCTCTGGATCCATACATACTAACGTCAAGTTTGTTTTCAATGAGAGCTGCTTTTCTCTGCTGTAGTAAAAACTGTAATTTAGAGGATATTTGACACTGGTATACACATTCATCTCGTTTGCAGAGCGATAAGAGCCATAATTTAAATTGTTGGCAATCTATTGTCGTTGCAGTGTTTATTTCATTCATTATTTCTCAACCAATCCTGTATCTTTTTTATATTTGTTTTTTTTTGTAATATTTTGGTAAAATAATTGCTGTAGGTTAAGCGGAATTATTTTCTGAAAAGTATTTTTATTTATTATTTTTTAAATTTTTGTTTGAACTGTTTGCAGTAAGTGTAGTTTGTTTTGATACGCACCACCCCACGCAATTATGCCATAACTAATAAGGCTGTGGAAGAAAGCATAGTATATAATTTTTAAAGTATTAGCTTCCATGAATTTAGTAATTTCGAAAACTACATTAAATACTGTATTGGATTTTGTGCTTGTTGAGTTTTTTACTTTCTCATATCTTGCACTAAAATTTCACGGGCATATCAGGTATAACATAACTTAGAACTAATTAGATTTTGGAGCCAATTGACGGTTCAGATCGAATAACTCGTCGAGCACTTATAAACGGGTGTAAGTATTATTCAAACAGGTGGAGCTCAGATGCAAACCAAAATCTATCCAAATGAAAAATAAAATATATACTATTATAATGCTCATCAGGACAAACATCTTTGAGTTAAAAGAATATTTGCAAATAATATTTTTGACGGTATACGATGATTAGTGCGAAAATGTTTTTGCTTAAAATCTTCACACTTTTTTGTACGAGAAGCATAATAGCTATTTCCATTGTAGCATTTATTCATCAGAATGTACATGCAGGGTGAGGAAAAAATAGTTAGACCCCTGCCGGGATAAAGTTTTTCGATAAGACTTCAAATACAAAAGTTGTAGGATTTGAATAGATGAACATCATGATTGCTTTGACCTTGAATTTGAGGTGAAATATCAAGATCATTTGAACCTGCAGTATATTGAAGAGCTTTTTATAATATTTTCACTTTGAAATATGAAAAAATGTAACCGCAGCATCCAATTCCCGGAGACGTCTTTTCTCGGAAGCGCTTGGCGGTAAGCAAGATTGCTCAAAGCTGAATCATCTGAAATTAGAAAACCAAAAAGTTTTAGCTTCTATATGAAATTGTCTAGTAGATGAGTGAAGGATTTAAAAGAATCCATTTTTAAAGAAATGGCAGCCGTTTAAGATGGGACGGTACTCATAATCCTAAAAAAAATCAAATTTCTTATCATCTATTTTGTTTTGTGTATGTGAGAATTACACAATAAAACAATTATAAGAATTTTAATTAAAGAGCTATCATATATCATGATTTACATGTATATCAGAAACTTTTATTTACTTAGTTCAAACTAGCAAATAATTGCACTAAAATTCATAGAAAAACAGGTTAGATGTTGAAAAAATCGTTTAAAAAAGGTGGTAAGAATACTCACATTTTTACCACTTATGACGCAAAGTGTTTCCAAAAATGTGATTTTCACGTGTTTCAAATTTTGAATTTTTGGTGAAAAAAAGTTTCCATCAAAATTAAAATTTCTTCGTTCACTTACTACCTATGCAGAAAAATTGTACAGAAGTTTATTCAATTCGGTTGAGCGGTTCTCGAGAAATCTTGCTCACCGCCAAAAGCTTCTGAAAAAAGGCATATCCGGGAATTGTATGCTGTGTCTACATTTTCTCATAATTTAAAGTGCAAACGTTATAAAAATAGTTATACAAAAGTCCTACTAATATAAAAAGATTAAAAAATAAAAGGACAGAATAAAACAGATTTATTCCACTAGCAACACTACCGATATAATGAATATAGAACAATGTAATTTAGTAAAACTCATTATTATTCTATGTTACAGATTCCTACGGAGAAGTAACAATATTTTGTGTGCATTGCAAGAACGTGCTCAATAATAACAGAAACTGCAATTTAGATCGGAGGTCAGTTGTAAAAGTGCAAAAAGTGCCGAACGCGTCTGGAGTTTGGCTGCAAAAAGTGCAACAGAATGTTCAAGGACCGCCCGCAAGTCCAGCACTTCATGAGATTGGTTTGCGTTTACATTACTCACTGATTTCTGACTTCACTGATTAGGTATTATTTAAAAATTACCATCTTAAGCAAATTATGAAATAATATTTGTAACATTTTATTCTTATTTCCCAGGGAAATAATCACAAGATGATCAGCTATATATTATCATCTTACATTTTATAAGCTAGAATGAAAACTATATAAAAGACATAATATCAGAAATAAAGACATAAACACGCGTCATTTAGATTCTGTAATCGTAAAGAATAGAGATTAAAATGAATTCAATACAGACATTACACGGAGAGAATTTTCTAATAAAAATTATGACGAAATTCGCAGTAAAAATTACCGTGAATGACTATAAAGCTGGGACAGTCTAACTTTCCGGCAGTTTTTATTGATATTTACGATAAATTTTACCGTATTGAAGGGTAAAATTTGCCTGCCACAGAGTAAAAGTTCCCTGTACGAATCTTAGAGAAAGCCAAAATTTGTGGTAAAATTTGTACGAAATATTTTTTAAAAATCTGGATTTTCTTCCAATTATTGTAGCAGTATCATTAATACTTAAATAAGTACATTTATACACATTTATATTTGAGTTAACCTAAAATGTGTACACGCTCAGTTGTTTCCTTTATCAGCTGTCTTCTTTTTCTCAAATCAGGTAATTTTTACCATTCAGTGCGGTAAAATGTATAGTCCTAGCGGTAGAATTTGTAGTCAATGAGGTAATTTTTATAGTAAAATATTAGGAAAAAGTTCCAGAAAGAAGGAGTGTCCCAGCTTTATAGTTATTTACGGTAATTTTTACCCTGAATTTCGTTATAATTTTTATTAGAAAATTATATAAAAAAGGCGAGGTATATTTAACTTTTTACGGTCACCAGATTTTCATATCACATGGTTAGGCTCGATCGCAACAAAATCGCGCATTCTTTATCAATAATAAGTTTTGTTATCAATACGATTAATAAATACAATTCGAATAAACAACGCAATAACCATTTCTGATAACCCGCGACAAGATAGAGCAAATATTTTACATTCCCATATAACATAACGATTTCTATTAACTTAAAATAAAATCAAGACATGCGAAAAACCGAAATTGATAGTCACATCGTCTGACCGGTCCGATCTTAATCTATTTGTCTCCAATTAACTGCTGAGCGAGGCTTCGGGTGTCAATGGCTCATTAATTGCTGCGCGAAGCTTTGGGTCTCAATAGCTCATTTCGCTCGAAATCAGGGATTCACAGCTTCGTTTGTACGGCCAAGATGCCACGTGGTTTTCAGAACGCTTCTCCTCGTAGATGCGCTCCTCTGCCAGGTGTCACCCTAATCAGATCAAGGTATCAGCGAGATAAGGGAGATAGAGAGATGGCAAACTCAGAGCGTAAGAGGCCCAGGAGATCTAGCAGGCACATGCTCACCTGCATTCCTCGCATCTCGCGGCATGATCCCGTCGCCAAACGTAGATTATGCTGTGGTTCGAGAAAATTCGTCTCGATCGGTATTTCGGCCCGAAATTTGAAGGTACTGCTAAGTAGCCCGTCACACATTTAAAAAACTAACTAGTCAATTCTACAGAAACAATGAGCAATGAGATAAATCGGATAGCATTTGGGCGACCAGAATATGCAGATTACATTGTAATTATATATTTTTTATATATGTATAATCCATGCATCTCGCGTGGTTAAGGAATAGCATATTCAGTACGTTAGCTGTCTTTATCTTTAAAAAATGACTTAATAAATAAAAATATATTATATATTTTTTATTTATTTATTTATTTATTTATTTATTTATTTATTTATTTATTCATTCATTCATTCATTCATTCATTCATTAATTCATTCATTCATTCATTCATTCATTCATTCATTCATTCATTCATTCATTCATTCATTCATTCATTCATTCATTTATTTATTTATTTATTTATTTATTTATTTATTTATTTATTTATTTCGTTGAGGTTATCATAGTCACCAAGAAACAGACAAGTATTAGGCTAGTCCTCGTTTTTTGGTACAGACTAGGAGAGAGAGAGAGGTGTATCGCGACTTGTGATTACTACCCGACTCGACTGTCTGTGCGCGTCTCTCCCGGAGATGCGCTCCTCGTTCGTTACGACGTCTCGCGCAAGATAAGCGCTGCTAAGTCAGCGTGTTGCGCGCTCCACGCAGGACATGGGATACACATGTCTGTGTGACAACGTACGCTAGTGTGCATACGTTGCAATTTTATTTATTTATTTACTTATTTATTCATTTATTTTCAGTATGCCATCTGACCGTTGAGGGTACAAAAGAAATTTTCATCAGACGAACAATGGACGTTTTCCGACGGACGGGCAAAGAATATTTTCGCCCGTTACTTCAGGAACCGGTATTTTTCGCGAAATTAAGACATGTGTGACAAAAAGTACCGTGTGTAAAATGGGTACTTTTCACCCCTAGTACATACAATATACTATTTCATTAAATGATATATTTTATATATCTAATAATATATATTATCAATAAAAAAGACTTATTAATTATTAAAAACAGAAATTAATAATACTAAATGAAATATGTTCATTTATCAAACATATATGCATAGATAATAATTGAATTAAAAAATTTTCAGAATCTAGCTTTTCAACACCTCAAGATTTAATCTCAAGCTATAACGATATCCTTGAAGAGAGCAAAATATTATAATATTTTAATATTATATTATTTTTTTTATTATGTTCTTCTTCTACCCGTATACCCTTTCGGGTTTTTACAGGATACCTCCACCACCTCTGTGTGGAGGTATTTTCTCCTAACACCCCACCTTAATTCCCCACACTGATCCCGCATTCGCCCAAGTTACCGATATTGCAGATTTCTACCTATGCCGATAACCTGTAACGAAGGAAAACCCGTAAGAAAAACCTCCACCGGAACCAGTGTGCAGTCTGAGTTCCGTTTTCTGGCAGGACACAGAGAGAAAAAATCCTCGATCTGCTCCCTCCTGGAATCGAACCCTGGCCGCTCAGGCTAGCGTATCTCCGCTAGCTAAGGCGTGCGTCTTAGTCTTAGCCAACTGCGCTACGCTGACCCTTTTTTAATATTATATTATTAAATTATCTAAAGATTGCATGGTACATCTTCATCGTGAGATTCGTGACTATATTTTCTTCTGATTTCAATGATTCTAATTATTTATGTATTAAAATTTTACAATTATCATAACAAGCATAATAAAAAAAAACTTTCAATATTAAGTATATTAAGTATATTTTTAACAACTCATTTAGTGGTTCAGCATAATTACGTATAAAACTTTTACTTATTTTGTTCATATAAAGATGGGTAGCAGAATAAAAACATTGAACTTGTTTTTCCCCAAAACTTAACTCGAATTAAGTTATTATTACATCCAACACCTCTTATGTTGACTATATTGCATGTTGTTAATATTGATTTACCAAACGTAGCTTGAGTACTGTTGTATAGTAATGGCAAATAACTTTGCGTGAATAATAATCATCTATTTAATATTTCAGAATTAGGTTTATCAACACCTCAAGATTCTGTTTTAAGATATAACTTCGTTTCCGAAGGTTCGGAGAATTCAGGTAATCAATTAATTATTAACATTACATTATACAAGCTTTCGAATGAATAATATTTTCTGTTAATACGAATATAAAAATTCTTAGGCGCAAAAATTAAAATAATCTCAGTGAACTCTGTCACTGATTTCGGCGAATACAATAACAGCAATCCGGTTACAGAATCCGCTATAAAAGAAGAAACACCTGAATATGAATTGCTCGGAACTAATGAGATAGTCGTACATCGACGGCCAAGAAAAAGTAAGTTTCATCACCAGCTGTATTATAATTTTCTTTTTTAATCGTAACATAAAATTTTTAAAAATTGATTTAGTTTTAAATTAGTATATTTATTTTAACTTATCAGTTTTATTATACAAATACTTATTATACTATAATTTCATATTTAGTCTAGGCACCCAGCAGGGTTTCATAGCGTCTTGTATGCGCACGACTCAAGCTAGGTTTACTTTATGTTTTTTGATTCTCTGAACAGGAATTTCTTGGTTAGAAAGTCTGAAATTGGTCGGGTTAATTGTTATTAACAATAATTTTTTAACATAATTAAAAAATCATTTTTTGATCTAAAAATTTTATTAGATTCTTTAGATGATTATAAATAAAAAATGTTCTTACAAATTTTGTTGAAACCCGCTTAGTTTTTTGAATAAAAAATCATCAAAGTTTAAAAAAAGGGTTTTTACGATTGCGAACATACAAGATGCTACGAAACCCTGCTGGGCGCCTAGACTAATTGTAACTCATATCGAATGAGTACAGACTAACATGTACTAACCTTTATTACAGAAACATACAACGATATAATAATATACTGCTCACAATGTAAACAAATTCGAAGTGTAACGGAAACAATTTACATCAGAGGTGTACCGACAAAGTGCAAAAAGTGCCAAGCTTGCCTCCACTTTGGATGCAAAAAATGCAATAAATTTTTCCGCAAACTTTACAACACCCAGCATCATATGAAATTTGTGTGTGGCAAGTCGCCTAGTTTTGAGTGTTCACAGTGCAACTACAAGACCTGTCGGCGCGATAATCTGAGACGACATGTTGGAACTGTACATAGCGCAGAATCTTTCGTTGAATGTATAAAATGTGGCAAAAAAATTAAAAGCATTAATGAATCTCACTTATGCTCTATATATTAACGTTGTTCACATTATTTATAAAAGTGAGACGTACGGTTGCGATATACATGTGCAACTTTGTCGACAGTTAAAACATAAATATTATCATATAATATTAAATTACAGGTGTAACTTAATTTCCTCTAGGTATCAATGATTCTTATTCAATTAGTAAAAAATCTGTAATATTATCAAGCTAAATAAAGAAAACGTTTGTAATTTTAATCATCTGTATCTACTCCACACTCATTTAACTGCTTTGTATAGTTTATTTAGTCATAGAGTCATATCTTATGGTTTAATAATTCCTCTCCTATATCATCAACTAATACTTAATATCTTAAAAATATATTTACGTGTACATACTATATAAATAAAAAGTGATATTTAATTACAGAGCTTTTTTGCATAGATAATTTACTCATGAATTTTACAGATGGTTTTGGTTCATTAACACTTCAAGATTCAGTGACAAGCCATAACCTTATCATCAACAATACAGAGGATGCGGGTAATTCATTCAATTTACAAATAATATATGAGTATTTGTACTCTTATATTTAAAATATTTTCTGTTGACACAAGTGCAATCTTTTCAGATACAATCATACAAATAATCTCGGTCAAATCTGTTGCTGAATTTGGCAAATACTGCAATAACGATGCATCCGGTATTAAAAAACAGCCACCTAATGATCAATTATATGAGGAAACGTAAAACTCATCATTAATTGTAGTATTCGCCTGGGTAGAACTAGCATCAAAGTTGCTAGTGCCCACGATTGGAATCTTAGGTATAGTGCTATTTTGTATTTGTATACAAGCAAATATTAATGTAACTGTGTGTGTGGGTCATACACATACAAAATACCACCATAACTACATTTCCAAATTAGACTACAAGCATATATTGAGTTCTACCAAAAGCAAATAATTTTCATTAAAAAAAACTAAATAAAAGTAAAAACATTATTATTGTTTTTATTGCAGAAACCCGGAGCGATGTAATCATATACTGCTCAAAATGCAAAATAGTGCGCAATATAATGGAAACGATTTACGTCAATAACAGGCCACAAAATTGCAAAAACTGCCTGGCGTGCCTTCAATTTTTCTGCAAAAAGTGTGCGGCAAGATGCCGAGTTTCGGGTGTTCGCAGTGCGACTACAAGAACTATCAGTGCGGAAATCTGAGAAGACATGTTAGAGTGATACACAAGTTTTAAATGCCTTCAGTTAATTTAGAGTAGAAAATGTAGCTAGAAAGTCTAAAGCTTGAACATAAGAAGTGTATACTCATTCATTGAAAAATTTATCATCGTTATTTAGCAAAATAAAAAACCTTCATTTGATAATTTGTATTTTCTCATGCTCATTTGACCCCTGCAGAAAATCATACATAAGTTCTTACGTATGGTCTTACGTAAGTTCTTACGTTAGTTCTTACGTAAGTTCTTATGTGCGACTTTCAACGAAGGCCATACATAAGGACTTACGTAAGAATTTACCTGTTAAAATAATTTTAATAGGAAAGAAAATCGACCGACATTGGGTTTGAATCGACTATCTTTAGGTTGAGAAGTTGAACACTTAATACCCACTGCTACATCTGATTTTTATATGTTTGTACACAAACTATCCTTATAAAATATACACGATTGTATGTTTCTATTTATGTAAATTTACTTGTTTACATATTCCAATTGTAGAATATTGTTGCCATTATAACTAAGAATTGACTAATATTAACGTCAAAAAGCAATTTTTCAAGATTCATAAGAAAAAATTGTTGGGAATCTGCCGTACTAGCTTCTAATTTTTTAAAATAAAATTAAGGTTAAATAACCTTTTCTTTATAGAAAAATCGCTTTTATATTATGTAAACAATTAAATATATCTTCCAGCATAAATATATTATAATCGTATACCCTTTATTAGAATAGTTTGTGTGGGTGGATGAGTTAGTAAGTGTCTAACTTCTTAATCTAAAGGTCGTTGGTTCGATCCCGATGACATGTAAGTTCGTACGTAAGTCCTTACATAAGTTCTTAAGTATGTTCTTCGTTGAAATTCGTACGTAAGAACTTACATAAGAACTTATGTATTACTTTCAGAAGGGATTATTTGGTTCACTACATTATTTTGTTAACACATGTTTATTAAGTCATAATTCATTTTTGTGTCCTCCTAAAGGAAGCTTTGTAATAGTAAAAAAAAGTTTTGCAATGTATGGATGTGTGTGTGTGTGCGTGCGTGTGTGCGTGCATGCGTGCGTGCGTGTGTGTGTGTGTGTGTACGTGCATGCGTGCATATATGCGTGCGTGCGTGCGTGCGCGCGTGCGTGCGCGCGTGCGTGTGTGCGTGTGGTCAAATTCCGTAGAACTGATTTTTTCATAAACTTAAATGTTTTACTAATTATAATAATTTGCTGGTATCAATTTATTATTTAAGATATAAAACAGTATTATTGTAACGGTTGTGGTTATCGAAAAAAAAAGAAAAATATAGCAGAGATCGAGGATCATACTCATGCTGCTTGGGCGGCAGTATAGCGGGTCTTAACCCTTTATTATGTTCTTTCCACGCTAATATATTTTGATAAAATTTGATACTCTGAAGGATTTTGGGGTCGCTGATCGCGAATTTGGTGTTAAAAATACAAAATTTAAAATGGCGGATCCAATATGACGGACGAATTACTTAAAGTTCACTGTATTCGCTTGAAACTTGATAGTTTAGTGTTTTTAAGAATCGATCACGAATACACTGACAAAAATACAATATTCAAAATGGTATAACCAATTTGGCGTACAATATTTTCAAACCAATATGGTATACTTGAAACTGACTACTCAGGAATTTTCGCGGTCGCTAAGGATAGGAGATTAAAGATGTTTATGATGTTAACATTATAGAAGAAGTTTATTAATCAAAGCGAATAAATTGATAATTATAACTAATACATTAAATCAATGTTCATTTCATATTGGAACAGTTAATTAGTTTGGAGGAAACTACCTGCCAATGCATTGGCTGCAGATGTTTTTAATAATGGTTTCTATCTTTATAATTTTAATATTAAATATCTTAAATAAAACTTTGTATAGATAATAATTTACTTATAAATTTTACAGAATAATATAGTTCATCAACCCCTCAAGAATCAATGACAAGCCACAACCTTATCATCTACAAGGATAAGAGGATGCTGATAATTCATTTAATAGTTCAATATTGTAGTATTGCTAATATTTTCTATTAACGGAAATGCAACATTTTCCAGGTACAAAAATCAACATAATCTCAGTTAAATCTTTTGTCAATTATGCGAATATCACAACAGTGATGAATCTGGTATCAAAGACCAAGCACCTAATGATCAATTAGTTAAACGCAAGAATATCGTTAGACGTTTGAAAAAAAGTAAGATTCATTATAACTATTGTGTACAGTTTATTTTAAGTTCATGTGTAACCCTCCCTGTTACCGACGATTAATATAATACATTCTTTTCCTTTAATTTTCTCATAATTAATTGAAAATTAAAAGAAAAATGTGATTCTATAATGGTAGGGAACAGGGGGAGTTTCGCATAACCTTTGAGAAAACGTAAAAAACATTAAATAGCGAAACTAATTTTTATGGTTTTTGTTACAGAATCATACATTGATGTAACAATATATCGATCACAATGCCAAAAAGTACAAAATATAATGGAAACGATTTACTTCAAAGACGGGCCGACAAAGTGCAAATTTAGTCGCATATTGCACCACATTAAAATTTTGTGCGGCAAGCCGCCAAGTTTCGAGTGCTCGCAGTGCAATTACATGGACTTTCATCGCAGAAATCTGAGAAGACATATATACATATATATGGGACATGAGTCATGCATGGGTGATTGTAAAAAGGTGGAACAATTCTTGTCCCTCCTATTTTAGAAGGTAACAGGGCATTATATAAATCCCAAAAAATAGTACTACAATCGGATTATCATAAGCAACAATCTGCAAAATTTTCAGAATATCACGTATTTTTTATTCTGAGTAAAAAATAAAAAACTATGTGCAGTGGCTTGTCCCAGGTTCCAATCTTTTATTTCATACGAATATACCAAGAAATTTAGTAATACACTAAATCTTAATAAAAAAAAATTACACAGAGGGCTAATGTAACTCTTAGTTAATCCAAAAATGATGCACGATCTTTTAATGCATGTATTCTGTTTATGTATTGTTGTTTTGAAATGCGTTGCCCGCTTTTGATGTCTTGTCCGTCCCAAAGGCTTTATTCAAAGAAATTTGTATTAAAAATTCACAAATTAAAATGCAACTGATTCCTACTTGTACCTCTTATGTACATTTTGTAAAAAAAATGTTCACATATACTTATTTATTAGTATTGTTTTCTACAAATAATTAGTTAATGTTGCACTTCTACTACCGTACCTTTATTACATGCCTTGTCTGTCCAGCGAAAAATTCTTTAAAGGAGTATTCAGTTTGAGAATAGTACTTTTCGACACTGGTGGGTACGTTGACTTTTTAGCGCATAGGACGTTTTTCGCCCGAGCGAAGCGAGTCCGTCGATTACGTTAAATGTACTAAAACCATCGAAGACGCTGCCATCAAATACGACAAATAGATAAATAAACAACATTTTAACCTATTTAAGCGTAGTTCATAATCGGTCATATTCTGTAATAAGTGATGCAATTTTTAATTTGTGCTAGACAAGAGATACTTCATGTAAGGTAATATATATTAAACAATATTAAATGAAAGTCACTCTATTAAGTCGCAATGTAAAAGAATTGATTATAAGAAACTTTCAACATTGTAATACTTTTTTAACTACATAAAAGTGTTCTTTAATTTCGCCCATTTTAATTTTCTTTATTTATATGATTAATACTATTGCATCATACTTTTTATTTTTAGTTTCAAAGACTATTTTTTTGAAAATCATACTATAAAAAGAGCCAACATTTTGATAATCACCCGTATACATTACCCGAATGTCTTCGATTAAATAGTTTTCAGAAAATATAGTTAATATGTCTAAAGTTCGTATTATTGTTATTATGATTGTTATCAACGAAATAAAAAATCTTTCATTTGATAAATTGTATCTGTTCAACATTTTTATCCGAATGCTTGTTACATGCTAAAACGTCTTAAATAAATAAACATACAAATAAGTTTGACAAATAAATTTTCTTACTTTTAAAAACGCTGTATATAAACTAAATTTGAAAAGTGAATTTTTTCATGAAAACTGTAATTATTTTAAAACTATATAAAATATTTTGGTAAGGTTTTTTAAGCCACAACGTTATATCAACTTGTATTATCAATAATTCAGAAGATGTGTACTTATAATGCCAACGTAAAAATAATATTCTATGAATAATGTATATATTAGTATATATTCTTTAAAGTCGTTATTTAAATATGTTTTGCATTTGTTTTATTTTGATGTTTTCAGTTTTGCTACATTTAAGTAGGTATAGATAATAAGTCAACACTACAAAAAAGATATCTGGATTATTTTTTTCATCAATTTTAACGCCATAATTTTGAAGACACCACTGTACTAAAACACCATTTAATTGTATTATCCAATCTCCGGCCTTGCTAGAGCAGATGGTTTTAACTCATAGACATGATTTTAACTCACTTAAAATAAAACATTTAAAGTTATTCGTATCTAGTCTACGAGTTGAAATACCAGCACCAATAAGGCAAGAACCTTTCAGATGTAAACAAACCATTAAAAAAACAATTATGAACCACTTATTTGAATAATAAAAGTATTATAAAGTGAGTGCAGGTAATATGGTCACCTTAACCCTTTACTACTGAAGTAGCGTTTGTGAGACCCCACTCAAAATTCAGTCATTTATAACTTTATCAAATATAATTATAGTTATTATGTAAAAGTTTAGAGCTATAAAATTAATTAAATTAAACAGTTGTAAACAATTTAAACATAATAAATTGAAAAAATAAAAATGGAAATCTTTATATTTTATCTTACCAAAAACTGTTTGTTTTGAAAGTTTAACACGTTGAATGAATATTATAAAAATTTACATTTGATTTAGTAAATCGCTTACGTTTTTTTTTTACTTTTTACCTGACTATCTTTTTGACGCGCCAATGAAGGCCCATAACCTCGTTAAACAAATAATTTTATCTTATATATAAAAGTACTTTTATAACCGATTATTGTTTTTACCTTTTAATTATTGATGTCTCTTACTAATACAATTTGTTTATCAAGTAAATATTACGCATATAAATTGATATTAGCAAAATTTCGCCACGGGATCTCACAGACGACACGTCACGGCTTACGTTACTAAATTTCACCTCAGTAGTAAAGGGTTAATATACTTTCGATTCCCAGTAAATATATCTCTGATTTTGAGGTTTTAAAAAATAATGATGTTTGTTATTTGAAACTTAACTCTAATACCTCTTGAGTTTTTTGTGCAAAAAATTTACTGTCGTAAGGGAGTACTATCGGTTTCGAATTAGTGTTCAAAAAAATCTGATATTATGTATACTAGTATTTTTTTACCTCAAACTTACTCATATAAATTTTTTTAGAAAGCTACATCAACCCAGACAAAAGATATTAAGAATTTTATACTTTCGTTTTAACGCATAACCTTGTGGGAACTCGTGTTTCCGACAGTTGCAATCATGAAATTCATGAAAACTGCTGTTCTGATTTCCTCAAAACTTTGAGAAATATATATTTAATATCCCATAAATATAATGCAAAAATTCAAATGTTGATTCACCAATTTTGAGAGCTAATATAAGCAAACGAATAAAAAATTTCAATCTCACTCAACCATTTACGCACACGATTTGACCAACCACGGAAATTAAAAACGACCATACACACATTTGACTCACGGAGTACCGATAGTATTCCCTTAATTATATTTGAAGAAGTTTTTCCTGATTTTTTTATGAAATTTTTCATTTTGATGGTGCCGGGATAGAAATAATAATTTGATAGTGTTTTCTTACGATTTTAGGGAGTGCAGGCCGATGGGGGTTAGCAAAATTACCAAAAACTATTTTTTTCTTATATAAACATGAGTGCACAGTTAGTTTTCTGATTGAAGAGGAGGGTTATTTTGACTATCTTAACGGAGGGTATCCTTTAATTTACGTAATGCAAAAATATATCATTAAGTGTGTTTCTGAAGCTATTAAGGAACAAAACAGTTTAACAGTTAATAATTTAAAAATTTGAAATTTTAACAAAATTTGCTTCATATTGTCGCAATTTTGGTCCCGCCATATTGAATGAAAAACAATTTTAATGCACATTTTTGAAGAACCGATATCGGGAACACGGTTTTAATAATTTTTGCAATAATAGAGGTACGTTTTCATAGAAAAATTGCAAAAGAAGAAAAAAATGACCTCTTATAAAATAAGATATAAATAAAAATTTTGTATAAGTTGCAACATTTTGCAAATTTTCTCAACGCCATTCGAAAGAGTGACCCCGAACACCTTAGAACCTTTTTACGTAAAGTTCTTATTTTCGTAAAGAAAAATTAAAAGACTGCAGTCAAGGTAAATACTCATCACATATCGGCGTTAAAGGATTAATTATAAATTATAACTTTTTATTTATTAATTATTTCGTATAGTTTACAACAGTGTCAAAATATATTATAAGTAAATACTTAATTATTATTAAATATATTAAAAAAAGTTTGAAAACATTAAGTGTTGATATTATTATAAAATGAATGATTGAAATTCGGTTAAGTCACTATTCAACCAAAAGTATTTTAATTATATAATCATTTACCTATACATGTTACAGAAACTGATGCACCATCACCACATAGCTTAGTTTCTGTTTCTGATTTTGGTGAAGACGACAGCAACGCATCTACATCTGAGGAAGAAGCAACTGAAGATAAGTCGGTTGAGTCTGAGGTCGTTGGTGGATCTCGCCAGTCAAAAAAAAGTAAGTTTAATGATAAACTTTTTATAGTCACATTATTTAGTTAAATAATTGAAGAGTAATGGGATAGTGCCCCAATGTGGAACGGAACAATAATAGCTTTTTTGCATGCAGGCTATAACTTTTATTGCATAGGTGAAAATTAAAGTTTAAAAATAAATTTGTCAACTGAAAGGATCTTTTTGAAATAATAACTTATTTTTGGTCAATTTTAAATATTTTAATCAACTTATTAAGATTTTGAGTTTTCAACAAACAGTCTTCGAGTATGGAAACCTATAAAAGTTAGAAAATATTTTGGTTTGAAAGCTTAATAATGGTACTTCAAATTCAGATATAAAACAGTATATTTACTTATAATATTCAATTTAATGCATAGATAATTACTTAAAATATATTTTATAAATTATAATTTCAGATTTAAAACATATCAAAAATAAAATAATTGATTATACAAAATTTTTCTTTTAATTATTAACATTAAACTAGCTTATGCACTCGACATGTGCCTACCTTTGACCTTTTAAACATTGTTAGATATATTAGAAACTTCAATGAGCATCGGTTACAAGGTCCCTATATGGATCATTGACTTAAAAGTAGAAGTTTATAAAGTTTACACGTCGCCGACATATAAACAGCTGAAAACAACTAACTAGTGTTTATAAACTTATTAAACTATTAGAAATAGTGGTTTCCTCTATTTTTACCGAAAATTAAAAATTAGTTACTATTCACAACTGTACGGGCACTAAATATAAGTGGAATGTTATTACAGTAATCTATTTCAGCTGTAATTAGTAGCCTTAAATTTGTAAATTGTAACTTTCTAATGTAAGTCTTTATGTAACATAAAGAAAAAAACTATTTCTGAAAGTTTAAGAAGTTTATAGCATGATAAATATTGGAAACATGTAAACCTTCCACGTTTAGGTAAATGACACAGATACCGCAATAAAAGAAAATATCAGCGCAGCAACAGTTTCACTCATTCATGAAGAACTAAAAATAATGTATTTATTGCATCCATGCTGTTAAGACATAAATGTATCTATGAAAAAAGGTCTGCTTCAAAAAATAACTTTTGACACTTGAGAATAAACGGCTTGTTCATTAAATTTTCGCGAGAAGTTTGAAAGCAATGTACTAAAAGCAAAGTCCACATACCTACTATGTTTGATAAAACTAAAGTAAGCATCTACCATGAAAATTGCTGCCACCTAGCGTGGTCCTTACTGGATGATTTCCCCCTACACTTGGTTCATTTAAAGAAGTACTCAAAATTAAATAACCATATTAAAATGTCACTTAACACTAAAATTAATTATTATCTTATATTACAGGTGTGTACGACAAAATAACTTTATCCTGCGCGCAATGCAACAAAGTGCTAAGTAAATCGGGAACGATTCGCATCAAAGGCCACCCGTTCAGATGCAGAAAGTGTCGCGCACGCATCGAATTCACTTGCAACGAGTGCGAGAAATCATTCAAGAAACGCCACCACATGACGTATCATAGAAGGTTCGTGTGCGGCAAGTCGCCGAACTTCGAGTGCTCGCAGTGCGACTTCAAGACCTACTGGAACCACAGTCTCAGGCAGCACGTTCAAAGTGCGCACAGCACCGACGCGGCGCCACCGCTTTACGTCGAGTGCCCGGTGTGCGGCAAAAATGTCGTGAGTCTGAGCAGGCACGCGGATCGAGGTTGCACCGGCAACGATCGTTTAAAGAAAGCTAAATACGCGTGCCCGTACTGCCCGAAGAATTTTACGCGAAGGGCGCACTGCGACAAACACATAGAGCTTACCTGTAAACTTAGACCGAAGTAACGAAATTACGATTATTAATCCTTTGAGTGCTACGCGTACTATATATGGTGCACTCAGTGACCATGCCGGTTAATAACCATCAAAAACTATGAATGTTTTCACGGCCATTAACTGATACATTCGGAATAATAGTATTAACCAGGGTGCACACGCCTTTTCTCAAATTTTAAGGAAAATTTGTTTTTCTTCAGTACTTCAGCGTTAAGGAAAAATAAAAATTTTTGTATCGTAGCACTCAAAGGGTTACATTCGTAAGATTATAACAAGCAAAGAATTTCACATTTCTGCCTTTTTTGTAAGCGAGGGTTTATGTTATTGTAACCTTATGTTATTTTTTCATTATCACTATATTATGTAACTGTGTCGGATAACAATAAAACAATTAAACTAAATATATAATTGTGAAAACAGAATTCTTCAACCATACAATTCAAAAGCTTATGCCGTTTATGCCACAGTAAACACAATATTGTTTTCAAGTGTACTCAAAACGCAGTTTTCCAATATAGCAAATTGTCGTAACAAAGTAGGAAAAATAACAAATCTCTTTGTTAAAATATTTTTTTTATTTTCAATTTAATCAGAAGTACCTTGACTTTTAGTAATAGTTTACAAAATTATAATTTAATCTAACATGAAGAGTCCTTATGGCAAATCTTACCGAAAAATCAAATATTTTTAAATCCCTTTCAGGTGATGAGGTACTAGACTACTGCACATATGTACAAAGTATACATATTCCAAGGAAATCAATCAATCATTATATGCCCCATTATACTGAATGAGTAACAAAATATGTAAAAAGGTACTGAAAAAAAATTATAAACGAGAATTGTGATATTACAAGCGTAGAAATTGTTCATTGAAGAAAAAGGGCACTTAAAACAATCATCTTTTTACTCTTCATTCAATTTTAATTTTTAAATACTCATTTTAATTTTTGAACATTAATCTATTTTAATGAAGTGAAAGTATGACACAATTAATTTGTACAGAGTAATAGTACATTGTCCTACTAGGGGAGAAAATGAGCTATCCTCCCCGTGTTTCACACCGTACTGTTTTCAACAAAGGCATAATAGAGTCTCTTTGTATACACGTGAGTTTGGTAGAAGATTGTGCATTTTGAGTCGTTCACAATACAGTTGAAAATTTTTATTTTTTAATGTATGTACTAAAAAAAATTAGTTAATAAATAAAATTAAAATTGTAAATAAAAATGTAATATATAACATTTATAAAAAATTCAATACTTATGTGTTTCTTACAAAAAGGGGTAGAATTGTTTGAAACCCCCAAAAACATGTGATACCATACGAATAGTACACTGGGTTTATAAGGTCTCTGAGCTTGTACTCTGCATTTTTACGCGATTTTTGAAGAGCGGGATAAAATCCATTCTTCCCTACTCTAACGGGAGATAATATTCGTTATTTCCTGCATCAGCGGGAGTCAATTTTCACTCCTTGTTGCACAATGTACTATTAATTATGCTATAAAAACAACCTAAATACAAAATAGCGCATTGGATCTGAATTTTTGAGGTTGTATTATATAACTCAATAAAATTGAACTAAGAAAATGTTATTTCATGAATAATCTTGAATTACCAAAGTTTTGTACTGAGGATGCAAGATTTAAAAACTGTGGTATACCAATTTTGAATGTAAGATTTGTTTATATTTACTATAAAATCTATAAAGTCAAAGCTACCCTTATAAGAAAAATGTAATTACTCTGACATAAACAAGTTAAAATAAATCCCTTAAAAAGAAATGTATATATTATAACATTGCATGCTATTATTATTCACTAACTATACTTAATTTAAAATAGTAGCGTTCAATATTAGTATTCCTATAAACTTTGCGTAGATAAATACATACCGTTAAACTTTTCAGAATCTGGTTCATCAGTACTTCACGATCCACTTTCAACCTATTTTGTTGTTGAAGAATTAGAAGATTCAGGTAATCAATCAATTTCAAATTATGCTTAAAATTGTTGCATGTATTTATTAATACATCTACAAAAACTTTCAGACATTAAAAGTAATATAATATCCGTGAGATCTATTACTAATTTTGATGAAAACAACGATAGCAATGAATCCAATATTAAACATCAAATACCAAAAGATAAATTAGTTAAATCTAAGGATACTGGTGGATCTTGTTTTCTGAAAACGAGTAAGTTTCATTATAAACTCTTATAATAGTATTATACTCTATTATATTACCGTCTAATACGCGGAACCACTTTTTTCAATTAATTTAAAATTTAAAAAAAATATCTCTCTGGAATGTAGTTTTTGACTAAGACAACAAAGTTACAAAGAGATTTTTACTCAAAATTGATAACTAAAAAAAAAACTGATTCAGTTATTAGTATATGGCAGATTCTCATAATACTGTTAGGCTTTCCTCACATGTTTGAGACTTAAGAAATAAATTAAATCGTGCTTTTGTGTATGTTTTTCATCAAATATACTACTTACCTACAAAAATCGCTATAAAAGGGGTAAAATTCTTAAACTTTTGTAATGATGTGGGATTAAATATACAGCTTCATGGTAACGCTAATTTGTAACGTCATTATGATTTAAACTCAGAGAAGAAAAACAATTAGTTCCGTGGTAGCACCTTTATAAAATAGTAATCATACATAGTAGTTATTTTCAATTTTATGTGAACTATTTAACGGTTTCTCGAAAATCGACCATATGCATTTTATTTATCATTTTTATTAGTAAAACTCATCATTACTATTTGTTACAGATTTATACGACGAAGTAACAATACATTGCCCGCAATGCAAGAAAGTACTTGATATAACAGAAACCGTTTACATCAGAAGCCAGCCACGACAATGCAAAGATTGCCTAGCCCGTCTCCACTGGAGCTGTAATAAGTGCAACAAAATGTTCTTCTCAATTGATCGCATGCGACACCACGTAAAATATGTATGCGGTAAACCCCCGAACTTCAAATGTTCCCAGTGCGACTACAAGAGTTATCACAGGGATAATTTGAAGACACATATTAGATTTCTACATAGTTTCGAATCTTGTGATGAATGTGGGAAATGTGGGAAAAAAGTCAAACACTTAAGCAATCACTTGAAAGCATGTACTGGAAAAAGATATTCAAAATATTACGAGTGTTCTTATTGTTCAAAAAATTTCACAACTAAGGCGAATCGCAATAAACACGCACTACATTGCCAGCTAAAAGGGAAATAACAATATGATGTACATATATTCTTAAAATGATAGTATGATTGGTTACAGATTGCATAATATATATTTCTTCTTTGGTATTAACTTTATGGTATTTCCTTTTTGTTTCAAGTTTCAATGATTGTTACTATAATTTAGTGAACAGTTGTAATTATTACCAAGCATAATAAAATAAGACATTTATTTAATAAAAACAATCCATTTTAACAGTATCTATACCAGGTTTTTGTTTGAAATACCGCCAATTATGTCAATTAATATGTGACAACTCTCGTCCCCTCGACACTTACAACTCTAGTCCTTTGCACATTGCGAAGCGTAATATTACGCGTCTCTTTCTGTACGCCGCTCGTTCGACACTTTGCGATACGCGGGGAAAAATTATACCAAGGTTTTTTCTTACAGAAAAAATAGTTAATATCACGCTCAACAGAACTCTGAACTTAAGTGTAATTTGCCACAAAAGTTACAGTTACCGAATTTTAGTGTTACCACCAACTTATTACCACGAAAATGGTCAATGAGGAGTAGTTCAATAAGTTTCTTAAAAGATAAATTACTTCAACTATGATTTTTGGACTTTGATCTAAAAAGCTGCTAACTACAGTTCATGCTGTTATATTAACAGTATCGGTTAATTTTTTTTTATTTTTTATTATTTTTTGTACAAGTACAAAGAATATGTAAACAAATATGCAGCTTACTATTCTCAAAAGTATCGAAATTACCAACAATTTTATAACAGAGTTCTTATATAAATCAAACTTGTTAACTTTACTTATGGTTTTGTTTGTCCCGTAACCTTCTTTTGAAAGTTTTAAAGTTTATTTGCACAATAGCTTTTATCGAAACGGCTACAAACTTTTTTGTAACATATTTTTCTAAATGCAATATCAATTATATCTTGCAGACAAATTTTTTACAAGTAGAGGCATTATTCCCGATTAATTAAACTCCCAATGGAAAAAATATGATTGCCTTGAAGTAAAGGAGTCAAAATAAGCCCCTTAAAGTGATGCTAAAGCCACCTGTCACCGACAAATACGAGGAACCACTTTTCTCATTTAATTTTCAATTTTTAACAAATATCTTAATGAAACGTTATTGTCCGAAATAAAAACAACAACTTTCCAGAGAGATATTTGCTCAAAATTGAAAATCGAATGAAGTAAGTGATTCCCCGTATTTGACAATGACAGGGGGTTTAGCATCACCTTAAGGTTTTTCGGACTCGTAAAAAGAAAGTCACTTTTTGGATTTAACCCTCGTAGTTTAGAATACTAATGTCCATCATTAACATTTTTATATAACTTTGTGTAGGTATTAATGATCTGCTATATTTTTCAGAATCAGCTTTACCAACACCCCAAGATACAGTTCCACGTTATAACCGTGTTCTCCAAGATTTAGAAAATTCAGGTAATCTATCAATTACAACATTCTTATGCTCAAAGTTATTGCACTTTGAATATTATTTATTGACATAATTGTATAAAAACTTCTAGACACAAAAATTAAAATAATCTCCGTGAAATATGTTACTAATTTTGGACAAGACAATGATATCAATGAACTCAGTACTAAGTGTCAAATACTTAAAGATAAATTGGTTAAATCTAAGAATATCGGTGTACCTGGTTCTCAGAGAAAGTGTAAGTATTATTATAACCTCTATTAAGGTGGCTTCAGCGGTGGGTATCGTAATTAGTAAGGGTCCCATGGGGGCTTCATTTTTATAAATACTGTCAACTACTTCAGAATGTCTATAACAAAAAATTATTCTGCTACAACGTAAAAAAACGCTATTTATTTACTTCGTTTTCTGTGCGCATGCGCAGAATCACATTTTTATCGTTTATCCTCAATATATTTTTTATTTGGTGGTTAACACATAATTATGATGACGTCATTAGATTTTGCATAAAAAATCTTTAATTACATATTGTTTGTTAATAAATGTTTTTATAATTTAATAAGAAGTGATAAACGATGATAATCCTATTAGGTTTTTTCAATAATTTGAATTTTTTTTTAAGTATAATATTCAAAGAACATTTTTGGAAAGTTTCAAAGATATTTATGTTTTTGTAAAAAAAGTTTTTTTGTATTGAGTTACAAAGATTTAAAACAAATTCTTGATCACACACTATAACAAATGAACATTGATGCATATCACATCGTTGACAACTTGAAAATGAAGGGTTTTACGAGTACTTATTATTGTGTTAAAATTGCACACCCTAAAATGCATAACTTCATTGAAGCTGCAGGCGCTTCCTAAATATATTGATAGTAAGATTCCATGCCAATTTTGGTTAGATAATCCATCCAGATACACATGCACATACATATACACACAAACACGCTATACACGCGTGTAAGTCGACATTTTGAGAGTTATATTCAGACTGACCAAGACTGATAATACTTACATATAGATTTACATTAACAAAATCACAAAAAATTGTTATGCTAAAGCTGATTCTCTCGAAACAGTTCATCAGGATTTTTATTCTCACATTTTACGATAATATAAAATACATTTTGTTTTTGCATCCGTGGGTCAAATAAATTTGCCAATTGCACCAATAAAATGAAAATAATACAAAAACTGCTGCCAATTCATTGGCACTTGGCTTCCTCAAACTAAATTAATTGTTCCAATATGAAATTCTTTGTTTTAATAAATTAATTTTGAGGTGTGCTTTTTTATTATTGATGGTTTGTAAATTACCATGCCCTTCATTGAGCAGTAATACACCTCTGTACGAAGTTTCAGACTTGTAGAGAGGTGTATTACTTCAGGTTCATTTTTATCGTTTTTAAATGAAGATTCAAAATTCAAAAGAAATTTAAAGATTCATCGACTTGTTTTGGTTTTATAAAGATTTTATCAATTTTCGATATTTGAGTTTTAGATTATTGGAGTTTTTGTCATGTTAGAAGCATTATGATCAATTTGGTGCAAATGCATTAAAAAGAGCATAG
Source organism: Gastracanthus pulcherrimus (assembly GCA_949152435.1). NCBI lineage: Eukaryota > Metazoa > Arthropoda > Insecta > Hymenoptera > Pteromalidae > Gastracanthus > Gastracanthus pulcherrimus. The sequence continues at coordinate 110,337,900 of OX424572.1, read as the reverse complement.
AATTACCTATCTTTTAGAACCGAAATTTTGGATAGGCTCTTTCCCTTCTTTTGTTGTACACGAAAAAGGAATTTTTAGTTTAAACAGTTATATATTTTGGAAAGATATAGCAATTTAAAATAAATTTATAATTTAAAATAAACAATTAATTTAGTTTGAGGAAGCTAAGTGCTAATTGACAGCGGTTTTAAATTCCCACATTCATATCCTAATTATATGTATTTGGAACACTATAAAATCTCAAAAACTCCAATCCAATCAGTTTGACGGCAGAGAAAGAAATATACAAAGTTGTATTATAGCCTAACAAGGAGACCTGCCAACCATAAAAGAATTACAAAAAATATTTTCTATTATATTTTGATATAATGTTCAAATTTACTGAAAAAAATATAGTTAATATATCATGAATAATTTATCCTCACCTGAAAATATATAATCAATTTATTTGTAATTTTAAGGTGGTTATGTCACTTCTGCAATTTTATAGATATCGTAAAAATTCTGAAAATTTATAAATAAACTATGCCATGATCTACAAGAATATACTGTTAATTGAATATCTAATTGGTAAAACCTAACTATAATTTGTATACAATCTTATTATCAATATATCGGCACCATTGGTGGGGTCAGTGGTTGCGGATCGCTCATGAAAGTTAAGCAGCATTACGGCGCGACTGTACATGGATGGGTGACGATTCGCACAACCAAGGGTATCAACAATGGTGGGTTTTTTTTCCGGTTGGTAAGGAATATGATACTTGACTAGCAAATTTATTTCCTAACCGCACCGCGTCCTGATGGATGTTTTTCCTACAGATTTTCTTCCGTCACAGGTTGTCGATATGGGATAGGCTTGTTAGCTTCAAATACCTCCACACATAGGTAATGAGGTTATCCTGTAAAAAACAACGATAAAGAGTATACAGGCAGGAACAAGGATAATAAAAAAAATAAATAAATGAAATACTATCAATATACTTAGGAAGCACCTGAATGAATTTGGTTGATGCGATTTGGTTTAATAACTATTTATAAATAATCTAGAAAGAATGCAAATTCAAAACAGAAAAAAATTTGCGTTTTTTCTGAAAAAAAAATCATTTTGTAAAGAATTTTCTATTTCTAACGATTACTGGAGAAAACAGCATTTTATTTGAAAATTTGTCAAGGTAGCTTATCACTTTCTCTTGGCTGAGTTCTTTGCTCAGATCATGAGGACCTTCTTAAGAACGGCGCGGTTTTTTACCAAACAAGTTTTGGGATTTCAAAGATATGCACGATAGTTCTTTTAATTAAATGTTATGTGAAAAATTTAACTGCTTCGTAAAAATCAACCAAATACTTTTTATTTTATCATATTTTTTGAATTGCAAAATGCAAAATGCATGTAAAAAATTTTTTTTGTAGTAAAATCCATTATAATTCTTTGTTACAGATGTCTACGACGAAGTAACAATGCACTGTTCGCAATGCAAGAAAGAGCTTGATTTAACGGAAACTATTTCTAAAAACAAACAGCCGTATCAGTGCAAAAAGTGTCTGGCACGACTCCACTGGAGGTGTAAGAAGTGCACGAAAACGTTCCTCGCACTTGATCCCATACGGGAGCACGTTAACTATATCTGCGGCAAGCCTCCGGGATTCAAGTGTCCCGAATGCGACTACAGGAGATATCACAGTAGAACATTTAAAGAAGCATATTAAACTTTTACATAGTGTCGAACCTTTGTATACATGCAAGAAATGTGGTAAAAAAGTTAAATACTTATGCAAGCATTCAAAAGCATGTATTGGAAAATAATTCTTAAAATATTATTACTGCTTACATTGTTAAAAAAATTTAATAAATGAAGTGTATCGCGAGAAGCATGTACTACTTTGGTATGAGTTAAAACGAAAGTAGCAATATTATATTGTATCTTTAAATGATATATCATTGGTTAAAAATTGTATACCTCGATCATATAAGATAAATCATTAATATTTTTATGTAAAATTTGAATTACTTTAAATTAATAAACTATATATATATATATATATATATATATATATATATATATATATATATATATATATATATATATATATTCTCTAAAATTTTTGGAGTGAAAATCTGACTCCAGTAACTGTTTTCTAAATTTGGAGTAAAATTCCACTTCGAAAATGGTAACATAGTCACTAAAGTAAAATTTTCTTTCCAAAAATTTAAGTGTAGTAGAATATTTTTTTAATAATAAAAAACAATAAAACTTTTAAAAACTAGTATATAATTTAATTTTATTACTATACGAAAAAAAATTTATTATTTCGTTCACCAATTGAATGGGATTGAACCGATCAAAGTGCGAGTTACGCCGATCAATGTAGAATCACACCGATTATTACATTGTATAAGTACATATACTTAAAAAAGTATTCTTTAGTGTGTAATAAATTCGCTCCTTAAAAACTATCCCTTTAAAAACTAAACATTTTCAAACAAACAAGATTCAAACATTTTTAAATTTTTATAAATTGCCTTAATCCTAAATTGCCTAAATAACTTTCAAGCGCGCACCTGGTAATGATACCCCACCCTCGGAAATACTCTTCGACTTTATTCCCTTGTCGCACAATGTACAACTACAAATTTATAAAACCGGAACTACCAAAATCGAGAGGATGCAACTTATCATAATCGGCGCAATTGAAGTTCTATGATGGCTCTTATCGCTTGGGCCGCAGATGACTTCGGAGAAGATGCACGCCGTCTGCCACCACGTAGTCTCTTGTTCCTAATGCCTACAACTTCGACGTGGCACAGGGTTTTCCGTGACAATGATTTTTGCCAACGTCGATTCTCCACAATCGGGCAACGTACCCGGGTGACCTTGATGAGGGACAGCACGACAGGAAGAAGAGCAGGTGCTGAGTCGGTGACCCGTCCCGAACGATGGAGGCCGAGTCCAGCTTGCGCGTCTCCTAAATGGAGCTTTTCGAGCTCCAAGCGCAGGATAATGGCGATTCTACTAATCGCGGACTCGACTGTATCGGCGCTTATCGACGTTAGTCACAGATAATCTAGGTCAAGATTAATATCCGCGCAACAATCAACATTCTCATGTTGTAGGCAATTGACGATGGTGACTAAAATTTCATGAATATTCAAGGAAATTTAATCCTTCAATTCGTTGTTTTTTCATGCATTTTGAGTAACCATCATTAATTGTCAATAACTTTTGATCAAATTAATACTGCTTTTTAAAAAAGAACGCATTGTTTTGATACAAATTTATTTATGTTATTTTTATACATATTATTTGAGTTGGAGAGCTCGAAAAATGTACAATAAATGTAAGCTGTATGGATGTGTGTATATTCGCGTGCGTGTGCGTGTGCGTATGTATGTTTGTGTGTATGTATTTGTGCATGTGTATGTGTGTGTATGACCATGACGCGCGCGAATACGTGCACACAAGAATATTATTGCTAATACAGCAAAACATTTGGGATGAATCATTGTAGTTAGAGAAACACAAATATTAAATGTTACAGCAAATTTATTCACAGTAAATTTAAAGCATTATTAAGTTTGATAAAAATGTTAACCAAAATGGGTTGCAAGGCTATGGGGACACTAGAGAATCAATCGATATTGGCTTTGCTTCTCTAGTATTCTACAATAAACATACAACAGTCCATTTTGGTTGAAGTTTTTATTAAACCATATCAGTTTAAAGCTATCGCCATGTAATATTTACTATAGTTTAGGAATGAAGGGGCTGTTTTTGTCCAGCAATCTTTTCCCACAAAATTGTTAGCAGTTCCAGAAAAGTATCTCTATGTCTAATAAAGACTAATATCTATATATGCTTTATATTAACATGGAAAACTATACCATATCTTTAACAACTTTACAATTTTAACCTATATTACATGATGTTATTGTTTACTAATTAAACGTACTCTCAAATGTAAATTTCCAAATTTATTATTATTATATAATTTTGTGTAAACAATAATATACTACTATATTTTTCAGAATCAGGCTTACCAATACCTCGCGATCTACTTCCAGAGGATTCAAATAATCTATTAATTACAACACATGTAGGCTGATTAGGGTGGTCCAAAATTTCACGAATCTTATATTTTCTTCTTGTAACCCCTTCAAAATGTTGTAATTGACATAGAAATGAGATATTTTGTCCGCCGGTTGCCTGAAGTTAACCGTAAGAGGTCTCTACCACCGCAAACAGGTTTTAGAATTGGATTTTAAGCACTTTTATTAGATTAGATGAACTAAAAATAATTGAATGTTAATGAATCCTACTACCAATTTTATTTTTACGTTTATTATAAGTTTAATAACAACTACGACGCATTAGGAAAGTAAAAAAAAAGTTTTCCTCCAAAATACTATTGTAGCTTGCTCATTTTACACTAAAAAACCTGCTATTTTTGGGGAATTTTCATGGTAGTATATGGTTAACCAATTGACACGTTCGACGTCGCATCTTGAAGAGTAAATCGAGTACTATATATAGAACAATTAAGGGACAATACGATATGTTGGGTTTTATATGCCAACCAATTATTTATTTATTATTTTTTATTTAGATGGCCCCTCAATTCTATTTAAATGCACATATTTCAGGGGTCAACTTGAATTTAAAATTTTTAAATAATAATAACTGTATTTATTCGACCTTTCTTACTTACTAATTGATGAGTCCTAAGAGAAAAGGCTTATCTTTTGCGTTACGATTACAAAATACCTATCTCACGCGTTATGATTAGAGCAGACCTATCGTGCGCGTTGCAATTAGAAACGTATCTTTCTTGAGCTTATTTCTTACACTTACTTTGAGGTCATATAATTATTATAAGATAATTTAAGTTATAACTTTTATTGACTTTTTAATACTACTGATGTAAGATTATCTTCTTCATGTCATTAAAAGTGACGTGTCTAATCGTATTATGCTATATGATAGTAAACTATAATTATCATATATTATCTTTAGTAAGTAAAAATGTCAAATAATAGTGCTTTTCGACACTGTTGAGTACGTTGGATTTTAGCGCACGGGACGTCTAAAAGTCACATGCGCCAAAAACAACTTATCTAACAGCGTTGAACATTATTTTTTGATACAGTAGGTGTGAAATTGCAACTTTAAGAATTTATGAAATGGGTAAAGTGCAACTTTACGCATACTGTGTCGAAAATACGGTTATTATTATTTAATTATTCTAAATTCAAGTTGGCCTCTAAAATATGTGCATTTAAATAGAATTGAGGGACCAACTAAATAAAAAATAATAAAAAAATAATCGGTTGGCATATCAAACCCAAGATATCCTATTGTTTCTCAATTTTTCTCTATATAGTACTCGATTTTCTCTTCAAAATGCAATGTAGAAAGTGTCAATTGGTTAACCATATACTACCATGAAAATTCCCCAAAAAAGGTTTTTTAGAGTAAAATGAGCAAACTACAATTTTATTTTAGAGAAAAAAATTTTTTTAGCTTACCTAATGCGGTGAAGTTATTAATAAACTTATAGCAAACATAAAAAAATGATAGTTGGATAAATTAACATACAATTATTTTTAGTAGATCAAATGTAATAAAAGTGTTTAAAATCAAATGCTAAAACCTGTTTGCGGTGGTAGAGACCTCTTCAAGTTAACTTCAAGCAATTGGCGGACAAAATATCTCATTTTTAAGCCAATTGCAATATTTTGAAAGGGTTACAAGTAGAAAATTTAAAATTCTGGAAATTTTGGACCACCCTAACGCTCAGTTATTGAATGCCTAATATTGTTTATTAATATATATAAAAACTTTTAGATAAAAAAATTAAAATAATCTCCGTAAAATCGGTTTCTGATTTTGATGAAGATACTGACAGCAATGAACGTAGCATTAAACGTCATCGAATATCTGAAGATACATTAATTAAATCTAAGAATATGAGTGTAGTAGGTTTGCGGAAAAGAAGTAAGTTTTATTGTAATCACTATTATAATTCTCTTTCTCATCAGATAAGTTACAAAACGCTGACAACTGATTTGTACACCCCTTGTGTACCCCTTTGAGTGGTCTTTAGACAAGTCGTTAGATAACATCATGCGTAGACACAACATGGTCGACGCGGACCAGCCTCCACTGTCAAACCACTACGTGTTTTAGTGGCTTTATTGTTCTAAGGTGCCATTCTCACATCATGTTAGGTCGTTGGTTTATACGAGATTAAAAGTTTTGTAATTAGCATTTGAAGAGGGAAGTAGATATAACTTCCGAAACGTCGCTGATAGAGCAATAAAAATAGGTTTTAGTTTCTCGAGATCATCCGAATCTTTTATTACCTTATACCATCACCTGGGAACGATAAAGTCACATATATATATATATATATATATATATCAATTTAATTTCACGATTTGACCCTATGCATGCGATTTTGTCACTTATTTTAAGAACAAAAACATTTTAAGATGCAACAAAAATAAGAAATCCTTTTTACTGTGTATATATACATTTATGAAGAATTGTAAAAAAAATGGTTCGACAAATGAAAAATGAATAAAGAGGTACGCCTCTGCAGCTTCATTTTTCTTGTTGTGTAACAGTGAAAGTTCTAAAATGTACGAGAAAAAATTTCTACAAGCGATACAGGCTTTGTGACGGCTTTATGTATATCTTTTTTTCTTATGGGAATTTAATATTGGAATTATGTACTAAAAACGGTTATCATTGATATAACAATTACTTGGCTTCTAAGGGTGCAAACAAATTTTTCATGTAATAGATTATAAAGTTGAAAAAGAGCTTTTGAGATGTGCTGTGTTAAAATAGATTAACAATATCAAAAGTTATGAACGATCAAAGATAGTGAATTAACACAAAAATATCACTCGATTTCATGATTTCTTATTTTCGATTATTACTTAGGGTGTTTTTTTATACGATTTGAATTCCACGACATCTCAAAATTTTTGTTTTGAAAAAATCTTAAATCCATTTTCAAACAAGCTAGAAGAGAATTCACAGTTATGCTATATATTCAAAAAGCAAAACTAAACCAAGTGCAATGTACTCTAGAACAAAGTTACAGGGGTGCCAACTTGACGATTTCTGAAAAAGTATCTGTCCTCCAGGACATGGTATACGATCAAATATAATCTTAAAAACACAGAATTTTAGATTTAATAAGTATTTCATTAGTAATAAATAATATTATTAAGTAAAATACAATAATTATTTGTTCTTACAGATTTATACGACGACGCGACAATATACTGTTCGCAATGCAAGAAGTTTATCGATATAACAGAAACCATTAACATCAATGGTCATCAGCCGAAGAAGTGCAAGGAGTGCCTTGCACGCGTCTAATGGAGCTGTAAAAAGTGTCCTTCGTGCGATTACAAGTCTTATTAAAAAGAGAATTTGAAGATACATGTTCAATTTGTACATGGTGTCGAACCTTGTAATGAATGCTTAAAATGAGGGAAAAAGGTCAAACGATTAGTCCTACACTTAAAAACATGTTCTGGAAAAAAATTTCAAAAATATTACAAATGCCCACATTGCTAAAAAAATGTTAAAAATAAGTCGGATTTGCTTACAAGTTATCTAAATAATAGGTATCAAGCAGTGAAAATAGATGATAATCTAAGTAATTACAGGGTAATAATAACGGGAGTTCCCCAAGGTACAATATTGGGCCCATTGCTTTTCATACTCTATATCAATGATATCTTGAAAGAAATCCCGCCTGAAGCTATATCGTCATATGCTGATGACACGACAATTATAGCAACTGGAAATACCTGGAGCGAGGCTCAAGAAAGTATGAATAGTTATTTGAATAAAATTGAAAAGTGGCTAGCATTAAATAAATTGTCCTTAAATATTGAAAAGACAGTATACATGACTTTCGGTATCTACAAGGATAGTGCTCCTGAATATATAAATATTAAGATAAAAAATAGAAACCTTTGTAGAGTTGAAGAATGTAAATATCTGGGCATTATTTTTGATTATAATCTAAAGTGGAATAAACACATACAATACATTATTAAAAATATGAAATACCTAGTTTATATATTTTATAAAATCTCCAAATCAATGCCTAAAGAAGTTTTAAAAATGATATACTATGCATTTTTTCATAGTATAATTTAGCTATGGTGTAATAGCTTGGGGCGGAGCTTACAAATCCCATATAACCTGTCTACAAAGGTTACAAAATAAAATTCTAAAAATTGTGAATAAAAATTATCCTATAACTTTAGATTACCCAATGAATATAGAACAAATATTTACATTTGAATCTCTAAAATTTCATTACAACACTCTTAAAGATAAGTACATACATTCTAACAGTATAACAAGAAATAAAAGTTTAGCCATACCAAAAAGTCAGAAAAAAGTCAGCAACAAAAACAGTTATACAAAGGCAATAGTAAGTTACAATAGTTTACCAAATGATTTAAAAGAACTAGAAATTAGTAATTTATACCAAAAAAACAAACTAAAGAAATGGATTAAATCCGATAGAAATTATATTATTGAAACGTACTCAAGGAGAGTACTATAGGAACTAATGATATGTTAAAGATATAATAATCGCCTAAATTAATGTTAAATTTTATATAACAAATTTTACAACACTGTTGAAATAGTATTTAAGTTAAAACAAATGTACAAAGTCACAGTTGTAATATTTAGTTTTAAGTTTAGAATTAGAATTGTAGTTTTAAGTTTAGAATTATAGTTCTAAGTAGTACTTAAGTTAGATGTGCTTATACCGGACCTGTGCATAGGTAAGTTTGTTTACCTCTACAGGGAATTACGGGGTAGACAATATTTTGTAATTCTTTCTGGTTTAAATAAATAAATAAAAGTCGTATCTCAAGAAACATGCACTACTTTGTAAACATAAATAATATAATATGTATCCTTAAACGAAATATTATTAATAAAGATTTTATAAAATATCTTAATCAGAATTGTGACGTAATTATTTTCTTTTGGATACAATAATTCTTGTTATCTTCTACTTAAATATAGTAATTAAAATTGATTAATTTAAATTGAATTGTAAAAATGAAAATTAAATTAATCCATTTTTCTAACATAATAACTGCTACTTATACTAATATACCTAGGTATTTATAAACGGAATAATAAGGTATATGATTATAAACAATTGGTGCATGCATAGGCATATAAAAGATAGACCAAGCATCTAAATGGGAAGAGTTGAAGTAAACGAAGAGAGAGAGACAGAAAACATTAGTAGCTGCTTTCTCTCTCTAAGTGGGGGAGGGAGGAAACATGGCCGTTGTCTCTCCTTCTGTGTCGCTCCTCTTTTCTTTTCCGTAATAAACATATAGTAAGCTATCTTAGCCTAAGCAAAACATTTTTACAGGCATTGTAAAATATAATTAAATAACAATAGTTGCCACCTCATATATGTATGGTAGAGAAAACAGATCGTATGTTTCACAGGTAAATGTAAGATAAATATTACAACATACATGAAAACTGAGGTTATGCGCTAGTTCCGATGTTTCCCTCACTCTGACTGTGTGTGAGGTAAACACTAAGCTATACCAATGCTTTCTGCCTCTCTCATCACAGTCGTAACCCTAAAGAGTCCCAAGGTCCTTTTTCAATTGGAAAAAATGTATAAAGCAGGTCGTTACATAAAAAATGGTGTTATGACACAAAGCCGTTGTCACGCGAGGAAGAATAAATAATTCAATCACAGTTTAAACTTTCAAAATTATATTTATTCAAATGCCTAGTCGATATATTCCTGTGACGCATTTACGCTAACAAGCCGATTCTTTCCCTAATAGTCACACGATGTGAACCACACGAGAGTCTAAACTGCACTGCCTTGTTGTTGTCGAGAGCGGCAACGCTGGCCCTTTTTTTACGACCTTCTTTCGGGAAATGCACTTGAGACAAAAAACACATGCTCAACCTTTACGCGTAGCCGATTTCATTTGGTTCTCTTTCTTTCATAACGCTGTACTTAATACATTGCATCATTTCAACACTGCATATTTATTTATTATCAATTTCACATTATTATATTCGCCGTCAATTTTACTTTACAATAATTATTATTATTTCTGTGAGTAACAAATGGCAAGAAAATAATCCATAGATCTCGTGCACGAGAAGTAGTCGCTGCTAATTTGTTTAGCAGAATGATTTCTGAAAGAGAGGACCTTATCATACACATAAGCACACACACATATATGTTAATATATACATTTTAAGACACATGAAGATCACACTTAAGGTGATGTTGAACCCATCCGTTAGCGACAATTACGAGGATCCACTTTTTTCATTTAATTTTCAATTTTGAGCAAATATCTTTCTGGAACGTTGTTTTATTAATCAAAAACAACAAAGCGCCAAAAAGATATTTTCACAGCATTAAAAATTAATTGAAATTGTAGTTCCTGATATTTGTCGGTAACAGGGGGGTTTAACATTTTCTTAAACTTATGCACATACACTCACTATGATTCATTATACAAGAAATGTAATGTTATAGTATAATTGATTATTGTTTATTATACTTATTTTATAGATATATATAAGCATGTGTAATTATATCATATAATTATATATAACTACTTACTCATTTTTAGCCGGGTTATCAAGAAACGTCTTGAATATAGCTCAAAAATCTAATCAGTTCTAAGTTCAAACGCACCTAATAGTCTGCAAAATTTCAGCGCGTATGCAAGAGTTATGGTGGACACAAATTTTGGTTTCACATATACATGCACACATATACACATACATACAAATATACACTCATATATATATCTTCTCTTTGAGAAATCAAAAGACAAAAAGATTTGAGTTCTAGAGATGACTACTTTTAGAAGTACGTAGGGCAATGAAAAAAACAAATTTTTTGTAGATATGGTTATTATAAGTAAGAGGATTGTTTGGTCCTGGTGGAAATGATAAGGATAAGAACTCTTCAATTACCTGTCCAGCACGGTTGATTTATGATACATTTCCATATATTATTTTGAGGACTCTAAGGCATCATTTAAAGCAAAAAGTTAGTTCTTGTTTTCCATCCTGAAGGAGGAAGTGCGTGTGTATATATGTGTATGTGTATGTGTGTGTATGTGTGTCTGTGTATGTGTATGTTAACATGTTTAAAAAAACATATTTTTTTACATGAGGTATACTACCTACTCAATACTGGTATTAATACAGTAATTTATTTCGTCTGCGAAAATTATTTAATTTTTTGCATGAATTATTGAAGAAAAAAACTACCTCCGCGTCAGTAAAATGTCTATTATACATTTTACGTTAAAATGGGAAAATCTAACACTAATTTAACTATATTGCATGATGTTATTTTTTACTAACTAAACGTAACTAAAGATACTAATGTCCAACATTAGTGTTCTTATATCATTTTTTGTAGATAATAATGCACTGCTAAATTTTTCAGAACCAGGCTTTCCGATACCTCAAGATCTACTTTTAAGCTATGACAGTGGTCTCCAAAATTTAGAGGATTCAGGTAATTTATTATTTACAACGTACTTATGCTCACAGTGCATGTTTAATATTTTATATTGACATATCTAAAACAACTTTCAGACACACAAATTAAAATAATCTCGGTGAAATCTGCTACTGATGTTGGTGGAGTCAGCAATTTTCAAACTAAGAATACAGGTGGACCATCACGTTTGCGGAAAAAGAGTAAGTTTTATCATAATCTCTATTGTAGCTTTTTTATTGTTATTTAAGGAACTTCAGCAGTTACACAAAGATACAGAGAACTTAATAAAATTAAAAACTATATATGTGTAGAGTATGATAAAGTTGACTGAATTTTTTCAATATTTATACCGCACTTATTTTGAAGATATTTTAATTAGAAGTTTATCCGTTATACATAGGCTCTTATGGGGTTCGAGTCATAAAAACTGATTGACACTCGTTCTGTGTAAAAGTGCAGAGTCAATAATGAAAAACTACATACTTATTAAGTGTATATTTAGAAAGCTACATGCGAAATTTCAACCCGTGTTACCGCATTTAATTTGGAGAAATCAACGATAACGTAAACAAAAACTCAAGCTTGTTGGCTGCGCGAGGTGGTGCACAGTTAGCGGAGCGGCGCGCGGGGAAAGAGAGGAGTCCCTCTCTCTTCCCCGGCAGTGACATTCCTGAACCTCCTCGAGCAGCCGACAAGCTTGAGTTTTTGTTTACGTTATCTATCTTTACCTATCTTTAAAATTACCTATCTTTTACAACCGCAAATTTTTGATAGGCTCTTCCCCTTCTTTTGTTATTCACGAAAAAAGACATATTTAGTTTAAACGATTATATCTCAGAAATATATGATGGAAAAGCGTTCAAAAAATGTTAGATGATTAGTAATTCAGCGAATGTACGTACTAACATATAATTATATATAAATTAAATATTTAAATAATTTTAATAAATTATGTACAGAGAAAAAATAGCTGTGATAAGTATTATAATACGCTATATATATATATATATATATATATATATATATATATATATATATATATATATATATATATATATATCACCTATCGTTGTGCAATTTTAGTAAACAAATATTTATGTATAATTTTTTGAGCTACTAATTAGAAAGACATATAGCAATTTAAATTTAATTTTTTAGAACAAAGAATTTTATATTGGAACAATTAATTTAGTTTGAAGAAGCCAAGGATCAATGAATTGGCAGCGGTTTTATATTTTGGTGACATTATCTTAAACTTTAGTGCGACAATTAAATTTTAGATATGTAATTTTGGTAATACCTAATCGATATAAATAATTTAATTATTCTTTTCAAAATGTTTTGAAAAACATAGTTTTACCGCAAGTGGGTGACCATATTTGATACGCCATTTAGTTATATACGATTTCGATAACCCCTATCTGCTCCGAGCATGACCGGCGGCGACACCTAAAACTTGAAAATTCGGGAGGTAACTCAACATATATATACAAAAAAGTGATAAAAAAATATAATATATATATATATATATATATATATATATATATATATACCCCCACACACTTACGCACGACATTCTGAAATCGACAGGGTAAATTATTTTGATATTTGAGAAACTAGATATATCCGTACGGATAAGAAGGGGCAGAGCCTAATGCAAATCATATTAAACTTTACAAAAAATTATGTTATTACTGCGCATAGATGATAACAAAAATAGTGATAAAAAAATCAACGTGTGCGTCTGAGGGTATGCATGTAAGTGTGTGGGTATGGGTGTGTGGGGTGTATATGCGTATGTGTGAGTCTGTATGTAAGTGTGTGTGTAAGAGTGTCTGTGTAAGGGTATATGTGAGGGTATGCGTTGAGGGTATATGTGAGTGTGATTATGTGCGTGATTGTATGTAAGTATAAACGTATGTGAATGTATGTGGGTATATATGCGCGTGTGTGGCCGTAAATTATTGTGTGTGTGAGTTTGTGTGCGAATGTGAGAGTGTGTGTGTTTGTAGACATACAATATGTATGTATCTTTGTATGTATATATGTATGTATCTTTGTATGTATATATGTCTGTACGTATGTATGTATATATGTCTGTACGTATGTATGTATATATGTCTGTACGTATGTATGTATATATGTCTGTACGTATGTATGTATATATGTCTGTACGTATGTATGTATATATGTCTGTACGTATGTATGTATATATGTCTGTACGTATGTATGTATATATGTCTGTACGTATTTATGTATATATGTCTGTACGTATGTATGTATATATGTCTGTACATATGTATGTATATATGTCTGTACGTATGTATGTATATATGTCTGTACGTATGTATGTATATATGTCTGTACGTATGTATGTATATATGTTTGTACGTATGTATGTATATATGTCTGTACGTATGTATGTATATACGAGTATGTATGTACGTATATATGTCTGTACGTATGTATGTATATATGTTTGTACGTATGTATGTATATATGTCTGTACGCATGTATGCATATATTTCTGTATCTTGGAGTTGACTTCAGAGCGTTTGGTCCAAAAAAAGCGGGAGACATGCTCGATATCGAGCTGGGCAGGATGACGAGAGTCCCCTTGAAGCCACAATAACGTTTGTTGATACTGCGCTACTTCCTCATAAGCCGTCGCTATCACAAGCTTGTCTTGGCCGGAACGACTCTTGAGAAACTGAGAGCGCTGGACAAACAAGTGAGGGTGGCCATCAGGAGATGGCTCCAGCTCCCCGCCGACGCTGCCACGGCATACTTCCACACTTCGTGCGACAGGGATGGTCTGGGCATTCCTTCGTTCACCATGACTATCCCTGGCTTGATTATGTCACCTCTCTAGTCATTGGAGACATCCTCATCCCTTGCGATACGTGATGTCGCCCGTTCTAAATGGGTTGACATGCGCCTAAAGTGAGCTAGGAAAGCACTCACGTTGGATGGAGACGTTCTCGATACCAGGTTGAAAAGGGACAAATGTTGGGCTCGGAGTCTCTACAACTCTGTCGATGGTAACAAGTTACGAGAGTGCGAGAGGAGTAACATTTCGAACTCATGGATCGATTCCGGCAGTTTCGGCGTACCCGGGCGTTATTATATTCACTATCATGCGTAAGCACTGAAAGCTCGGAGGGCTGGGTGGTTGCCCGGGCCAGCCTCACACACGGGAGCGCAACACAACAAAAGCACGCTCCTATGGTGCTGGAGAAGCATTTTTCTTCTCTTCTCTCAAATCCCCCTCCTGTCTCTCCTTAAAAAAAATATGTATGTATGTATGTGTATATATGTATGTATATATGTCTGTATGTATGTATATATGTCTGTATGTATGTATTTATGTATGTATGTATATATGTCTGTATGTATGTATTTATGTATGCAATGTATGTATATATGTCTGTATGTATGTATTTATGTATGTATGTATGTATAAATATATATCCTATGCGATATTTGAACTGTACCTGGATATACATATATATAGTGTATGTATTAAAAAGATAAAGATAAAATATTAATATCTCTTAAACGAAACAATCCGGAAACTTGCACGTATATAAAACCGTTGACAATTTTATTGGTACTTAGTATCTTGAAACTAAATTAATGGTTCCAATATGAAATTCTTTGATCTTATTAATTAATTTTAAATTGCAATATCTTTCCGAAATATAACCGTTTAAACTAATAATTACGTTTCCGTGTATACCAAAGGAGGTAGAGAACCTATCCAAAATTTCGGTTTTAAAAGATAGGTAATTTTATGCTCTTTTTAATGCATTTACACCAAATTGATCATAATACTTCTAACATGTCAGAACCTCCGAAAATCAAAGATCGAAAAATAGATAAAATTTTTATAAAACAAAATCAAGTTGATGAATCTTGAAATTTCTTTTAAATTTTGAATCTTCATTTAAGTTAAAACGAAAAAATTAACCCTGTTTACTGTTTAGTAAACAATCACCGCGCCGTTCTCCAGATATAAGCGATCAAAATAAAATTTAAAAAAACACATAAACTCAATATCTCCGAAATTAAGATCTCATGATCTGAAAAAAACATACAGGTCATGAGATAGAAAACCTACCTGTTTGTAAAGTTGTAGATAAAATGCTGCTGATTTACTTCAGTTATCATCGGAGAAAGAAAATCGATATATTTTACAAAATTATTTTTCTCGTTAAAAGGGAAAGGTCAAGACTCAAAAATTTTAATGAACATTCCTCTCCACATTACTAATCATCTCAATTTTTTTCAAAAATTTTCTGTCATACTTTTCCGAGAGCTAACTAATTAAACGCAAAATAACGTTTTCGTTTATAACAAAAGAAGAGAACAATCTTATCCAAAACTTTCAGGTCGGAAAAGTTGGGCAATTTTATGCTCTTTCAAGTGTCTATTTGCTGGATCAATGATATTATTTCTATAGTACCAAAACCCGAAAAACTAAAACCCAAAAATCGAAAACTCGCTATAAAAACTAAAAAGCATCAAAAAACAAAAAAGAATATTTTTTCCCCATCCTCTAAAATGAGCACTGATACATTAAGTTTTACCGTGTATATGCAGAGTAATGCTGATCCACGTCCATACACACACTCGCATACACACGCACACACACGCACACACATACACATCCATACAGACATCTTCTAAAAATAGTGTATTTTGATTTCTTAAGTCTCAAAACAAATTTCGAACATATTATAGCAAAACGTTTTTGTTGTTATCACAAGGCTTCCTCATTGAGGAAACAATGCATTAAAATCGGGTGGATAGTTTCATTAGATTAGTATGTATGTATGTATGTATGTATGTATGTATGTATGTATGTATGTATGTATGTATGTATGTATGTATGTATGTATGTATGTATGTATGTATGTATGTATGTATGTATGTATGTATGTATGTATGTATGTATGTATGTATGTATGTATGTATGTATGTATGTATGTATGTAGGCATGTATGTATGATGTATGTATGATGTATGTATGCATGTATGTATGTATGTATATACGTATCCATGTATGTATATATGCATCTATGTATGCATGTATGCATGTATGTACATGTGTATGTATGTACCTATGTATATATTATGTATGTATAATAAAGTATCATCAATATATAACCTGAAATAAAACAAGAAATGTTTCGCGTATAGGAGAAACTAAAATATAACTCGTTTTTCACCTTATTTGGCCATATAATCACTAGTTTTGACCATAGGGATGTACCGATTCTGGCCACTATCAAAATTAATGTTTACCATGAAAATATTTTCGTATTATCAATTATCACCAATTAATACACATAAATTTAACAATAAAGCTGTTAGTTTTTGTCACTTTTTGGATTTAATTTCCTTTAAAGTGTTAAATTATATATATTTTGTATGCTGAAGTACAAATATACGTAAAAGTCATTTATTATTCTAAAAATCGTTAAAATGATCACTTTTCTTTCTTAGAACAGTTCTTTATTTCTTCACAATTCTACAAAATGCGTTCTACATAAAAATTAATTCTATTCGGAGAAATTTTGATTGTTGTACCACTTATGACCACCCTTAATTTTCTATAGAATTTCAGTTTTCTTTGCAATTTTTTAATTTATTTTTACTTGTGCAATTTATTTCTGACCGTAAATGATATTATTAAGTAATATGAACGTTTTAGTCATCTACTTCTTTTATTTGTGTAAGAAAGCGTCATTTTCGACACACCTCATACTAAAAGTATTTTTTCTGTCGATATATACTGAGCTAAGTGTACCTTTATTATTCTACAATGTTCTAAAGTACTTAAGAATGATATTAATGCCAAATTGGTATGCAATTCGACAGTTAAAACTTTTAAAATTATTAAAATTATGTTAGATGGTCAAAACCGGAGCACTGGCCACAAACGGTACATCCACCCTATATATGAGATACGTTTATATGGGCATTACCATGAAAATGGAGCCTTGTAAAAATGATTGTACATTCAAATGTATTATTAATTCTTATGTATTATCTTTTTTAAATGAGTCATTATATAATAGGTTTTCTAGATAAAAGCCAGTGTAAAATTTATTTGACCTTGAAAATGACCATGTTTCTACCCTTATAATTATTGTATTCAACTTTTCTTTACATTTAGCTTCCTGTAAGAGATATTTGTTGAAACAAATTAAAAAGAAATAGAGTTATATTCATAACGTGCTATAATTCGCGTATTTTTTAAAATTATTTTCGCGCAATTTAAGATTTCATTTCTGGCAGTGTTATGAGTTAGTTAAACCATAAACGAAGTTTGGCTAACGAGGCCCTATATATGTGGAAATACCCATATATAAATTTATTCGTTACAGTTCTTAAAAAAAAATTGTTTACTATTTCAATACAAGGCTTCATTGTTCAGTCTTATGGTTTCAAAGATATATATTAAGATGGTCCAAAATTTCTCGAATTTTAAATATTCTTCTTGTAATCCCTTCAAAATATTGTAATTGGCTTAAAAATGAGATATTTTGTCCGCTGGTTGCCTGAAGTTAACATTAAAAAGTCTCTACCACCGCAAATAGGTTTTAGCATTTGATTTTAAGCACTTTTATGACATTAGATATACCAAAAATAATTGTATGTTAATTTATTCAGCTACCAATTTTCTTTACGTTTATTATAAGTTTATTAACAACTTCACCGCATTAAGAAAACCAAAAAAAATTCTCCTCCATAATAAAATTGTAGTTTCCTCATTTTTCACTAAAAACCCTGCTATTTTCGGGGAATTTTCATGGCAGTATATTTTAACAAATTGACACGATTGACATCGCATTTTGAAGACTAAATCGAGTAATATATATAGAAAAGTTGAGGGATAATAGGATATTTATGGTTTTATATGCCAACCGATTATTTATTTATTATTTTTTATTTAGTCTGCCCCTCAATTCTATTTAAATGCACATATTTCAGGGGCCAACTTGAATTTAAGAATTTTAAATAATAATAACCTTATTTATTTGAACTTCTTTACTTACTAAACATATGATAATTATTGTTTACTATATAATAATAAATGGCTACGAACTCTAATCTACATTTTTAATACTTAACCTTAATCTTTTTCTGATTTTAATTTAAATTAAAAATTTGCTACCTATAAGCGCGTGGCATAACGAATTCAAAACTTTATAGAGTCAATTTAAATACATACACCTATTACAGGAAGAGAATTACTGTGCGACGAATATGCTGATTATTAATGAGCATCTAAAGCTGCATAGTCTATGTTGCAACCTGCTCATGCCATGACATATTGTAAACTATAATTATCATATCTTTAGTAAGTGAAAAAGGTCAAATAAATAAGGTTATTATTATTTAAAATTTTTAAATTCAAATTGGCCCCTGAAATAGGTGCATTTTAATAGAATTGAGTGGCCAACTAAATGAAAAATAATAAATAAATAATCGGTTGTATATAAAACCCGATATCCTATTGTCCCTTAATTTTTCTATATATAGTACTCGATTTTCTCTTCAAAATGCAATGTAGAAAGTGTCAATTGGTTAACCATATACTACCATGAAAATTCCCCAAAAAAGGTTTTTTAGAGTAAAATGAGCAAACTACAATTTTATTTTGGAGGAAAAATTATTTTCGCTTACCTAATGCGGTGAAGTTGTTAATAGACGTATAATAAACATTAAAAAAATTGGTAGTTGGATAAATTAACATACAATTATGTTTAGTATATCTAATGTAATAAAAGTGGTTAAAATCTAATGCTAAAACCTGTTTGCGGTGGTAAATTTTTATGTCAATTACAACATTTTGAAGGGGTTACAAGAAGAAAGTATAAGATTCGTGAAATTTTGGACCACCATAATATATTTGGTCGTTATTTTAAATGGTATCTTACACGGAAAGGAGATTGTGCCTCTAAAATTGACACTAGAAGTAAGCCAGTTCTTTCACAGTCCTAGAATCGCCTTTATGATGCTGGGTTCCCCCAACTCGCTTGCGATAGTTCGCTGATTGGTTGGCGTTTCAATTGTTTCTGTGGTGGTGGGGGAACGTCGACAAAAGTCGTCCTTGGTCGACGAAAAACCGCTACCACTGTGACCTAGGTATCTGTTTCTTCTGCACAATCCCCTTGACCATAATAGCTTCGAGAAAATCGAACAAATACTTTTTACTTTATCATTTTCTCAAAGAGATAGCTTTGCAACGATGAAAATTTTTTAATCAGAAACTTTGATAAATTTCGACATTTTCGAGTTTTATGAGTCAGAAAAATATGTTTTTAAAAAATGTCCCTCTATATATATATATATATATATATATATATATATACAAATTTTTCTTTAAAAGTAATCTTTCTGAATTTTTATTTTATCTGCAGTAAATTTTTGATAATACCTTTATGTCAAACCGTGTATAACAATAAAATCTTGATTTATATGCTTCAAAATCTATAGCTATTGCCAATACCTTATTAATTGATGGAGCTTTGCGAAGTGCACGATTTTACGTGACTCAATTAACAACATATTTTTTAAACAATATAATTAATTTAAGATTCTATCTGACAAGCAGTATTTTAGCGCTCGCGTCTATTACGTTACTATTTTTATTCACATACCATTTTTAGTATAACCCTTTCGGCCATCGTGTCCTTTTGATTTCTCAAAGAGAAAGCTTTGTAATGATGATAAATTTGCGTTCAGAAATTCGAGGAATCTCGAAGTTTTCGAGGTCCCTGAGTCATAAAAATAGGTTTACAATAGGTTTTTAAAAAATGTCTGTCTGTATGTATGGTATGGCACCATAACTTTTCAAGAGAAGCATATCACGTGCTGAAATTTTGCAGGCATATTACATATGTTTGAACTTAGAACTGATTAGATTTTGGAGCTACTCGTATATGGATAATTTTAAACTAATTTTCTAGATAAAATATTATTTTTTAAAAATTTGTAAAAACAAAAAGAATTTTTTTTATACGTTGTTTTTTTATAAGTTGAACTTGTCAAAAAAATGTACGTTTTTATAATACTAACGTAATTTCCTTTCGATCGATATATCTTATAACTTTAAACTTATTTTCGTGAATTAATAACAAAATATTAGTTTAAAAATATTTTAATAAGCGAAAGAAAACTTTTTTGTCATTTTATACGTTGAGCGTTTCAAAAATATGTACGTTTTTATAAAATAGACGTAATTTTCTGTCGATTGATATATGGAACAGTTACTTTAAAGTTATTTTTGTGAAATAATAACAAAATATTACATGTAAAAAATTTTTTTAAATCGAAACAAATTTTGTTGTCTTTTGATACTTTAAATTCTTTTACTGACAATACCTAAATGTTGGTATCTAATGAATTAATTATAGTATTAATTTTTAATTGTGAATTTTGATTATAAAATTCCTTAAATCCCGTTAGCAGCGGCTTTTAAAGGACACTTAACCTTTTGTCTACAAAACCTATTGTAATTTAATTTTTTAGCTTATAACTATGATATTTGTCTAATGTAATGTAAAAATAATACATTAAAACTTTGGTTTTGTTAAAAAAATAGTATAAAAAGTTATAGCTTTAAAATGGAAGAAATATTTGGAATTTTTTTAGTCTCTGGTTGAAAAAGAAATGATTGTGAGTTATAATTTTATTTTATTTATTGACTTAATTTTCTTATACCATTATAAAAATATATTATAAGATTCAATACGTATTCTGATGTCTAAACACATGATTTAAAAGTTTAGTAAATGGAATACTATCCCGAAATAGTGAAATTATTCTATTTTTTTAAGTCCAGAAAACTCGAACTCGCCCACTAAACGCTATCAGACCAAACCTTGCACGAAAATTTTAATATAAATATGTACTTTAAACTTATCGAAAAAGCTATACTTTATTTTAAAAAACTCGTGACCGCAATGGTTAAGTACATTATTTTTTGACTTGTTAATTTAGGAACTTCTGTTTGAGAAAGTATTCTGCTAAAAAGTTTAGCAGCTGGTTTTTAATTGCTCATAATTATTTCATTAGTAAAAACAACAATAAAATCAGGGCTTGAATGAATGTAAACGAATATTATTTAGTAATAAAAGAAACATTATAATTCTTTGTTACAGGTGTATACAGCGAAGTAACAATATACTGTTCGCAATGCAAGAAGATGTTAGATATAACTGAAACCATTTACATGAAAGGTCAGCCATATAACTGCAAAGTGTGCCTAACACGCCTCCGCTGGGGTTGTAAAAAGTGCACGAAAACGTTCCTTGCTGTTGATCGCGTTCGGCACCACGTGAAATTTGTGTGCGGCAAGCCTCCAAGATTCAAGTGCTCCCAGTGTGACTATCAGAGTTACCAGAGCGAACAATTGAAGAAGCACGTTCGATCTGTACACAGTGTCTAACCTTGTATTTAATGCGTGAAAAGTGGAAAAAAGGTCAATCACTAGGCATCTTCTGGAAGAAATGCTAAAAATAATGCAATTGCTCACATTATTAAAAAATAATTTAAATTAAGGCATATCGCGATATGCATGTATGTGCTACTTTACCGTTAGTTAAAAAGAAAATAACAATATTATATGTATAAATAATAATGTGATTAAATGATATATGTTATTCAATAGTTCTTGTTATCATGTAGAGAAAGGAGGAAAACTGTAATTATTATAAAACATAATAAAATAATCTTTTATTCAATTGTAAAAATAAAAATTAACAACATGGAAGCATTTAAAAAAATCAAATTTATTATTTTAGTACAGACATTTTCTTAAAGTGATCACTATTTTGTTAATTTGTAATTATTTAGATGTTTTTGCTAATTCTTGTTTCGGTCACTCCCACTTACAGCGAAGATGATAAAATTTTATTACTGTTGTCAAGAACGCATGTTATACTTGCGTGTATCTTTAGAAAATATTTCTATTTAGAATAATAATATTTGTATCTAAACTCAATTAAAAAATGTAATACTATTGGATCATATCCTCTAATATTCGTATATCACAGTCCTTAATAGTTTACGAGCGTACGGCTTCGTATGCATGAAGAAGTTTTAGATCAAGTAACATAATGGCATTAAAATTTACACAATTAATTTTAAAATTCACTATAGCATTGAAATAATCCTGTTAACAGAATATCCCGCGATTTCTATTAATTTTTACTTCATAATTGACCACCATAAAGTATTTAGCAAAACTAAATAAATTTCGAGTATTCGCAGCCATTTTGAATCCTCTATATTGAATTTTGAATTTCTTGCTGTAGCATATTCAAGTACAAGTCTGTATGCCACCAGATCTACGGATTCAACTCGATTGGATGATGTATTCATTAAAAACTTTCATTAAAAAATTTTTCAGAAATAAATGTGAAAATTTACTTGATTGTTTTTATTTAACCTGCCATATGGAAAAATGCTTTGATATAAGAAAATACGGCCTGCAAATCTGAAAAGAGCAGACTCAAATACAAAAACATTTGTAAAAATGTTGGCTACATAATTTTGTAAAGATCTGTCAGAGCTTTTCATGTTTTTTAAAAAGGTAAAATTTAAGGAAGAATGTATTCTATTTCAGGCGTTAACGGGTTAACAAGAGGGCAACTGGGTATTATTACTCAAGTCTTACAAAACTTTGTAGTCATAGTTCATCTTTAATAATACTTATAAATATTTAGTTTAATTCTTATAAAAGTTCCTAACACATTTTATTCTTGTTTATTTTAGGTGGTACATCAGAGGCTTGCAGTTCTGAATTTAAAATGATTGACACTACCGACAACATAGCATGTGCGAATACAGAACCACATACTTCAAAACATTATGGTAATTGACTTATAAATTAAACTTATTTCTTTTCCAATACGAGGATGTTGCATAATAGTATATTATGCACCTAGGGACTAAAGTGAGCCATTAAATGCCTGCGTGTGGCAATCGTTGGCCACAACGCTGGCAATCGTTGGCTCACTTTATTCATGCGTGCTATATACGATTTTTTAACATACCTACCAAAAATTTCGTACTCGTTCACCGCCGAGGAGGGAAAATAGTGCTACATATTAATTTCCTAACCTCACGCTAGTTGCAGCCGCCACGCGCTGTTTTTGCGCATCGCGGCAGGGACTAGAGTGGGGGTAGGGATTTAATGTAGCGCTTTTCTCCCAGCTCGGCGGGGAAAAAGTACGTACTTTATGGCTGGGTGTGTTAAAAAATAAAAAATAACATTTTCAATCACGGTTAAATGTAACCGAGTTATGTAAGTGTTCAAATGCGGGTCTGTAACATTATTTAAACTACGCATTTCTATTGGTACTTAGTTACTTAATCGTTTCAATTTTAAATTATTTATTCTAATAAATTAATTTAAATAGCGTTCCTAGGGACATAAATCCTATCCTCTGACTACCTCTGTGAAATTCAATTGCATACTTTACAAAAACACCGCACACGCCCGTCGTCGATTAGCATACCGTATTAGGAGCATAAATATGGCATGTTAAATAATATTAAAAAAGTTGTGTTGCTTTATTGTTAATTCAATAATAAGCGGAAAGCTAAAAGATAATAATTTGATAGGACTGAAAAAATTAAACGTACACTGGGAGA
Source organism: Gastracanthus pulcherrimus (assembly GCA_949152435.1). Lineage (NCBI taxonomy): Eukaryota > Metazoa > Arthropoda > Insecta > Hymenoptera > Pteromalidae > Gastracanthus > Gastracanthus pulcherrimus. The sequence continues at coordinate 110,313,666 of OX424572.1, read as the reverse complement.
AATGATATATTAAAATTTACTATTTGTTTTATAAGTTAGGAATATACTCGTCTTATAAAAATTATTATAGTAAGTAGCAAAATTTACAATTATTAATTGTAAATCTTACTATTATTTATAGTAATTTTTAAGACATAAATTTGACTATATAATTATCAAAATTTAAAATATAAAATAATACATTTTGCTATATACTATAGTAATTTTTATGATAAGACGAGTATGCCCCTCGCTTACAAAACAAATAGTAAATTTTACTATACCTTTTCCCTCTATATAAGGGTGAAAGTCAACGAGTAGTAGGAGAAGGCAGGGCGCTATGGCGACCCTTAAAAGTCCTCCATTTTTACCGGTAACTGAATAATGAAAACGAGACAGAAACACACAACGATAAACTAAAACTATTCGTATACTTATTTCTTCCAATAAAAGTATCAATATTTTTATAGTATCAATATTTTTATAGTATCAATATTTTTATAGTATCAATATTTTTATAGTATCAATATTTTTATAGTATTATAAAATAAGTTATTACGCAAAAAGCAACAATATGGTAATTACGCCCCACGACTAGGACGTATTCGCCACTACTGCAAAGTAAGCTTTAAAATGAAATTGAAATTTTTTTATTGAGGGTTACTGAATTTGTTGTAAATAATAAATATAATTTTAATGAAATTTGACTGTTTTGCTGGTCCCTAGCTCATTGGGTTTTGAGGCTGCAATAATTCTATTAGTTATTAAAAATAATTAGTAAAAAAATCCAAGGATCGTGGCTGCGAGCAGAGATATACCACACACATCAAATTTCAGTCATAAATTTATTTCGAAACTTGCCACGCGATCACATACATTTACAATAATTCGTCAAACATTTAGTTCTTAAATCCGTCACAGACGTCGTAAAATTGATTTTACGCAAATATCATCTGATCCACTGATCGATACTCGAGAATACATGTAGAAATACACAATACTTTCGTTATTTTCTTGCAGTTTTGGCCGTGAGCGTGCTGCGAGTCGAAATGTCTTGATCGATGCGAACGGGTTTGATCGGTCGGATTAACACAAAATGTCTTATTCTATACATCACAATTTCATCGATCAACTATATTATTGCGAGCTTACCCCTTTCAGGATGCTCGCGCGTCTCGACCGTCTTTCTTCCGTTCATAGTTCGACGCCCCAAGTATCTACGCCTACGAACACACGCTCTCGAGATATTAAAGATCAAAGTTTTCAGTCCCTAACAGACACAAAACAACAGAAAACCATAAAACAGCCACTTGGCACAACTTTCAGCAATCAAATAAGGGCTCAAATGAAAGGTCTCAATAAAAGCTATCATTCAAAAATGACTCCAAATGGGGGCTGCTTTATTTTCACCCCTGTACAGGGGGTTAACGGTTTAGAAAGAAACTACCCCTAAGGATTTTAATCAAATATGGTGCGTTGACACAATTTCTTTTTCACGAGCGAGACGGCAAATAAAAGCTGATGTAAAAAGCTATCGATTCGAGTCATCACCCTTTGGGGGATGGTCTCCTTTAGTAGTTTATTTAAACAAATGTATGCACCGTAACATGATTCTTAGACGAATATACAGTTCAACCAACTCGTCTTGACTGACACTCTATAGCTTGTATAGCTACTCTTCCTTTACGCAGTTTTACAATTCAGCATTCTTTTACAGTTTATTGCACTGCTTAGCTGTGCCATTCTTCCCAGTTTATTGCACTGCTTAGCTGTACCATTCTTCCCAGTTTATTGCACTGCTTAGCTGTGCTTTTGCAATCGACATACGCTTGACAAAATAAATTTAATATTTCAACACACCTCCTTAAATTTATGCGTCATAACTTATTACACAATTCGTAACGCTATCCTAAATTTTTCAAATTTATTACACCCTAGAGCTTTTGTTAAAATATCTGCTATATTATTTTCTGAATCTACTTTTACAATTTTTATAATTTTTTTTTCATAGCAATCGTTTACAAAATGATAATGTATTTCTATATACTTTGAATTTTTCGTCATATTACCAAATTTGGCTATCGCAATTGCTCCAGAATTATCTTCATAAATATTAATTGGTTTTTCAATTTTATTTTAAAATCTTTTAATAAATTTTTAATACTTTTAATTTCACTTATAGATTCTGATAAAGCTACATATTCAGCAGCTGTTGACGATTTAGTGATGGTTCCTTGCTTTCTAGATTTCCAGTAAACAACATTTCCAAAAATTCTTATAATATATCTAGTCGTGGATTTTCTATCATTTTTATCTCCAACCCAGTCAGCATCAACAAAACAATACATCACGTCAGCATTTAAATCTTTTTTGTATGTTAGTTTAAGTTTCTTTGTCAAATACAAATATTTTAGAATTCTCAATGCATATTTGTAATGTGTTTCATCATAACAATTTTGGAAACGACTTAAGTAATTAACGCTGTAACTAATATCTAATCTTGTTCCCATACTAATGTATAACAATGCTCCAATTATATTTCTATACTTTAAATCATTTGATGCTGGTTGTGCAGGTTATAAACTCAAATTTTGTTCCATTGGTGTACAATATAGTTTTGCTTCTACAACATTATATTTTCTGGCCAATGACTCGATATATTCACTTTGGTCCAGTGTCATTTCCCCTTATTCATAATTATATTTTATATATATACCTAAATAAGTATTTACTTCACCCAAATCTTTCATAGCAAATTTCTTTGATAGTTCAATTTTTACTTCATCGAGTCTTTTCTTATTTTTTCCATATATTAATAAATCATCAACAAATTATATTATATAAATTACATCAACTCTTTCATTATTTATATATAAACAATAATCACTTTCACTTCTTTTAAATTTTAATTCGTTGATATAATCATCAAAACACTCATACCAAGTTCTCGGGCTTTCTCTCAAACCATACAATGCTTTTTCTAATTTACAAGCTTTATCTGTTCCATCATCATAGCCTTTCGGTTGTTTTACATATACTTCTGATTTTACATAACCGTTTAAAAAAGCTGTTTCTACATCCATTTGCATGATCATTAAATCATTTTGACAACAATAAGATAATAATAATTTTAAGGTTTGTATTCTTGCTACTGGTGAATATGTATCTTCCAATACTTCACTTTGTTGAAAACCTTTCACAACAATTCTTGCTTTCTTTCGATTATCAGATTTATTGGTATATACCCATTTTAAATCTAATATTTTTTTATTTTTAGATCTTTCAACTAATTTCCATGTTTTATTTTTAATTAAACAATTTATTTCTCTATTCATAGCCTCTTCCCATAAATGATTTTCATTACAGTTTATCGCTTTTTCATAAGTTAAAGGGCTATCTGCGCTTACGACATTAACATAAATATAATTTGAATTTACAAGGTTTGCATTATACCTATCAGGCTTCTTTCTTTCTCGCTTGGACCTTCTTAGAATTTTACTCACATCATCATCAGATGTTTCATTTGACTCTATTCTTTCATCACTTTCGTTCCATACATTATTTTTTTTCATCATTTCTGTCATTTTCTCTTAATGCATCTACCAGATCTCCGATATAACATAGCGAGTCTGGTAATGTTCTCAACATATAGTTTAACTTTTCTCGTTCATCAACTTTTCCACCGGCATTCATTAATTCATTAATCGTTTTTTCAAATTCTGTGAAAAATGAACTGGAGTCTTCAAAATCTTTCAACTTCATTTTATCTAATTTATTCCTTACACATATCTATAGAGCCGTTGATTCTTTTAAGTATAGATCGTCAAATTTTTTTATAATTTTCAAAGCCGTATGTTTTTCACTCACAAACTCTAATTGATCGTTTGAAATACTACAATAAATATAATTCATTGCTTACAGATTTTTTTCATCCCAATCTGCTTGTTGTTCGCTGTCTCTTTTTTCTCTTATTCCAGGCTCGTCGCATTTTTTCCACTTTAAAAACAATAATATCCTCTTCTTCCAAATACTATAATTTCTACCGTCAAATATTTGAAGTTTGACGTCGTCGTTGTTGGCCATTTCGACTGCGTCTATTTCAAAACTTGTTTTATTATCTTCCACCTTTGTTTCTTATTTCTATTGGTTTAATCCTTCTTCTGTATTCACGCTCGAATTTATTAAAGGTTTTCCTTTCGTTGTGTCTCCTTTGTTTGCTTCTATTTCTTGATCACTGCGTTGATTTTTTAGTTCTTTCTTTTCGGTTTCTTTATTTGCTTCTTCTTCTTTTCTGTGTCGCTTTTCCAGTGCCTTTCTAGTATATTTTTAGTTACCTTTCTCAGTTCGTCTAATTTTAGTGCTGTATAAAGATCCTTGTCTTTATAACCAGATAAAATTTCAATTAAATCTTCTATCGTTGATGACTTTACATTTGCTTTCTCACTAGTAAGTGCAGATAATTTCCTTAATTCGTCAATGTGCAAGTACGTTAATACCGCATTCATGTCAAAAATGCATAAATATTCAATTAATTCTTCTTTCGAAACTGTGTACGCCCATTCAGCACTTTTTCCTTTCAAATACCAATATTCTTTTTCAACATTCATTAATAAGCTTTCCTATATGCTTACTTGAATGCTTCTTTCTTCTTTATAACCACGGATCTCTTCTTTATAACCATGCTCTACTTAAGATATATGTATGAATTAATATAATTCTTTATTTAAACAAATGTATGCACCGTTACATGATTCTTAGACGACTATACAGTTCAACCAACTCGTTTCGACTGACACTCTATAGCTTTTATAGCTACTCTTCCTTTACGCAGTTTTACAATTCAGCATTCTTTTACAGTTTATTGCACTGCGTAGCTGTGCTTTTGCAATCGACATACGCTTGACAAAATAAATTTAATATTTCAACAAGTTTCACAATTTTGCAGGGGATTAATGGTATATTACTATATATATATATATATATACTACATAATTTCAAAATTGTATAAATATGTATAAAAAAGTATTAACAAAGATTCTCAGTCATAGTGTTAAGCAGGGGAGACCTCTAAACTTTTACCCACTCCTGCATACTTTTTGTCAAAAGTACCTGGACACAATACCTACAACATCCAAAACCGTAATTCAAAGGATCAAACACCCGTTTTAAAAGTCAAAATTGTATTCGTATATCAAGTATCAAGCCTTTTCCTCCAAAAGTCTTAAAATAGTCTTAAAATACTACTAAGAGAGCACATCCCCCAAAGAGCGACGGCTCGAATCGATAGCTTTTTACGTCAGCTTTAATTTTCCGTCATTTTCGTGACAAAAAAAATTGTGCCAACGCACCCTGTTTGACCAAAATCCTTAGGGGTAGTTTCTTTTCTCAACCGTTTACCCCCTGTAAAAAAGTGAAAATAAATTAGCGCCCATTTGGAGTCATATTTAAATCATATCTTTTGTTGAGACCTTTCATTTGAGCCATTATTCGATTGCTGAAAGTTGTGCCAAGTGGCTGTTTATGGTTTTCTGTTGATTCTGTCTTTTAGGGGTTGAAAACTTTGATTCTTAATATCTCAAATTTTCTTGAGTATAGGGTGCTGATTGTTTTAAATTCATGTTTTTTGATGCTCTAAAGGATTTCATAGGTTTTATAGGTTGTACTTAGGGGGCCGATTGCATATGTATCATGGGCATCGATCTTTAAATACGTCGCAGCACGATCCGTTACAAGGCCAACATTGCAAAAAATTTGTATTGATTTCTTTTTTCCATAAATTGACTTTCTCTCAACAACAATCATAGATAAATGAAACCACAAAATCTCTTTACTAAATACTATTCTCAATTTTGATAATGACCTGAAATTTTTTCCATCAATTTCAACAAACCAAGATATTACCGTTAAAAAAGGTTCATTTTAATTCTTTTTAAATTATTTTCAATAAATCAATGATAGCTTCTCCGATTTAAAAAAAAAAATTGAAACCGAAAAAAACGGAAAACCGCTAAACAAATACTTTTAACTGTTTTCGTCTCCATACGGCATAAAAAGATAAAGACTGCTCCACATACCTGCATACATAATATATTTGAGTCCTCACTTCTTCGCGCTCGCTATACAGATTCAACCCAGCCATTACTCCAGTTTTCTCACAAGTGCAAGAAATGCACACGTGTAGCATATAGGTCCGATAACAGAGCGTTTAAAGTAGTGTTCATCTACAACAGCCTTACTGATGAGTCCAGTAGGTGAACCCGGGTTGAACATGAAGCGAGAAGCCGACACACATGACGCCTCTGCAACTCGATTTTTCTTATTTTATAGGTCCTAAAATATACGAGAAAAATTTCCAACATGCGAAAAAGACCTTGTGACACATTTTCTTTTGAATATCAATTTTTCTTATGGGATTTTAATATGGGAATTATGGGCTAAAAACGGTCATCATTGATATAACAATCACTTAACTTCTAATGGTGCAAACAAATTTTTATATAATAGAATATAAAATAAAGAAGAAAATCTTCAATTTGAGATATGCCGCGTTAAAAAAGATTAACAATATCAAAAGTTATGAAGATTAAAGATATAGTGAATAAACGCGAAAAATTAGTAAAAAATGAGAAATATACATACACAGACACGTATATTCCCTACAAAAAAGAACTGTAATCACAACTAGAATATTGAGTATAGGTTTTCTTACAGTTTATTCTCACCCTACTATCTGCAATGACTATATCCATTAAAAATTACTATAATCAGTACTACATGCTGGTGTTGAGATTGATGTGCAAGCGTCTAAGGGCACTGATGATGGTCTTGGGAATAATGCTGGTCCAGGTAGTGCGCTCTGCAGTTTTTGGTACCTAGATGTGCGTAGCAGTTGCATACGGTGTTTAGGGGTTTATGGTAGTCGATGACCAGGTTCAAGTAGTGCGCTCCGTAGTTTTAGTGTTTAGATATGACATACTAGTTGCAGAGAACGTCATAGTGTCCTATGACGAGGTCCAGACAGAGTTCTCCGTAGTTTGTTGTGTCTATATGTGCGTGCTATTGGCAGAAGATGCACCGATGATTATGGTGACTGATGATGATATCCAGGTAGAGCACTTCGAAGTTTTTGCTGTTTAATTTTAGATACTGGTTAAAGCCTATGGAGGATACAATCTGGATCTCGTTATCGTCTAGCATACTTAGTTAAACACCATGTACAATTGGTATGCAGACCTAGGTACCAAAAACTACGCATCGTACGACCTGGGCCTCGTGTAGATACCAAAAACTGCGAAGTACACGACCTGGACTTCATCATCGTCTACCATAACCCATCAGATACCTGTACAACTAGAATGCATATCTAGACACCAAATACTACGGTGCGAACTATTTGCATCTCATCATCCGTCATCATAACCAACTAAATACCGACTGCATATTATGTACCTACGCAAATTTTACGGAGACTATCACCGGCGGTAGTATTGAGTATTATAATAATTTTTAATGGCTTTTTAATGGTGAAAAAACTATAAGGAAAACTATAATTGTAATTACAATTATACTGTAATCAATAGTATAGTCGTGGTTATAGTTCTTTTTCGTAAGGTGCACAAACTACACCAAAACTTTTTATTTCTGCGGTTTGCCTTGGAATTTTTGCATATATAAATACCACGATAGTACGGGGTGTCACGAAATTTTCTGATGTATGTAATAGAAAAAATACGACCTATTAATTTTCTTTCGCATTTTCTTTCAATAATCTACCACTTTATGATATAAAAAATCATGTAACATTCTAATAAGTGTACTATTTTTTGTGTTAATGCATGTACTAAAATTGTAGATATCGATATAAACGTCTTCGTGCAGAATTTAACTGAAGATTTACAAGGTTTCAGAGACTACGGCCATTTCGTGGACATAAATAAATTGTATCCATCTATTTCTGGCACGTATAAACGTTTTATTACTCCAAAACGCATATTTTTCCCAGACATTATAAATATTTTATTTAATTTGCAGACAACGATCCTGCTACTGATAACATAAATGTCGCTGATGAAGCACGCTCTGAATGTTTGAAATGTGGCAAGAAATTTAAATTCATAAAACGGCACTCAAAGCGTTGCACGGGAAAAAGAGTAATTAAGAACTTCACCTGCGCCAAATGCAATAAAAGTTTCAAGAATATGAACAATCGCGACATGCATGAAATATTTGGTTGTAAAAAAACACGAAATTAAATGTATCTGCAAACAAATGTGCTTGAATTATTACTTATTGTATTAAACTGCCTATGATTCCTCATAAAAAGTATGGCTTTTTATAACAGAATTGATTATTTAATCTTACAAAAACATGAACAGTCGAACCCCACGCAATATTATATGGTTGAATACTCGCGCACTACTCTTATGCGCGCTACGATCGTAACGCTCGAATGCAATTGCCCACTGTAACGTAATAATACGTCACGTGTTATACGCCATCATTATGCGCGCAAATATTCAAATAAAATCATAATAATTTAAATACAAAATACACGAAAATATATAATCACCCGATTCTCAAACAAACTCGGACATAAAATATTCAATTTTACAAACCCTGTCTGAAAGGCAAAGAAAACGCGCTCACAAAAAATAAAGAACCTCTGTTTTACGCGATATTGGGGGGTCCGAGTTCAAGTGCTTTTCCGGGAAGAAAAGCGTATTACTCGCACGACAACAACATGCGGCTGGAAACAGCCTCTACACGGAGAGAAAAACCCCGCCGTATTAGCGTTGTAGTGGTAACGTCAAATCAGCGGTAGGATCACACCATCAGCGCTGCTGTAGAACAAAGCAGTTTTAGCTTGACTCGCCCCCCCAAAGTCGAGTAGCCGAAATGACAGACATTTGAGATTAGGTTTTCGAATATTCGGATTTTATACCTATTAACTTATATTTTGCAAAGATTAATTGCTAATGTGTTGGAAAAGTGTATTTACAACGTAAATTATTGATTTTCATCGTAAGAGTCTATGAGAAATTTGCAAAGCATAGTATATTAAAAGTAACCTGTTTCTGAATCGCTATGCTATAACTGCTTTGTTCTACAGCCGACACTACTTAGTGATCATGTCATTCTACTGCTTGAGCCACTAAGGCTGTAAGTGCCTGGGTCTCCGGTAGATGTAGCCGAGTTTTTCTCTCCGTGTAGACTGCATTACTGCATATACAAAAAAGGGACCGGAGGAGGAGAGGGGCTCAATAGGGCTACAACGAATTTGCAGACCACGAGTAAAGTCAGTCTGAGTCTAGGCGTACTAACAGACACACGGGTTTTCTCGCGATTTTGATCTATTTCATTCTCCTCGTTATTTCTCGTTTCAAACACTTTTAATGCGGCCGTAGCCGGTCTCAGCCCTGATTAGGCGCAGAGAGAAAGTGTCGTTCTTAATTAATTAAAACATCCTTATTTCAATCTGCGTTTATTATATGTTGTTGGAATATCGCTATGCTTTAGCATACGTATGTGTGTAACTGTAGTTATACACTACCACATGCTTGTACAAAAATGAATCGACTTACTAAGAAATGTCCCAAAGACATAAACTGAAATGCGAGATATAGAAAAGAGTGGGGAACTATATGCGCCAGCGCCGATATTCTCTTATGCCCTTTTGCCAAGTGTTTTTAGTCGTACTAGAGCATGTTATTTCATCTATTTATTTCTAATTTATTTAAATCAACCGCTCTCGGTTCACGCGCTACCTAACCTAACTCCAGCCTGGGTCATCACACCACTGCAGCCAAGCCGCCTTAGCGCTTCAATCTGATTGGCTGGTGAGCAGACGCTACACAGTAACAGTGTGCGGGGGCATCGGTCCCGACTTATAATAGTGCGCTGGGTTTGACTGTATACTAAAAATAAATAATTTATTTTGAGTCTCGTCAAAAATTAATCACAATGCAAAGGGAATTACTTGAAGTATGTACATATTTTCTGTAACTTTCAAATATTTATATGTATTTAAATAAAAGATGTTTTTATTAAGATATAAATATTAATCATTTTCCAAAAATATTTAAATAATGAGATGCATAAAATTGTAATCGTACCGATTATAATTAGTTGTAACTGCTCACAGGAACAATAGATATTTGCATGATTTACTAAATAATGTACACATATTGTAAAAATACATGATATACTGCATTTTAATATGATTAAATCACCCTCCACAGGTCAGAACAATTTGTCATGCGGTTCTGGTTCAACGCCTTCTCATTGTCTGTATCTTATTGAGGATTTTGTAGTGGAAAATAATGAAGATGATGATTGCGCAGGTAAATAATCAATCCTAGGTCTAAATCTTTTGGCATACATACATTTTATAAATGTGTGATAAAATATAAACTGTATTTTCATTTATTAAGTTTCGAATCTTTATTATTTTTGTTTAGAAACGGAACCCATAAATAAACTTCATAAGAAAATTATTTTAGTAGATCAAATCAAAAACACCAGAGTTAAGCGGAGTAAGTTATATTTTATCTTTTTTCCGTATTTCTAGAAAAAATTATACACTACCATATAAATAAATAAATTATTTATTTATCTGCATTTTAAATCCACCAAATTTTAAAAGCGTAATTTATATTATTATACTAAACTGTAGTATGAGATATATTTGGTTTTATACAAATGTGAATACATATTTCAGATATTTCTAGCCCATTAAAGTTATATTGCTTGAAATGTGATAAAACACTCGACAAACGAAATGTTATTTACATCAATAGACGACCAAAAAAATGCGAAGTATGTCAATCGAATATACAATATGGCTGCAAGAAATGCGACAAAATGTTCAACAATATCAGTCCCGCATACGATCACGTTAGATTGATATGCGGCAAGGCCCCGAACTTCCTGTGTCCGCAGTGCAATTACAAAACCTACTACGTGCAGAATTTTAATAAGCACTTACAATTTGTGCATTCTTCTAATTCGATAGGAAGTTCATCATAAATCATCAATATGTAGGAAGAAATGTTTACCACATGAAAATTCTCTCGCTATTTCAGTATGGCCCTAATAAAAAAGTGATATTGATATTATTTCCATTATTAGCACTTTCGCTGTGGCAAGAAACATGCTATTTTTTTATAAGACTTTTATATTATTAGCGAGTAATTTATAAATGACAATAAAAGCTCCCAAAATATATATTACATTTCTATATGAATAGTATTTGAAGAATCATTCTACATATTTTGTAATCATCCTTTTTGTTAGAGTAATACAAAGTTATCAAGAGATGGCGGAATCAACCATATATAGGGTATAGCGGGACATGGGTGGCATATTAGCATTCAAGAACTCGTACACAATATAATTTGAGACTTATGATAATCAAAAAAATGTTATTACATATAGACATCTACACTAAGAATATAGTGTATCAATTTCAAAATTAAATTTTTATTATTTATTTTGCAATAAATAAATTGGTCTAGCGGTCTGAAATGCTCTTCGTGCCAGTGCGAGTGCCCGTGGGTATATATATCGTAAAAGTATAGAAAGTCTAATATCCAATTACTGTCATCCCAATTCCAAAAATTTTCCAGAGACAACAAAGTTCCAGAAAGATATTTACTCAAAATTGAAAATTTAAATGATAAAATGGGTCCTGTTAATTGTCGGTGACGAGTGGGTTTAACACTACCTTAACGTATAAAACTGTAGATCATTTCAATATGCGGTTTGTGATTCACAACTTAAATTAAGGTAGAACATATCTTTCCTCTAATAAGCGCATCACTTATTAAAAATTTCCAGCATCTAGTTATTTCGTAATATAATTGTGTACACCAGAATAGGTGATGAACACTTTGAAAATAAATTTTGTACAATACATAATATATTCATCTGTGTATATCAATATAATTCCTTCTCCCTTATTTCACGTGTTATATTCAATTAGGTATTTGCATGAAATTTTGTTTTCTTGCGGTATTCATGATTTGGATAAAGAACATAAGCCGACATATCATTTATTTCGAATTTTCAAAAAAGAAAAAATTAAAGAAGTTATAGTCCAAATAAGTTTCTTTGATTGATATCACACTCATATAACATAACATCAATAGGTACCGGTATATTAATGTGAAGACATCAGCATGTTTGAAGCGCTGTAACTTCATTAATAATAGGAAAATTGTAAAAATTCGAAAAGTTTACATAGAAAGTAGCATATAATTTATCGAAACGAGCCATAAAAAGATTTTATGCAAATACCCAATTTTAAATATTCTTAATTATGCATGACTTTTTATAAAAACAATCATGTTTAGAAATCATTCTTTTTCCATTTTTCTTTGCAATAAAATTAAGATTTTTGCATGAATAATGTTATATGCAGGTATTACAAAAAAACATATTGTTGTTCCAATTCAAATCACTAAATATCAGATGTGAGGTCTGAAGATTTAGATAAGCAAATAAAATAAAGCATCAACAAATTAACAACATGATTGCATCAATTACATATTTTAACCATAATTTTTGTTATTCACTAGGTGAATACGTAGTGGCTTGCAGTTCTGGTTTAACAGCCCATAATTCTGCCTTCAGTCCTACAAGTAAGATAATAAGAACTTTATACTATAAGACAAGAAAATATACATTAATTACAAAACGACTGTTTTAGGGTCAGATTGGTCTATTCTCGAAGATCCACTTCTCATCAAAGATGAACATTTAGGTAATTTGCTACTATTACTTTTTTGCAATTATTCTCTGTAAAGTTAGCTTAGAATATGGATTTAACTGTGCAATCTTTTTTTCGCCTAAAAATTCAGCTAGCGAACTTTACAAAGAGGATGCCGACGATGACAACGACGACAACGACGATGACGATGACGAGTCAGTAAAAGAAATCGTTTACGAAGAAGACGCTACCACGGATATCACTACATTGAAAAGAAGGATGAAACCCGAAGGTTAGTCACATTACCTGCACTACTCACTGCAATAACCCCTCTCCAATGCAAGGGATCGTGCTTTGTCAGTCAGCAGTTCTAAGAAATGCGATGTTTAAGACTTTCCCTTCACAAAACTGATAATAATAGTTGAACATCTATTTTTTATTAATCAATTTTTTCGTGCACCGAAAGAAAACAAAAAAAAACATTGTCAAATATTCGCAAAACGCATTATCATTCAAAGCTTTCTTTTTGAGGAAGAAAAATGAACTTGTCGTTTCTACTTTTACCACAGAATTAGAACTTTGTATGATTTTCAAAAATGCATAAATGACAGTAAAGTATTTTTCAGAACTTTTCAAATTCGAATTTATTGAAAAAAATCAATATTTATGTATGCTACTTTGAATTTCGCACAAATTGTTTCGAAACAATTCCTATTGGCCAGTCGATTTGTGACGTCACGAGGGTATAATTTTGGAAATTTAGTACGGAAAAATGATTAAATTCTCAAATATTTAATGGAAAATATTTATAAACAGAACAATGTGGCACATATTCTTTATAATTTTCTACGAGAAATCCAATGGTGGTATTAGATTTGGGGCCCGACATATTTTTAAGGTCCATTTAAGACCCAACTTCATTTTTTCACATGAGAACATATTTTATTTATTACGTATTGAATTCCTCGTCTCAAAATACATACGAATACATATTTAGTTTATTGATTATTTTTATTAATCATTAAAATTTAACTTTATTATTTTGGTCCATAACAAAATTCGGTTTTCTTCTATTTGAAATGAGGCAGTGAACTTATATAAACTAAATATGTATTCGTATGTATTTTGAGATGAGGAATTTGAATATGCAATAAAAAAATATGTTCTCAATGGAAAAAATTAAGTTGGGCCTTAAATGGGACTTAAAAATATATCGGACCCAAAATCTAATATCACCAATGGATTCCCAATAGAAAATTATAAAGAATATGTGCCACATTATTTTGTTTATAAATATTTTCGATGAGATATTTGAGCGTTTAATCATTTTTTCGTACTAAATTTCCAAATTTATACCATCGTGACATCACAAATCGACTGACCAATAAGAATTCGAGTTGGAAAAATTCTGAAAAATACTTTATTGTCAATAACGAACCGTTTTCTAAATCATTTATGCATTTTTGAAAATCATGCAAAGTCCTAATTAAATAGAACAAATAATTTCGTATTGGAACAATTAATTTAGTTTGAAGAAGCTAAGTGCCAATGTATTGGCAGCGGTTTTATATATTTCAATAATTACATATTGTAGTAACCAAACTATTTAAAATCCGTAGGTAAAATATTAAAGTAACATTGTATTGTCCATTATTGAGCGTAATTTAATTATTCCTTCATTCTTTCTTTGAGAATATTTACTACCTGTGCCCAATACCTGCTTCCCCCAACTCTGGGGGGATTTCTATGCACCGCCGTTCAAATGTTCACGTTACTTTCACCGCCCCCCCCCCCCCCCCCCCATAACTGTTACGTCTCTTCTCTCTGCAGTGACCTATGCGTCGATCAGGTTCCACTGCACGCGGTGCAATGACTCGTTCAGGTTCAGCAGGCAGCGGGTCATCAGCGTGCGCAGCGTCCCCGAGAACTGCCGGCTCTGTCTGAGCGCGCTGCTCTTCGGCTGCGCCAACTGCGACAAGAGCTTCCGCAACTGTCGCAGCGCCCTGAAACACGTGACCTGGCGCTGCGGCAAGCAGCGCAACATCGCCTGTCCCAGGTGCAGCTACATGGCCCACCTACCCGACACCATGAAGGCCCACATGAAGCAGGTGCATAAGATCGAGCACGCGGCGATGCCCCAGTGCCCGGTGTGCGGTAAGAAGATCAAGAAGCTGCAGTCGCACTTAAAACGATGCGCTCCGCAGTGAGACGATTGGATTGTCGCTCGAGGCTTGCTTTCTAATTAAAAGCCTTGCGGATTTTCACGTATAATCGCTGATCTTTTGATCATTCGCAGTCCCCCAGGACGAGTCTAATAAAACTCAAAATTCTATGTTTTTGTGATATGGATAGATTTTTGATAGAGAGAAGTTTTTTTAATTGTTTATAAAAATTGTTAATTAACAATTAAAGGCACCACTTTCAGGTTTCAACTCTAAGAAATTCGGATTCAGCGGGTCAAAATACGTAAAGAAAACTTCGTGTTAGCCGGTCTCTCAGATCGGCCACGGATCACTAAGTGACCGCTAGACTATTCCGGATTTTCATATATAATCGCTAATCGTTTGATAATTCGTAACCCCCCACGACGAGACTAATAAAAATCAAAATTCTATGTTTTTGTGATATAGATAGGTATATAGATAGATAGAGCTTTATTGTTGTGCAATTACAAAAAAAGGAATACCAAACATGCATTGTCAATTTGTCATGAAATAATTTATTTTACTTAAATTATATTACAGTTTTCAACCATTTTTAACTAATTATCGAAGCAAATACAAGGCTTTTATTTAGGTATTAGCTATTCCGTATACAAAAATTAAGTAGAAAATATGTTAGTTTCTAATATATAGTATTCGTCTGGAGGTGTGATATATACTTTCATTTAATTTAATTGTTAATAAATTAAATAACTATTAACGAAGAATTGTAACTTATTATTACTTTGATGAATTTCTTTTTATGTCCTAAGTTTACTGTGTGCAAAAAAGCTTTAAAATGTACCTACTATATAAAAACAAAGATAATAAATCAATTTGTGTATACTAAATAATAGTATAAACTTTTGAAGATAATTTTTAGTGGTAAAGATGGACATCAAAGTCAGGTGTAACAAATTCTGTTGATAACTAATCCTACTACTACTTTTCAAGCATTTTATGTATGTACCGTACGAAAATAAATATTTTATATTATCCGTCATAATAGTACACTGGACGATAATTATTTGGACAGAAAAGTATTTTCATAAGTATTAACTAATATACTATATCAAGAGATTTTCTTATAAATAATGATTTTTTTTATCAATAGTGTATTCGGGGTACACGTAAATGTTCTGACCAAATACATTAACT
The DNA here is from genome assembly GCA_949152435.1 of Gastracanthus pulcherrimus. Lineage (NCBI taxonomy): Eukaryota > Metazoa > Arthropoda > Insecta > Hymenoptera > Pteromalidae > Gastracanthus > Gastracanthus pulcherrimus. The sequence goes on along the minus strand of OX424572.1, from coordinate 110,297,622 downwards.
TAAAGTGCATATCTATTCTTTCAAATTCCCAATTATAAAAAAATTTGAATTAATTCCTAGAAAATTTAGACAGTGAATAATAGACGCATAAATCCATGATATTGCATTTAACAAGCCACTAATTTTAAGAGTTGCATGTATATTTTAAAACGTATAATTCATATAATAAGTATTTAATTAATTATTAATTATTTTACTATATTTATTAAAAAATTTACATTACAGGTGAAAAAATGCGTTCATGTTTCGAGTCTACGTTGAAAACTGGTGAACTTTTCATAGAAGCAGGTAACACCTTTAATTTCCTATACGTTTTACACATTTTAAAACATTGCACGGTATTTAATTCGGGATGTAAATTGATCAAACGACTGAGCTTTATTTTAACTCATTAAGGACGAGACCCTCAAAAAATTAAAAAAAACTTCGCAAAATAATTTAGAAATGCGTTTCAGCCCTTAACTAGAGGATTTTAAAAAGAAAATTTTTTTCAATCTTTTTAGTTTTCTCGGTTTCTATGCGACCAAAAATAACTTAGGCCCATCCTACGAGATTGGAAATAGTCCACTTTGATACACTTGACATACACGCACGGACGCACGCACGCACGCACGCACACACACACACACACACACACACACACACACACAGACTAATTTCTAAAAATAGTGTATATTGACTCCTAATGTCTGAAACCATGTTTCTAACAAGTTTTAGAAAGATATTTATAAAATAACGCAAAAAAGCACTCAAAACAGAGAAACACCTTAGAGATTTTATAGTAAAATCAATGTCTATATTGAACTTTTCAGAAAGAAGTAAGATAATTATCCGTTTTAAATAAATATGAATATTCAAAGTTTATTAAATGTTTAATTTGTTAACGGGATACATTGTTATAAACTTCTGTATTAAATAACATTTTTTCATATGTTGCTGTTTTGAAAAACGTAAATTTGAAGAATGTATCCATTTGTTTCTATAATAGCTATTTTAGCAAATCGAAATCAATTTTTTAGCACGGCTTACTAAAATATATAAAATATACGTAAAATTTTATTAGAACTAATTCTTTTAAGGGTATTTTGAACCCTGAAATCATAAATTAATATTAGCATTAATTTATTTAAAGCGAATTTCCATTATAAGATTCTATAAGTCGATTAATTAAGACCTCTCTTTGAGAAAGCATTTTGCCAAGGCAGTTAGCAGTAGTTTTTTAATTTTCCCTGGATGTACAGAAGGAAAACTGTAAAATTAAAGTAGACGCAATAAAAAATACTAATAAATTACAAACTTTATTAATAAATTTGACACATCATTTACACACACTGTGTAATTATTTCTAATGAGATAAAACCAGTCCCAGATATATAAATAAAAATATTTGTAGAAAATGCATGCGGCACATTAGAGATAAAAGAGGAAAAAATTGACGATAACGTCGATCCTCCAAAAATATTTGCAGCTCTTGCAGGTTTGTATTTCACCTTAAAAATATATTTTTAGAACATAAATTACAATATTTTATTTCATGTTTAAATTGAACGTTTACAGATTATGAAGGCAACATTGATAGGTCCAAAGTCAATCAAGTTTCTCGAATTCGTATAGCTAAAGACTTAATTTCAACTGAAGTGAACCGTAAGTAATATATAAAAAATCCGAACACCAATATAGAAGTAAATAGTAGCGCGGGCGCTGCGGCTTCGTCTGCTTCTCAAACTCGCCTTCGTGGCGCTACCGCGCCACTTGATATAATCAGCTAATAAAGTTACACTTTCTTTTAAGATTGCAATAATTTTAATTTTAATGATTTTTTGTTTATATTAATAATTATTAACGTGCTACTAAAGACTTTTCAATGTATTGAAATGAAAAATAGTACTATTTATTACATATACAAGAACGCCGAGACCAAAAATATAAACAAAAAATCATTAAAATAAAAATTATTGCAATCTTAAAAGAAAGGGTAACTTTATTTAAATTATATAGGGTAAATTATAATTGTACGGTGAAAAGAGCCCTGACCTGAAATTGGTCCTTTCATATAATCGTTCTATACAGTTAATTAATTGTTGTTTAATTTGAATTTGCAAAATTCAATAAGCTTGTTCTAGAAAGCATTCAGTATTCAATTTATAAAATTGCTCTCCATATAAAAGAATCCTTTTCTATTTTAGTACTTTTGTGAATTTAAATTTTATTTATTCCGTAAATTCATTTGTATTCAGTTGAACATGTAACTCTAAATTGAAACTTTATTCAACTTTTGCGTAATTTTACCAAATAATCATGGTCAAACTAACTTATACCAAACAATATAAAAAAAATTGTATGTATTATATAAGTACACTCAAAAGATAATCGCTTGATTTACGTAAATATGTTATTTTGAAACCAATTTACTTGACTTAAGTGATTGTTTATTAAACTTAACAAAAATGTTTTTGGTTCAAAATAATATTTATTTTGTTTTAAGAAAATTTTATCTTAATCAAAATTGGTTGTGATTAAATAAAGAGATTTCCTTGAATTAAATTACGTTCTCTTAAATCTAAAAAATGTCTTCAATTAAGATATTGCATTTTCTTAAAAGTAGAGGCAAATTTTGAGTAAACATTTTCTTAAATACAAAAATTAATCATCTTGGACAAAGAAAATATTTACTTTTATTTAAAACATGCTGAATTAAAATTGATACGTTAACAAGAAAAAAATATTTACTTAAAACCAAGAAATATTCTCTTTTAGAAAATTCATGATAAAAGCTAAACAATTTAAAACAAATATTTACTTAATACAAGAATAAATTCTCTCAAATTTACAAAGTAAGATGTTCAAATTTAAGATAATAAAACTATTAATTATTTATCTTTTTTCAAATGAACTAAAAAAAATCTAAATATTTCTTTAAGTTATGTAAGAAAATATTTACTTTGAAGTAGCGAATAATTAATTTATAATAAAAGAATATTTTCTTTAATTTAATAAGTGATTTGTTTACTTGTATGGACAACATATTTATTTCATATTTCATATTTATTAGACCAGAAAAAGAAAATTTATATGTTTAACCAATAGAGATAAAATTGAGTTACATTGGTATTTACAAGTAAATCCTAAAGAGGTAAATAAAATTACCTTTACATAGGCTGACTTATATAACCTAGAGAAGAAACCAAAAGACTTGAATACTAATTTAAAAATTAACTTAAAAATAAAAAATAAGAATAAAAGATAAAAAAAGATAAAAACAAATTTCTTGTTAACGTCAGATAAAATTTCCACGCAAAGTGATCTAAACTGATAGTTATATCTAAACTTGTACATTCATTATAAATCGTTCTAATTTTTTCTTTGTATTAACTTTATTGGTAGTTAATTATTTGAGATCATTTGTTAACTCGTTGAATACTTTTATAGGTACCATTTATCTGTTTTTTTACCTATTGTTTTACTTATTTTCGGTAATTGAATACTTTTATTTCTAGTATTGCTTTTTTTGAACTTATATATTTCTTTCAGTGTTTCATAATGAAATGAAATAGATTCTAACAGGAATAATTGGCTTATAAAAAAGGGAGACATTGCTCTGAAAATCGATTTTTATTTATGATTTTTAATATTTTGTTTTAAATTCTTTGTATTTGGTTTAGGGTATTACTATGTGCTCCTCCCCAGGCAATTATTCCATAATTTATTAAACTTTGAAAAAATGCATAATAAATTATCATTAATGTTTTGGATTCTATAATATTTTTAATTTTGGCAAAAATAAATATTAGATATCTAGTTCTTTTTACAATATAGTTGATATGTTTGTCCTATTTCATATTGAAATCGAATAACAATCCTAGATACTTATGATATTCTACTCTTATTATTGGTTGGTTACCTATATTAACGTTTAGTGTATCTGGCACTCTATCACAGTAATTTCCATACGTTATGAAAACATTTTTACTTACATTCAAAGCCAATTTATTCAAAGTAAGACATTTCAACACTTGATTTAGACATACATTCATTATATCCTGTGCCCGAGATCACGTATCATCACTTGAGATGATCACAGTGTCATCAGCATAAGACATGATTGTATCATTTTGCATATCTCTCAGTAGATTATTGACATAGAGTATAAATAACAAAGGACCTAGTATAGTCCCTTGCCTAACTCCTGTGGAGATTAATTTGTATTCATTCTTACAATCTTGAATTTTAACTCTTTGTTGTCTATCTGAGAGATAGCTAGTTAGCAGTTTTAAGACACTACCTCTTATACCATATCTCGCAAGCTTATCTAGCAGTATTCTATGATTCACAGTATCAAAAGTTTTGGCCAAGTCTAAGAATACTGTAACTATAGGTTTGGTTTTATTCAAATTTTTGTATATGATATTTGTTATATAATTCAAAGCATCCGTCATACCTCTATTTCTAATAAAACCAAATTGTTTGTCAGATATTATATTACATTTTTTCAAAAATAGGTGTAGTCTATTGAGAATTATTTTCTCAAAAACTTTGGAATGATAGATATAAGCGAAATTGGCCTATAATTTGAGATACACAATTTGAAGCTGAGGCCATATGGATTTCTCAATACACAAATTAAAAATATGTTCTACTGGTAATAGTACATATTCACATATTGATTGGTTTGTATTAACATTTATATTACATACCCCTCCGGATTTTTTTTCATTGAAATAATAAATTTATGTATCTCATTGGAATCGGTAGGGCGAAGAAAAATGGAATTGTGGTTCCTTGTAGGAAGTTTCAATTTATCGGTGTCTAATTGTGTTATTTACGCACTTAATTTAGTGCCCACTTCACAAAAGTAGTTATTCATAGAATTAGCAATATTAGTTTTATTTTCAATTTTTTGATTATTTTCATATATGTGATCAATTGATTTGCCCTGATTATCAATTTTTCCCAATTTAGCGTTAATTATGTTCCATAACTGCCTTGGATTTCCACTATTCAATTTTACTTCTTCAGTTCCATATTTGTATTTTGCATCTTTTATAACTTTACTCAATATTTTGTTATAATTATTATATTCATTTTTTAGTAGTTGGCAAGTTGGTTTTACATGATACTATTATCGCGCTTGTAATCTAATTTTTTCTCGGTATTAAGTCTTTATTTTTTCCTCTTAGTTGTTTATATGTAGTGGCCTTTTCAACAAATTCATCTGTATTAGTGTGTCTACTGAACGATTTGGGTCCTGCATAGACAAAATCAAATTTGTTATTTAGTTATATTGTTATTTATTTGTTTAAAGTCAAAGGATAGTGGTCGTTAAAAGGATTATTTAACTTAAAAGAATCAACTTTTATATTATTATTTTTAACAAAATAGTTGTCGATGCAGGTGCCTCCTTCGTTGTCTAATGATGGTCTTGTTATGCCTATAAAACAGTTAGAAAATATTTATTTAATATAATAATATGGATGATTTAACTCAAATTAGTCTTGTTTTTAAATACAATACATGTTTGTTGTTCCGCTGACCTAACACAGTCTTATCAGCTTGTCTTATAGAACTTTTGATATTTTCACAGGTACTTTCGATATCACTCCCTACCTCCGGGTCGCCTAACCTATTGTTATCCGATACATCCAGTTTACTTGAAAGTTCCTCCTGATATCTAGATTTAATTAGCGGGTCATTTCACTTTTCGAGATTAAATTCCTCTGTTTGGCATGTTTTATTGTTATTTTTGTTTACTAGTAAACGAGCCCTAATCTTGGTTAAAGCAAGAAAATGATCTGAATCGGAATCGGCTCCACGGTAAGTTTGAACGTCGAGAATGTCAACGTGTCGTCTTTGGTCAATTAAAACTTGATCGATTTGGTTAAGTGTGCGTCCACCGGGACCTCTCCAGGTTACTTTATGCCTGTCTAAGTGAATGGAACGAACCATAACGGAGTTAAGGGTGGGCACATGGAACGTGCATAGCTTAGCTCAGGTCTGGTAATTCGAGGTGCTAACATGGGAGACAAATATGTATAAATTAGATACTACCGCTACAGGAGGTTAGGCGACGAAGAGGCCCGGACTTAAAGTATATGAATAAATACACACTTTTATATAGCGGATTGGAAAAGGCACGGCAGTTAGGGACGGGCTTCTTCGTAAGTAATAGAGTAATGCGCACGGGAATTATTTTGAACTAGAACAATACCTATATTTGAATAAAGAAATTTTAATTCAAGATAGTTATCCCTTAAAACCGAAAGTCTGTAGTATCCTCTAAAACTTTGTGCAATATTTATTTTAAAATTATCACTGTAAAATTTTAGATCGTCATACCATATATATTTTATGATATATTTATTCAAAATTTAATAATTTTGATTCTTTTTACAATACAGTATATATTGTATATTATTATTATTATTACCGTGGCCAGTCATTAATGGTTAGCAGTGATAATGCTAAAAAGACCACAGTTCCTATATTCGCTGTAATCATGTTCGCATCATCACCGTAGCTACCATTCATGGTTGATGGGACTATTTAATTATATTTTACAACTTCATGACAGCATATGCGCTATTATTTTTATCATTCGGTGATATTGTAAAATATATACTTAGTGACGTACATTTAACGATTCAATTTATAATTTGAAAATAGAATTTTAGAATCACAAATAGAGCAGTCGTTGGTGAACCGTTGGTCAATTACAGCAGTAAGTATTGGCCATCGTCATTGGCGAACCGTTGACGAACAGGCCATCTCGGTTGGTCTATTTTCTACCAGGGTAACTCTGTTCTCAAATACTCTGAACCTATCTATATATAGTATTATAAGTGTTAGCATCATTAATTATTTATATAAGTTTATTTTTAAGCGGCATATAATGGCTTTGATTCCATTAAACAGCCTATTGTAATATATATTGTAAAAATTATATCCTTCATAAGTAAAACCGATTCATTTTAAGGAGTCGATACCTTTGCATGAAACCTTTTATAATTCCAAGAATTTGCAACATATGGCATTGTATGTACAATCGCACAAACTCATACCAGTAAAACCTCTTTCATTCAACAATATATACACATAATCATAATAAACAAGTGTGACACCGCAGACTCAACATTCGAACTATCTCTTACACCTCCTATAAATAGCCCCATATAAATCCACTCATCAAAATCCAAAACCATACCAGTAGAAACTCCTGCATTTAACAACACACATAGCTCTAACAAACAATTGTGACATCGCATACTCAACGCTCGAAATTTATCGGATCGTGAAAGCCAAGAGACTGCTATTCAACATTCGGATTTCATCGGCTCGTCAAGTCAAGAAACTGCTGCGCGCACGCGGCCAACATAGGCCAACGGCCATTCCGACTCCGGGACGTCTCTCGCAAAACTCACCATCACCCGACTGTCCTCCCAAAACCATCTACAGGAGGTCTGACGGGTACCTGCAGACCCTCTACACGGAAACACCACCGCATCATAGCAAGCATCATCCACATCTCCTCACAGATGGCAGTCGGTCCCATAGGAATACGGAAACTTCACCGTATCAAACCAGCTGCAAAATTATCTTCTCTGCACAACGTGCAGTCGGCCATCTTAAATTTTGCCAAGGAACAAAGCGTGCCAAGTAACATAAAAACGGTTTAAGACTACTGTGATTCGATAAGACCACGTACTGATAAATTCTTGCTTTTTAGTAGTTGCGTGTATAACAGTTTTAGAAATTCAATTCGTAATTACAACCGACTTAAAACTATACTGAACAATAACAGGAGAAAACCCAATACCAAACCGAATCACAAAACTAGTAAAAAAAATAAATAAAAAAATAAGACAAATTTTCTTTTTTTCTTCTAAATATATAATACATATAGACCATCTTAAATAAATCCACTCACCAAATAAATTATGTCACCAATAAATACTGTTTTTTCACACATGGAATTAATTCGCTTGTCATATAGAATTCCGTACTAAAAGACACAAGCACCAGCGTATTTTCCGACCATAGCGAGGCTCATAGCTAACCTCCTTGGGATTTCGTTCCCGCTGCTTTTACATTTTGCGCTTCAACAACATACAAACACATTTAAATACCAGCACTAAGCAGATAACTTAGTTTAGAAGTAAACACACAAATCAACAATTATATTCCTCTCAACCCACAAATAAATTCTTTGAAACATTATATAATTCAATTCAGTAGCTAACTATTCAATTATACACATGGGATATAATTGTCGATGCGACTGTCGAATTGTGTCAAACGTGTTTTTTTATCTTTTTTAGCGACAAAATTTAAAACTACGAGGGTAGTTCAATAAGTCTTTAGAATGACCAACAGATGGCGCGCGAATCGTTCCAAATCATCTGTTTTCAGTCAGCCCCACTCCCGACTAGATATATGGTGCAGTCACAGTCCACATCTTCTGAGTTTACGTGTTTTTATAACCAATTGAAAAAAAAAAAAATTGCTTGTTAAGAAAAATGGAAAAAAACGAGTTCAGAGCGGTAATTAAACATTTTCATTTAAAGGGTTTAACTCCATATGAGATAAAAATTGAATTGGACTCAGTTCATGGCACATCTGCCCCTGCCTTAGCAACGGTTTATAACTGGGTAAATGAATTTAGGCGTGGTCGTACATCAATAAGTGACGAACCACGTTCAGGAAGGCCCGTAGAAGCAACTACTCCCGAAATCATCAATAAAATCCACGATATGGTGTTGAAGGATAGAAGATTAAAAGTGCGTGAGTTAGCTGAGGCCACAAGGATATCTATAGGTGCAGTTGTTTCAATTCTACATGAAAAATTAGGCATGAAAAAGCTATCGGCAAGATGGGTGCCGCGTTTGCTCTCAGCTGAGAATAAACGCAATAGAGTGGTCGCCTCTGAGGCTCTTTTGGCGCGCATAAGTCGGAATCCTGAGGAATTTTTTCGTCGATTTGTGACTGTAGATGAAACATGGATACACCACTACACTCCTGAGACAAAGGAACAATCCAAACAGTGGATTTCCACAGGCGAACCAGCTCCAAAGAAGGCAAAGACCGTAAAGTCAGCTGGTAAGGTTATGGCTACAGTTTTTTGGGATGCACGTGGAATTATACTTATTGACTACTTGGAAAAGGGTAAAACAATTACTGGTGAGTATTATGCATCATTATTAGAGCAGCTGAAAGAAGAAATTAAAAAAAAACGACCACATTTGGCGAGAAAAAAAATTCTCTTTCATCACGACAACGCCCGAGTTCACACATGCTTCGTTTCAATGGCTAACATTGAAGAACTAAAATTCGAATTGGTCGAACACCCACCGTATTCACCAGATTTAGCCCCCAGTGACTTTTTCTTATTTCCAAACTTGAAAAAATGGCTCGGTGGACAGAGATTTACGGACAACGAAGACGTCATTGCCTCTGTAAGTGCTTATTTTGAGGAACTTCCGAAAACGCACTTTTCTGAAGGATTAAAAAAACTTAAAAAGCGATTGACCAAGTGTATAGAGCTCCAAGGAGATTATGTTGAAAAATAAAAAAAAATTTACCCAAAAAAAATTGTTTTTATACTTTATTCTAAAGACTTATTGAACTACCCTCGTATATAAAGTATTATTGTACTACATGTATTATTATTTATTTATTTTTTTTTTATAAGCCCTATATCAGACATTGTACCAGCCTGACTGGTACAGCGAATCATTTTATCGACAGACATACCGATTCTCTTTGCCCTTGAACGTTGAGTATGGAGGTTAGACAAAATACCGCCCTCTCTATTAATTCAATTTACACAAACCAAATGCTAAATTCATTTTACACTGCAAACAGCGAATTGACAATTAGCCTTAAAATTCAATTTTATTACGCCGACAGGCGTCAACTCGCCAATAAATTAAGATAATTTATTGATAGACATAATCACTCATTTCGCACTCGAACAGGGAGCACAAAAGGTAATCAAAGCAAGGTATTATTATAAAATTAAGGGGTTATATCCCCTTATGCTCTAAAAAACAAGGCTTTGTTAATTATTTTTTTTAAAGGACATTTGAGATTAAAGGTATACAAATAATATAACACTGGATTAAGCAACTCTTGAAGAAGAGAAAAAAATTTTTTATTGATATTTTTTTTACAAAATGGCGGCTGTGTAGTGATTACCGTGAACCGCTTTTTCAAAAAGGTCTTCCGCGGCGAGCAGTGCAAGTCTCGTCCAACTCCACCTATAACAAAACAAATTAAATTTTTAAATGAATCTGCCGGAATTTTCGCAGAAACACTACTCCAAATAGGCAACGGAACTTTCCCGTCCGTAGAAGATGAGATTGTTATTCCATCAAATTTATGTACGGTAGTCACCAAATTATCAGAACTTATTTCCAAGATATATCCTGATGTGAATAATATAAAAGATAAACCCATAGATTGGTTGTGCGAGCGAGCTATGTTAACGCCAAAAAATGATAAAGCAGCTACCATTAATGAGCTACTCTTGAATGCTTTTGAAGAACAGATTGCTGAATATAAATCATTTGATTCTGTTATTGAAACCGATGATGCTGTCCACTACCCTGTTGAATTTTTAAATAGTTTGATTCTACCCGGGTTTCCACCTTATAGATTGAACCTCAAAGTTGGAGCGCCTATAATGTTGCTGAGAAATCTTTGTCCTCCTAAATTGTGTAACGGAACTAGACTACAAATAAAAACTCTTCGTAAAATTTGTATAGAAGCTACAATAATCACTGGAAGTGCTCGCGGGGAATCAGTTCTTATTCCTCGAATACCTCTAATCCCATCAGACTATCCGTTTGAGTTTAAGAGAATACAGTTTCCAATCAAGTTGTGCTTTGCCATGACCATCAACAAATCTCAAGGGCAGTCATTGAAAATGGCTGGCATCGACTTGATAGAAAACTGTTTCTCTCACGGACAGTTTTATGTGGGATGTTCTAGGGTAGGCTCCGCCAGTAATCTGGTAATATTAGCTCCAAAAGGCAACGTCGCTAACATAGTTTACAGAGAAGTTTTAGACTAAGACATTTTTTATTGATTTATTATTACAAATGAAACAGAAAATCATAATTATATGATTGAATGAATTCTATTAACAAATGAATTCCAGACACTCAAATCGCGGGCGAAGCCGCGACGGGGGACGCTAGTGTATCATAAAAAAGTAATCAACAAAGAAAAAAAAGAAATAATCAAAGAAATGTATACTTCATAAATTAAAAAATATTTTTTAAAAGGACAAAATTGACTATTTTATTTTAGAAAATATTTATTTGATACCAAATTATTTTTGTTTAATTTAAGTAAGTAATTACTTCTGTTACGGTAGAATTCATTAGTAATAAGAAAATGTAACTGTGTAATAAATTGCTTTGCAAAAGGTCTCTAAAACGTTCTGTATATAGTTCAAACGCGATAACGTTCTCGAGTTTCTTATGTATATGTTTGCAGGGGTCGCCGGCGACGACTTTCGGCGGCGCGAAGAGCGGCTCATTTCTAGCTCAAAAAAGAATGACGCAGAGGTCAGATATACTTTAGTCCTTGTACAGAACAGCAGTTTCAACAAGCATTATAACAACCTGGTCAATGTATATAATAATAACTACTTTAAATAAAAATTGCGTATCAATTATTTTAACAAAATCCTTCGTATAATTACGTTCCAACAACTTCAGTCAAATGAATATATATTTAATATAAAAGAAATTTTATTTACTTTAAAACTATATTACATTCATTCAAATGAATAGTTACTGTAATCAAATTATTAATTATTTGATACTAAATTATGTTTGTTTAATTGAATTAAATAATTCTTTCAATTAAAGAAATATATATTAAATTCAAAAGAAATTTTATTTGCTGTAAGACAACATTACCTGAATTCTAATAAATGCTTTTTTAAATTAAATTATTAATTATTTGATACTCAATCATTATTAATCAGTTTAAGTAAATAATTACTTTAGTTGAACAAATACTATTTTATTTCAAACAATAATTGTGCTTTGAACTAAATTAATTTTTCTTTACTACTCGTACTATTGAAAAACATTATTTTTTAGAAATTATAAGATAATAATGTCTGATAAAATCTTGATTTTCTCACTTATTTTATCGAATTTCAACCTCTTTATTAAAGTTTCCCTTCACTTCCGCGGCCATTTTCTTCACTGTTCATACTTTGCCAAACTCGAAACATTAGAGTATATTTTAAAGTACACCCCCTGCGTTCCTCTGCATCCTACACATCCGTGGGCATCCTCCATCTCAAAATTCAAGCTCACCATATAATCACCCAATCTCCTATTGTCCACAGAGCTGGAGGACGTGGTGCGGCTGCGCTGCGCGCTGTGCGACCTCGCCGACGTTGACCAATGCCTCGGCCGGTGTCGGCGCTGCGGCGACATCGAGAACGTGAGGTACGTGTGTCGGCAGTGCGACAAGTCGCTGAGAACGCGGGATTCGATGCTGAGACACGCCAAGTACGAGTGCGACAACCGCACGAGCTACCACTGCCCCAAGTGCGACTACAGGGCGCACCAGAAGATACACATCGTGTCGCACGTCAGGTGCGAGCACATGCGCTCCTCCAAGTAAGCGCTGGATCCTGCGTATACGTGTATTTTTCAAGCGTTGGACCTTTTGCAATGCAGGTGTATTGGGATCCGAGCAAGAGAAATGCCATCTTGCTACTTGATTGTGCTTTTATAGAGTGTTTATAGAACAGGACTTTGCCATTAAATAATTTCATGATGTTCATCCTTTGTCATATCTAGGAGGGATGAGTGTGTTGGATTCGAGCAATGATAGTAGGACTGTGTTCTGTACCTATAGCGCATACGTTTGTTACTAAGATGCAAGAATAGTCAGCATACTTTTAAAGTAAATAGTTTTGCGGTACTGGTCTGTAATGGCTATATATTCTCTCCAGGTGCATACATGAATCTGATTTTCGGATACAGTACGCTGTGGTTTGGTTAAATAGAAAGATTCGAAAGACGTCGAACGCTGTTTAACCCTCCTGCGCAGAAGTTTATTTTCGTGTATATGGACTAGATCAAATATAAGTCTGCAACAATATTTTCTGCAAATTCGTAACATTTTCTAAATAATAGCTATACTATTTAGCTTCAATTTGAGAGGTTGTAGATGTCCCAACAAAGTAAAAATTTATATTTGTGATACAAAATGTATACAAAAATGACGTGCGGTTTGGACGAGTATACTCGGCTCTCTGTGCAGGGGGATTAAGGATTGAAAATTTAAAGATTTATATTTAAAGAAATAATCATTATATAATTTTGTGTTGCAGATTTTTTATTTACGTACGACAAATGTAAACATTCAACTAACACTTTAAAAATCAAATTTTTAACTATTTAGATGTAAAACTGATTTAAGAGTTTGTGATGATATTAGTTAATCGCGTTGATAAATATTGATAAATAGAATTGCGACAAAACATATTTTTATAAAGCTCTGAAACCATCCTTCAGTTAAATAGTACTTTTACTTTGTCATTCATACATACGTACAGCTGGTGATTGAAGATAATAGTTAACTAAATTTAGAGGAAATTCATCGATTTTACGTAGGTCAAGTATTTTACGAACTTAATATTGTCGGTTAAATACCTGTTTTGATGTATTGATTGACAGCTTATTTCATCATTCCGATCAAAATTTATATTTATTAAAATTAAAAACAATAGTGTTAAGCTCTAAACCCACTGTAATATTTAAAAAATGTAGTTTAATAATCTTGGATTGAATGTATATTTTTATGAAAAGTTCTTGTTCAACCTGCTGGGAAAAACAGAAAAACATAATTACTTCGAAAAAGATTTTTTTTTCAAAATAATTAATGTAAATACCATATATATGTTTAACATTTAATTTAATAAAAAGCCATGAAGTAATAAAATCAACAAAAGTAATTTCTATTATGCATCTCATTTCCATTTCCATTTCTCACCAGCAAGAAACTAGTACCTATGATCAAAGCGTACTAAAAGATTTCATTTGGAGAATGTTCCACAGTCATCAAAAAACAATCCACTCCCGCTATAAAACCCATTGCAACGATAAAAAGCAGATGTACCCATTAACCTTGCAAGAAAGCTCTTATCCAGAAAACAGGGCATCCCCGAAAGAATATTTCTCTGACTCTCCGGTTATTAGCTATAGAACTCGCTAAATTTCGGTTTTTCATATTTTAGCCCGCCCTCTCTCTCTCTCTCTCTCTCTCTCTCTCTCTCTCTCTCTCTCTCTCTCTCTCTCTCTCTCTCTCTCTCTCTCTCTCTCTCTCTCTCTCTCTCTTGGCCCGTCTAGTACACTCGCAATCGTCGCGTGAAATTGCATTATAACGATGCACGTGCGGCTCGTGCTTCGTTTAATCGGGCCGCTCCACGCTATATTGCCCACTGCTGTGTGCGCGTGCGCGCGCGCGGGTGGTGATGATGATGCGGATACGCCGAAAATGAAAGAGCAGCCCACCAGGTATGTTGGGGTCACGTGTATGTCAGTTTCGAGTAGAACGAGGTAGAATTTGCAACGCAAAATTTTAGCTCAGGTTTTGGGCTATTTTTTAATTTTTCTCTATTTTAGTTATTATTAAAGATCGGGTATAATTCTCATGTAAATTCGTAGAAACGTATGTTCCGAGAATTTTTCATATGAAAAAAATTGATGAATAAAAAATATTTTTGACATTTTTTACACATATTTTCAACTGAAAAAAAATGTTTCTTATTGATTTTTTATCATTTTTGAAAAGTCTAAATTGAATCGTCTAAATAAGATCTAGAGAATGAATTATCTGAAATGAAAAAATCTAAGTTATTCTTAAAATATATGTAGTATGACTCACAATTTAAACATTTTAAAAATTCGATATCCCGTGCATGTTTGTAAAAGTATTGCCAAAAACTATATAGGGAACCAGGTCTAATGCATACACGTATCGAATAATCTCTGCAAAGTTCACTTGAACTTCGACCTTCGATAAACAATAAACAGTAAACAGTAAACAATAAACAATAACAATGAACAATAAAAAATATATTTTTTGTCAAACGCCAAATAAAAAAATAACTTGAACAAACCTTTTGATGACGTGTGTACAGTCCTCTTAGAAAAGATACCCCCCAAAATGCATTTTCTCTGATGCATCTACTATAAGACAAATCAGACTTTGTAGTTTCCTATAACAATGCTCATTCGTAATATTCTTTTGTATTTATTTTATTTTGAAAATAAAAAAATGAAGTTAATGAAAATGATACTTTTTCACATTAAATAGACAATACATTTTAGACACTTTTTATAGGAAAATAATTTTGAACAAAATTGTATTACTTTTATATTATGTGTATTGTTATTGTTATTTTTAGTGTTTCACTATAGCATTATAGAATTTCTATATGGTTACTGTAATTTCGCCGAAATTGAAACTGTGCACGTACTGCATAGGCTCGTAAATTCAGGCTAGTAAATTGCCAGGCTCCAGTCAGCCAACAACTGTTACTACTTATTGAATGTATATATATACATTTCCCATTTTTCATTAAAAGTGGGCGGAATATTTTTTAATCTGTATTTTTTACTAATAAATAACCATATAAATTTGTATATAATAAATCTTTTTTGCAATTTTTTCTTTCATTCATACAATATATATATATATATGTGTGTGTGTGTATATGTGTGTATATGTGTCGACATATTAAAATCAATAGTTTGTTATTTTTATTTTTCACCTCAGTATTAAATAGAATACATAATTTCATATTAGAACATTTTTTAAAGTTTGAGGAAGCTAAGTGCCAATGAATTCGCTGCGGTTTTTTATACCTAAGACAAAAGTGTATACGCATAGAGCAGTTTATATATCTGTATCAATAAATAACAGTTTTTTCTAAATAACTTTGATTATAAAATTAAAATACACTCGAAAATATGACTAAAACTTTATTTTATGACCGTATAGAACGTACTATCAAGTAAAAAATTAACAAAGTTCAAAATTACAGGATTTAAACATTATGATAATGATAATTCTGGTTTTTAATTTATTTTATTTATTTCGTAAAGTATTATTCTTTGACATACATAGGAAGTTACATAATCAGACCTTAGCTTCGTGTGATATATATTTTTTACAGAACATCTATATATAGCGAAATACTCTCCTTAATTGCATGCAAGATTGAAACTTCAAACGCAATTTTCTTAAAATGACGTGAATATTTCATTAATTCTCTAATAAATATGTCATTCAAAAATCCCTTAAGAGGATGTCGGATCTAAAATCGTGTTTTTTCTTTTAGTGACTACTTTTGAAGTATAGAATGCAGGGAAAAATCAAGAGCAGAGCCGCGTAATGTTCTTTATAATAAAGCTTTTGCATGCAAGATAAAGTTTAAATACGATAGGGTGTTTATGCATTAAAAGCAAACCTTAAAACTTTAATCCTACCAAACTTTTGCAAATAACTGTTTATAATGTTACCTATTTTACAGTAAGATTCGAAGCAGACCCGTATAGTGCTTACTATAATGAACCCACCTGTATAAGATAAAGTTAATGTAACACTTGTAGTTTTTACAAACAATTGTAAAAACTATTAAAGTACAAAATATCGAACACGCTATATTTCTCGCTCAACAAGCGTCAAAATCACAACAAAACTACTACCTCCATTGCGAAAATTGATCCTCGTAACCCATTGGCACGTGCAAAATTCCTTCAGCACTTGCGGTTTATCGTCACACTCCCCGCGCATCATAACTTATGCACTGGGGAAACAAACGGCGGCAGCTCCCTAGCAACAGCTGAGCCCGTTTGGAAGTGCACTATACGCCAAATATGCTTCACCCTAGCCAGATACCTGCACCCGCGTTAACATGTCAATCGAACGTTGTGTCTACTCGTTGTTCGCCAGTTTTATAATGTATTAGTAAAGGCACGTTTGAAAATCGGTCGTTATTATTTTCGAGTAAGAGATTGTTTTTGACACACGAGTGAATGCGGTATTATAATTTCAGTTTTAAAATAAATTAAAATTGTTATTAAGGGGGTTCAAAAGTCAATTAGAAATTCAAATTCTCCGCTTGGATTTTTACCGACCGAGAAGTGAATAACTATTTATAGTTTTAAAAATACTAATATTTAAAGAAAACCCAAACTCGCTTGCCCTTCACATTTCATTATTCTAATTTTAATATTCTAATTTAATTTTAAAATACTCTCATAAGGTATTTTAAGAGCACTCGAACGGTATTATTATATTTTGTCCAAAAAAATGTTGAGTACGTAATTTAATCAAGGTTGAATATTATGTTTTCTTTTTACATTTCTGGCTTCATAGTCTGATAGATGTAGGGTGCCTTACTCTCACAGGGTTAGATACCAATCTTAAGGTGATGTTAAACCCCGTGTTACTGGTAAATACGGGGATCCACTTTTTTCATTCATTTTTAAACTTTAAGAAAATATCTCTCTGAAAAGTTGTTCTTTTTGATTGGAATAACAACTTTTCATAGAGATATTTACTCAAGACTCTATGTAAATGCATCCTTAGCCATTGATCTAAGGTTTAAGAAATAGTTTGTTAAATACAAGAATACTTAACATACTTGGTATCTCGTTTTTACTCTGATTTGGTATCGATAAAATCTCCTTGTTCTCACCTAAGATTTTGAAGACTTTGAAAAAAACTTTTTCACTATTTTTGTGTTCCGGCATTTATATAATTTTTTAGTTGCATTTTAAATCGAACTGTTCACTCTTAATCAATTTACTTGCTCCACTCGCTAAATTCTTGCTGATTTAAGATATTTAAATAAATAACAATTTGTTTATTAATTAACAATATAATCGAAGTATATTATAGGCGATAAAAACTATTGTGTTTTTAAAAATGTCTTCTCATTTTTGAACAATTTATTCCTTGTATTTCGCCCTTTTAGCTAACAGCTGTTTCACTCATTTCCGCAATAGCACATTTGCGTATCGTACATTCTGACCAGATATTTATCCGCATCCTCTGCATTTCAATTTTAAATTTCTCACGCATCAAGCATAATAACGAATCGAAATGAATTAAGGCTTTGATCAGTGAATAATTAGTATAAAAAATTATTATTGATTTAAAATCGATAATATAATTAATTTGTCATGCAAAGTATTTTTTTAATTTCGGGGTTAGAAATTCGATAGAAAATACTTAACCAATCAATATAAGCAATATCAATGTTAAATTGAATCAATAATAATAATAGAGATTTACCTTTTTGTAATTCAACAAGATGTAACAATATTTTCGAATAAATTGCAATATCAAAAAACTCTTTTTTATCAATATAGATTCAATTTAACATTAACATGACTTACCTATACGATTCAGTAGGATAAGTATTTTTCATCGATTCACAAACCCCAAATTTAAAAAATTCATTGTTAAAATTAAATTTATTAAGTTAAACACTCGACATTAAAAATATCTGATCGAATTTATTTGAATTTTCTTGAATTGCTGCAATGTAACGTCATTGGATCGAATGCTTGTTCTCGCTAACCTCATGGTGAATTACGAAAAATACAAACAAATTCGACCAAATATTTTTAACGTTGAGTACAATGGATTATTTTATACAAATACGTTCCTTATTGAAGATAAATTTTTCTAGTTTTATCGTCTAATTGAAAACTATATTAAAACTATATTACCAGCGCTGCCAACTGAATTGGCACACAGCTTTCTCAAAGAGGTATCAGTCATGTCATATAGTATATTATATTATTATGCATAGGTCAACATCTGTTGATGGATTTGACAAAATATGTAATATCCCTGGTAGAAATCTTATCGTGGCGCCTACATTCGCTATAACGGCCTTTATAGACAAACTAGATAGTACTAGCTTATACAAAACTCAATAAATCCACACAGATCTACATAGTTTTCTCAATAATAATATATACATATAAAATCTGTGACGTTATATTATTTATTGTACATAACTTTTATTGTAAAAATTAATGTTAAAAAAAGTTTAACATGCAAGTTTTCAATTATAATAATAAGATATATACAGTTCTATTCATACTATTTACATATAAAAGTAGTCAGAAAGCATATCTAACCCAAAAAATGCATATGAAAAACAGTGATCACAAAATAATGTTATTGATTGATTTAGTTGTTTCTTGAAAAATAATATATAAATAATAATAATTTTGTATCTACGTGTGAGTTCTTATAATGCATAAACTGAGCATCCGTGGCAACATTTTCAAAGACAAACATATTAGTCGAACACATGTAGACGATACTTTTCTTTATAAGTAACTAATTATTATGTTTTAGCTGGTCATAGATGTCAAATGAAAGTGTTTGATTATAAATTAATCACATTAGGAAATACAAAAATAGAACATAGATAATAACCCAAATACATTATTTCTTTTTAAAAATAGAAAATTAATCAGTTTAAAATAAATGTGTGTAAAAATAGTTTTCCTTACATTAACCATACAGGTTTTGAAACCAAGCCTGTATTTATGATGGAACATAATTAAATGTAAGGAAACTAATTTTACATAAACAAAATAAATATATTCTCTAATACTTCATATAGTTATTTGGATATTCAGATTATTTTCTTATTTTGATTGTTTAATATATATGAGCAACATAATATTGTTATTAAGTTCTTAAATAAAACAATTCGATGCATCTAAAATTTGATAACCTTACACTTTAGAGATTATTTACATTTACTTAAATTGGTAATAGGTGAACAATAACATGAAAATACCTTTAAATCAAAATAATACATAATAAGCATAATAGATTATGCTTATGTTTCTTAAAACATAACCTTTAAGTGGTTGTTATTGTCATAATTTTGCTTATCTATAGTTTTATCGGGGAAACTAATATGGGAAACTAGAAGGGACGACCGTTACACGTCTTTATAGTAACTGTCTAGTTTGCCTACATAGATATACACAGTGCGAGATTATTCTACATAGAACTATAAAGTGGAGGGGATAAATTTCTACCAGAGATACGATAAAGCAAATTTGTTTAAGAAGATCATAAGCATTAGTCATATTTTAAGTTTAAATGTTAACTGAAAATTAAATTTTTGCACACAGATTGATTAGATTACATGGTGTTTGACCCCAGATAAGCTACACATATAAAGACAATACACGCACATGTGCACATACGCATGCACGCACACACACATACATACATAGCTACATACATAATACATATACACAAAGCGTAATTTTTCTGAAAGTACAATTTATTCACACCCCGTCATATAATCTGGTTTTACGCCGAAAAAATGGCAAAAAATGTTATCAAAATCTTGATATTTTAATAGATTTATTTGAAATTGTATTGCTTACCTCGAAATCTGCGCTGGATCAGTGAACTGCTAGCTGTGGTGTAGACAAATTGAAGGTTGATTGAATAAATTTATGGATTCTTGTATTCACCAATAGAACTTTTTATTTATTTCTTAATTAGCACAATTTATTATAGTTTATAACAATGGATTCGCGCAGTAATCGATTGATAGTGTACTTTAAGGATTTGTTAGTATCAGTTTGTCGGTTTGTTAATTGGAAGTTGGATAGAGTATGGATATAAATTTTGATGAATATTTTATAGATTTATAATAGCTTTATACGTTTTCGTTGCATTTTCGATTGAACCACGAGTCGGCCTACTGTGAACCTTACGAACGAACTATCCGCATTGCGCTCTCGTTTTATTTTATATCTTACTCTTGTTGATAAAAAAAGTATAATATTATAAAACTTAATAACAACGTTATTACAAAAAGAAGATGTAAAATATCGTAAGTATGTTGATTTCAAAACGCTTATTATAAAATTTCGGGTCATCCGATTTATGATTGCTGCATGCCTGTATTCGAAGTTAGCGCTCATGAATCATACGCTTAGCTTGACAAAAAGTATGTCTTTGTTTGATTAATATAATAAATTTAAAAGTACGTCTACTAGACGTAACAATAGTTCTATGTAAAACTAATATTCAGTAATAATTTCATTAAATTTTATACTTTAATTTTTGAGTTATAGGGGTTAGAAAAAAATCCTAAATATACGGTATAACACATGAAAAACAGTACAATTTGCATCTTTACCGATCTCTAATTGAATGACTTTATAAGTACATTATTGTAAAAACACACGCGCACGCACGCAAGCACGCACAGACCCACACCAACACACACGCACACACCCAGGCACACACGTACACACGTACACGCACACATCCATACAATGGGCATTTTTTGGGAGTTGCTTATGCAAACTCCCCAAGTCATATAGTATATTTTTACGTTAAAAAATAGCAAAAAGATTTTTAGTAAAACAATGCTTTTTGAGAAAGCAAAATTATTCTATATATCTGGCTCAACCGAGCTCGACAAATATTGTTGAGGAATCTCTGATTTCATTAATTTGACTCTCAATAAAAATGCTGGGTCAAAAATAATTTTTATATTTTACGTGTTTTTTGTTAATATTTAGTAATACGATGGACTTATATATATTTGATGCAAGTAAACTATGTAAATATATTAAATTGACATACATTGTAGATATTGATTTCGAAATAAAAATAGCATAAATAACAATAAACCGTTATATATTTACATAGGCTTAGTAACTGTGATAGGATAAGTAATTAGTAACACAAAAAATTTACTTAAGTTTAGTGACTGTGGTATTATGAGTAATTAGTAACACAAAAAATTATAAATAAACATAACTATTTTAGTCATGTATAGTTCAGTATACACACCAACATTCAATTATTGGTAGTTTGAATTGATAGAATAAAAGTTATAAAATAATTAGTGGGTTGCATATAAAATAATGATATTGTGAGAATACGTGAAAATACTGGAATAGGTTTATTTTCGTCAATCAATACATAAATGAACTTTCGTCGCGCATATAAAACATCGGCTTCGAATTCGGTACCTAAGAAATTATGAAATCACTACGTAAAACGTACATAATAATAGCGCTTCATCGCTACAAAAAAAGGGAACAAGACTTATTTTGATGGAGATCCGTGCATTCCGTATTGGCTCATATCGCTCACTCCGCAGAAAAACTCCGGATAATTTCTCCGGGCTACATTCGTGCAGATTAATGCTAACGTCAAGGATTAACACCAGAAAAAACTTCTTCCAGTGGCCGAGTGAGAACACGTGACCGCAGTCAATCGATCCTGGGTAGATTCGTCAGGAGCATAATGTGTAACGGGAGGTCGAAATTTATATTAATAGTCATCTCTCAGATCTTAAGAGTTGAGAAGTTTTTAGCTTTCAAATATGTTTGCATATTATTTTTTTCAGTCCAAAACCATTTATTTTTGTAAATGTAGTGACGAAGTAATATGTCTTTCAAATGAGACAATATTCTTTAATTGACTATGAATTATTTTTAATTTTTAAACAAATAGTGTTCAAGGGCCGGAACTCATAGTGTCGCAACACCGACACAACAGCATGCCTTCATGCCGAGTAGAGCGAGGTTCACTCTCCACTACCATTTATACCAGTAAAATGAACCAATCAGAGCTTAGGACCTCG
Source organism: Gastracanthus pulcherrimus (assembly GCA_949152435.1). Classification (NCBI taxonomy): domain Eukaryota; kingdom Metazoa; phylum Arthropoda; class Insecta; order Hymenoptera; family Pteromalidae; genus Gastracanthus; species Gastracanthus pulcherrimus. The sequence goes on along the minus strand of OX424572.1, from coordinate 110,274,929 downwards.
GTCTACTAGGCACGAAAGCAAGGTGTTGTGTCAGTGTTGTGGCACCATCAGTTCAGACCTTAAGAAGTATGTATTGAGATTTTATATGCCAAGCAGATAACACTCGCTTAATGCTGTGTGAACTTTTGCCTAATAATATATGCTTAGAAATTAAACTATGAACTTTAAAGCAGCTGATGCACATAATAAGAATACCTCATGTAGGTAATTAATTACAGTTGAATTAATAAGTTATAATTATGGATTATCAAAAAGACCAGGCCGATGTCGGGGGACAAGAAATAATTATATTTTCTTGATAACTGTTAAAAGGAGATCAATATTCTACAAAATACTATAAAATAACATGAACTACCTATTATACAATATAAAATCAATTTAATTTTGTATGTTCAAACTACGACCGAGACACGCTAAAGTTGCACTTATAAACCCTTCTAACGAGATTTAAAAAAAACTAAAAACCAAATAAAAAGACTATGGTAGATAGCATTCATTACCCATTCTGGCTTGTGTAGGGCAAGTTGGTCAAATAAGATAAAAAACATTCTTTATTTCAACTGTTTGATGTAGAATTTTGAACAATTCTTAAATACTTGACCTGAAATAAAAATCATTATTTTGAAAATTGGTCAACTCCCGGCCCCTTATTATATTGTATAATTTAGTTGCAATTTAAGATATTATGTTAATTTTTAAAAACTTTTTCTAATAATTATCTTTATAGTAATTAATTTTTAGATGTATTAATTTTTAGATGCAAGATATTATGTTAATTTTTAAAAACTTTTTCTAATAATTATCTTTATAGTAATTAATTTTTAGATGCACAAAAAATATGCCTAAAATATATTCAGCCTTTATTTCCCATTTCTATATTAACCCTCTATAGTGCCTACCGCTACTTTAAAGGAACGCTACATTTCTTAATTTTTCTTAAATTTACATATGATAAACTTAACATTCTGCAAAATAAATATGTCCATCAGGTCAAAGTGGACTGTTTCTGATCTTGTAATGGGGGCCTCAGTCATTTTTGACCAAATAAAAGCCGAGAAATCTAAGAAATTGAAAAACCAATTTATTGCAAAAAATCATTAAAAGATGGTTAAAACACAGTTCTACATTTTTTTAGTTTCACTCAACGATTTATATGTCTCGGCATGATACGGTTAAAAATGAGAGTTGAACACAATTTTACGAGGAGTTTTAAATTGATTTAAATCCCATTTTAAGAAAAATACAAAAATCACTCATCCCTGATGCTTTAATCCGTCAAAGAGTTTTGTCACTTTCACCCTCTATTTCGATCGTCCGCTCAAATCTCCCGGTACTCGAACCTCCCCCTCTTTCCGCCCTCTTTTGCCTCGATCTCATTTTAATAACAAAGAGCTCTGGCTGTATATAATAATCTCTGCTCCGCGCAACATAGTCTTGGAGAGAAAGCACTAGGAAAGCGGCAGCGGGAGAAATGGATGGAAAAGAGAGACATAGTTCGCTTCGTATATACACGTTCGAGCGTCGGGGGTAAATATAACCCGGTCGCGCGGCGCGCAAGCCGCTCTCGAGAGTATGCCGCGCGATGCCGAGAAAAGAGGAAATAGAGAGACGTGCCACACGGAGATTCCGATGCTTTTTTTTTAATTCCGCTTGGACAGGCAATTTTGACGGGCGTTAATGTGCGGGGGCACTGCCGAATGAGGGAAAAAAAGATACTAAGGGAGGATAGTTGGGAGGATGCGGTGGTGGTATTATGCGGGCACGTGCAGCGAGGAGACTTTTAGACTCCCGCGCAGATGGCACGCTTTCAAAATGCTCGTTCGTCGTGATTTATATGCAAACGACGAAATTTTTATTCTTCTCCCAATTTTTTTTTCTTTTCATGCCTTGTAGTCATTTTCAGTGTTAGTTTTACGAGTTCGAGTGAACGCATTTTCCAGATTTTTAAATTATTATAATTGGAATGTTTCATTGGTGATTGCTTTCACGAGTAAATGACTAATATCGCTGTGAGTCAAATCTGGGACTTTTAAAGATATTGCATCGTAAGTAAAAATCTTTCTGCAGAAGTAACAAAGTATTAATTTCAAAATAGTTTTTTCTCTATTTCACGTTAATGTATACCATGAAAAATCGCTATTATGCATTTTTAGCATTTAGCATTTTCCTTCCTCATAAGAGAAGCTTTGTGATGGTACAAAAAAAGTTTTACTAATATCATTATAGAAACATGTTTTGAGACATTTATAGTGATATTCAGTCTTATTGTTCATATACAGTAATAATCAGTCTAATTGTTCATATGTAGTGATATTAAAATGTTCACAATTTTTTCTTATACATAATTGTTGAGATAGTTAAAAAATTATACGAAAATAACTGAATTTAGAAATTGTGTGTGCAATTTACTAGAGATTAAACTTTATTTAAAATATTTTGAGTACGTACAAAAGATAAAGCGGTATTTTTTGCGATCGACTAATGTATTCGTTTAAATGATTGTTAATTAAAGTTTAATGTTAATAAATAAATCTGTTATTGTTATCAGGAATAAGGCAGAAACTGTGGGTATTCACTTAAATATTTGTTGATACGATTCTTCAGATACAACAGTTTGTCGGTTTTGTTAGTAAATTTATATATGTAAATAAAGTCTAAAAGTGCTTATTTAGAATTAGACATTCAAAATTAATTAACGTGATATGCATTATTAGTTGTATTTGTTAGATTATAAAACAGTATTCCATTGTATTTTCCTTTCTTAAAATTGAAGAAGCACTGAAGTAAAAATAATGCGTTAAAATTCGTGTGACGGCACAATGGTATACACTGTAGTACAGTGTTGTACATTGGCAGCAACGTTGCTGTAGCTTTCAGCTATTGGTCATACTTGTGATGACCTGAGTCAAAGGTTTAGTTTTTATGAGCAATGCTATATAGAGTTTTCTTTGAAAAATAAAATCCGAAATCAGAGACTACCGAACTTTCTCGGAGTACTTAAATGTTTATCGTAACATTATATTATTTGGAGATCGCGACGTGTTATTTATACTTGAGCCCACACTATGCTCTTAGAAATTATTTTGGTGTTTTATGTAAAATTCTAATTTTCGTGTTTTATTTAATTTAGAGAGTTTTTTTACTATTTGACAATGGAGAATTGTATACTGCAGGAAAAACGACAGCAATGCGGAAGCGTACTATGTCCAGCAGCATCAACGTTAGCACGAGAGGGCGTGCGCCACTGTTCAACAACAATATCGGCAACGCAAAGCTTTTCAACAGCGAGGGTGGCACCGTCGCCTTCAACAACGAATTGGCAAGGACGATTGCCGCCATCTACAACGTCGACGTGATTACGCACGTTATCCTCTCCATCGACGACGATGCGAGGACTCGAGCTGAGTGCTCCGATAAGGGCAGCACAAGGACGCGCGTCGATTTCCCCAGCAGCAACGGCGCCAGCGGCCAGGGAGCGCGCCGTGATTGGGAGCCGCTAAGCAGTCCTCCGTGGTTCCAGGCCTTTGAGCAGTCCTCCAGGACATTGTCGGCTGCGCAAGGATGCGCGCCGTCTCACACAACGACGGTAGCACGTAGACGTGCCCCGTCTTCCGCAGCGACGGCAGTGCGTAGACGCGCGCAGTCCCCCACAGCGACGGCAGCACGTGCACGTGTCCCGTCTTCCACCGCAGCATCAGCGGCCGGCGCGTGTGCTTCAGGACGAGTACTCGCGGTCACGCCTGCACCAGCACCAGCCTTCTGCAGCAACAGCGGCAGCGCGAGGGAGCGCACCGCCGTCTGCGCCTGCCGCAGCTGCACTGGGAACCGCTGGCGTAGGTTTTCTCACAGAGTTTTCCCTACGCCACAGACACTAGTCTGGCTAAATGCAGGAACAGTACAAATATTTCAGATACTTTTAATTCCTGTGATGTGTCAGGTGGGAAATTCAAATATTATACATTAAATGTACAATAAACAGTTTCGTTAAAGATTTTAGGAACCTTTGTATAAGAAACTGATTACTTAATTAACTGAAACTGAAGAATTTGAAAATAGTTAATGTTTAAAACATCAGATAGATTCTAAAAGATATCTGTATCAAAGACAAATAGTGAACTTGTGTAATTTCGTAATCAAGTTGATTGATATTAAAAAAAAAAGAAAGGCTTTCGATAAAGAGCGAATATTTTGAAATTGAAAGAATTCATTAGAAAAATGGAATACAAAAGTTGAGTGTAAGCTACAATGACGTTCATGATTTTAGAATATAAAATCTCTTTTTTTACATTCAAATATATCATTACCATATATTAATTATACATTAAATAATATTGTTACAATCATGAAGCTCGAGTCGAACGCGAGTGCAATTTATACTACCTAAATCGCTGTGCATAGTAATTCGCATAAACAACATAAACAATCAGTGTACGGCTGACAGACGATATGAATATTAGACATGTTGCTTAATGTGTAAAAACCTGCGTGTCTATAGTTATATAAAGTACCAGTTTGTGTGTTCTTTTTATAAGTAAGTATTGTTATTTCATAATCCGTGAGCCCAGTCGTAACAGTATTAGTATCTATGAATTTTCTAAATTTTTACTATGGATTCCTAATCTAATAATCCCAAAAATCGCTATGAAATGAGTTAGTCTAATCATACAAATATAGGAAAATTTCGCATAATACTTAATTAATTATATAGAAAGAGTTTTTCATAATTTTAGGTATAATTTAACATGTACATGTACGCATACAATCGCGTCTGAAAGTGAGTGCTATAAGCGTACAGTGCATGAAGACTAGATTAAAGGAGTACGCACGAGATAGGAATAACTCCAAGATTTATAAGATTAAAATTTATATAGAAACGTTTGATACTACTTTATACTACAGGGGGCGCTGTAGTAGGTAGTGTTTGAATCAGTTTAGGTTAAGATTACCATTTTTTTAATCCTGCTGGTTGGGAATAAAGAAATGTTACATTTACGCAAAGAAAGTTGCTTGTATGTAAATAGTATAATTGTTATGCGGTCATTTTGTGATGTGAAGAAATGACAAAGTGGTAGATACACTAATAGAATAGCCAAATGGCAAGCTGGACTGCGACAAACTACACTATTTACCAATATAGTTTATTTATGAGTTGACTTTATGTCAATATATTTATCTTCATCTAAACTATACGTTATTTTGTGCATTTAATACTGGAGATCTGTATATCTAAAGAAATATATTGTACACAAGTTGTATATCTATATTTATGGGAAACCGGCGATTCAAGCGCCCCCTGCTGTTTGAAGTTTCTACTTAGCTGTATTAAAATATAGAATATTCCTTATGCATTGCGTTCCTACTCCTTTACTCTAGTCTTCATAGTACAGGGTATGTTCCCGCGATGATTCAACACTTTTCAGTATTATCGGCAGCTATATTACATCAGTGGATTGGGCTAAAATAGATTTACATAACTAAAAAATATGTAAACAGTTTTTTGAATTCTTAACAAAATGTACTTCATATTGACCAGCATTTTGGTACTGCCATGCTGAATAAAAAAAAAATTTATAGCATATTTTCCAAATAGAGGTATCGGGAAAACGTTTTAAATAGTTTTCGCGATAATAGAGGTATGTATTCCCGGATAAAATTGCAGAAAAAGAAAATCATTGATTTTTGTAAAAATCTTGTATAAATTGTGATTTTTAAATACTCAGTACATTTCGGCGTTAAAAGGTTAATATATAGGTTAGACATAATATATATTAAAACAAAATTTCTGACTTTAAAAAATCATGAAATTAGACTTCGATATTGGGGTTCTGCACTATAATACTCTCTTAAACACGCAATTTTGAAAAACATCTCTGGTGACATCATTTTTCAATTCACAAAAATTATATTTTTGTCTTTACATATTGCCTAATAAAGTCGTATATGTTTGTCGCTGCGATGCAGATTAATTATGGGATTGATAAGGATAGCGACCTAGCAAAATTGTGCTAGACGGCAGGGCGAAAATATAAGACTTCAGCCAATATATTAGAGGTGACAATCATGATCATTGTATCTACTAGCTGAACTTTGACGTTCCGCTACCTCATATCAAAGTTTAGTTCCATCAACAATAGACATTTTGATTTGCTCAATCAAAATATAGCAGCTGTGCGAACAAAACATTTTTCTCGTGTGGTAATAGTGAAACAGAATAACTATTCTTCCGATATTTGAAATTCTAAAAATATGATAACATTCAAATGAACATTCGATAAATCGGCCTTCCCGATTAATTCTAGTTAATTTTACTCCAATTTACCCTGGTAGAAAGTTAGCTAGAATGGCTGGTTAGCTTATTAATTATTAGCCAGATTAATAAGCTATTAATAAGTCAAATTATAGCTAATATCTGGCTAGAATCTGCTTAAGACTATGCTTTAAGCAAGAACATATTTTGTTTGCAAATGTAACCTATTTATATTTTGTTTTGAAAAGTTATTAGTTTTTAAAAATATACATTATTATACTTTACTGAATGTTCAATATAGTATGCTGTCAAAATAAATATTTTTATGAACAAATAACAACTTACGAGATTATAGAAATATGTATATGAAATACTAAAAGTATTTAATAACTAATAATATTCTTTCCAAAAATTAGTCAATCATAACTTAGTCAACAAAAATTTTGTGATTGATGTCGAAAATAAAATTTTGTAATAAAACTTCATTGTAAAACTACAAATATTTGTTTGTACCAATTCTCCAAATTTTGTCATAATTACCATAATTCAGTTTTTATTGTTATTTTTAAAATATTTTTAAATACATTTTACACGGGGCTTTGGTACTTTTTGTGTAAATAATACTTTTTAAATGCACGCGTCGTTATGTAAACAAATAACCTAACCTCCATTACTACTAGACATTTAAGGTACATTTTTAACTTTAATTTAGTAAAATACTTAATGTAGTATGATTAGAATTGCGTATTACTGTGATTATTATAAGATTGTTATTATTTCCATTATTAATTAATACATAAATTACTTAGTTTATCAATTTTATATTAACTAGAATATTAAGCAGAATCTAGCTAGAAATTAGCTAAAAAGCATGTCGTTTTTAACTGATTTCTAGCTAATTTCTTAACCATAACTAAAGCAGATTTAGTAAATCTAGCTAATATCTGGCTAGAAACCAGCTTAGATTTCTACCAGGGTAGTTTTCATAATAATTTTGATCGGCAAAGAATCTTTGAAAACATGTTTTTTTAACGTAACATACAAAAAACATGCCTTTTTGAGGTCGATTTTAAATCGGATAAAAATAGATTGTATTTAATTTTATTTAGGAAGCGTTGATTTCAATTTAGCACTGATTACGGTAAGAGAGTTAGTTACTATGTCCAGGTGTCCTTCATTTATTACTGTACCTTTCTATTTTTTTTTCATTTAAATACTCTTACTTTATTTGTCCGAAATACATAACGGAAACTATGTTTTTCTAAATACCCTGCAATAAATATCTTATCCTATCTCAAAACTATTTTCGACAGTTTACTGTGAAACTCCGAATCAATATTGCTGTTTTAGCGCGATAAAATGATAAATGAAATTTTGACCAACTTTTATACTTTCTTCTATAGTTACTTGATGGAAGTAAACCAGTACATTCCCTATTGATCTATAATTTTTCAACTAATGGGCCCATATGTACGTTGTGGGCAGTCAATGGTTAATTTAATGGCGGTTAATTATTTAAAAAAATTAAATCATTCAAAATAAATATTAGATAACCAATATTTCTTGTATACATTTTTATAATTTAAAGAATTTATTGAATTATATATTTGTAATCCAGCAAGGTAAATAGAAAAAAAGAATTTCCTACAATCGAATTGTATGCCATTGGTCCTGAAGTGCCAACACCGTAAAAGCTCAAGCACAGCGTCACAGAGACCCAATCCCCTCGAAATTGCTTCATTAACCCTTTACATCGCATTGACATTCAACAGAAATACCTTTATTTTCAATTAGTTCCAAGCTACATACCATTGAGAGAGCTTTATTCGATGCTTTTGTTTAAAAGAAGAAACAAGCTTGTTTAATACCCACGCACATGTTTCATATACAAAATAAATCAATAGTCAACATTATCCCCTATTAACAAAGATCGCGCAAAAACTTCCAACGGCTAACTCTCTCGTTGCACCCCAATGTAAACAAAAAAGGAAACTCCGTTCGTCTTAAAAAACGCATTTACAAGCTAATTCCAGCTAACACATCGCTCATTCCCCATAGCTAGCACAGCTTGAGATCCCCTCGAGCGTGCACGCTCGGTAACTTACCTCCCTGCACCTCGTAATACTCCACTCTTGTTTTCGGCCTTGCGCAATCATCAGATCGCGTCGCATCGTCGCGCCTCTAATTCTGGAAATAGCGTGCGTGTGTGTATATCCGCGCGTGGGCCGCGGCGCTCCCGAGTTCGCGAGTCGGATGCGCAGTCGTATGCTTCTCTAGAGATGAACGCACAAGTGTGATGGAAGTGGTTATTCCTGCGGGAGAACGCAGGAGAGAGAGAGAGAGAGAGAGAGAGAGAGAGAGAGAGAGAGAGAGAGAGAGTAAATTGTTGTAGATGCGGTTTCAGCGTGAGAGATGCTTGAGGTTCAGGGATTCTTGGAAGATTTAGATGAACCAATACACGGGGCACCGAACCACCTTTTTTTTTTTTAAATATATTTGTTTATGGAATTGAACATAAATTAATTTACCACACGTAATAAGTCATTTTTATGGTAAAAATCATGGAGCATCGCTAAAGTCTATGTGAAGAATATTTAAAATTCTATTTAATTGCTACATACTTCAATTGTTAATTAATATCATTACTGATTTTAAATTTACTTCTGATTTTTTACAAATATTTATCATAACCTACAAATCAATTTTGTATACTAAAGTAAACAATATTTTTAAATAATATATAGACATTTATTTATTTATTGTAAAATTACTTATTTTCAAAATATTCATATAAATGAAAACAATTTCGTCTACAATTTGCTGTTAGAAGCAATCATTTAAAATATATTATTCAAAGTTTCAGAGTGTGCCTGCGAAATAACTTTTATCGAAACGACTTGAAATACAATGTACGTAAATAGGAGAAAATTTGTATTTCTTTAGGGCTCATTATGTGCTAAATTGATCCCTATTTCATCAACTTTATTACGTAAATTGCTCTGGAAATGCTAACATTCCTCTATTTGTAAAAATGTGATTTGAAATTGTAAATATTGTATTTAGAAACATGATCGACTTCAATAAGAAGGAGGTTATTTTAATATACTTAAGAAATTGAATAAAAATAAATTATTTTTTCGAAAATTAGTAAAGGATGTGCTCTTGGATGAATGAGATATGTTAATATTCATTTATTTATTTAACTTTTCTATTTTTTTATATAATAAGAGATTATATTTTTTTCAGAATTAATGGTAAAAATTCATATTTTTCTAACTTTGAAATTTATGCAGGAAAAAAAAGAAGAATATGAATTTAAAAAATATTGACAACCTCCTGTCAGATAAACTTGAAACAATAATAGAAATGAACACGAAAAATTCTAAATTAGAAAATATTTATCTCGTTTCTCTGAAACGTGATAGAGAGGGTAGGGAAAATGTATTCTTAAACCATATCTTTTTATAAATTTACAAATTAGATGTTGTAAATCCAGATTATATTTTCAAGGATCTTTGCTATTGTCTTTGTCCATTCTTTAAACGAAAAATAGAACTATTGAAATGAACAGGAATGTTTTATTCTGTAGAAAATTTGAAATATAAAGGAGAGCTTCTTCATAAACTAGGAATGCGAAAAGGAATAAATCAACGTGGCATTCGATCGATTTGAATAAAAGCATTCGGATGAATTTATTTAAAAAAATAGTATATTACGCATCTAGGGAGGTAAAGAATTGGGGTCGCCATTTTACCTCCCATGGTGCGTATACTATTTTCCCTCACACCAGCACCGAAAATACACATTTCTCTCCAGGCGTCCGGGAGGAAAAGTGGTACTTTCGGTGCAGGTGTGGGGAAAAATAGATTTGTATTCTCAATTTTTCTAGGGCGCTGATTTCGAAGTCAAAATCAACGCACGAATCAGTATCTAAGGTATGACAAAATGTGAAAATAGTAATTTAAATATGTAACGCCCTTACACCCTGAAAAGCCGACATTTTTTTCTATAGAAATGATAGTTATACTCGGGTATATCGATGAGATAAAATACTTATTTTTTATAAATAAAATTAAAAAATAAACATTACAAAAATGTAATTCTCGTTGCTTTTTTAAGTGAAAAAAAACTGTTTGGTACCTCTTTGGTTCTTACATCTTAAGTAAATAAATCTATACGTGACAAACAGTGAAGTCGAAATTTACTGTTCCTTCGCCATAAAACGATCCTTCTTTTGTAGAAAGTCGTTTTCAAAAACATCGTATCGGAAAACGTAAAAGAATCTCGGGTTCCGCTCTTGCCTTTATTTACACAGTTCCGCTATCCCGACAACTACTTGACCATCCATCGCCACAGCTTGTAGATCAAAGTGTCGAACGCCCGACTAATGCAGCGTAAATCACGTAAGGTTTACGCTATACTTAGTTCTCTACAAGATCGCGAATCAAACATACACAGCTGTATGAAAACAAGCTGTACTTAAAGTAAGTGTTTTAAACAACTGAATTATTGGTAACGATAACCGAAAATCTTTAAAAACGAATACAATTAATAAAAGTTTATTTATTTCGGGTTTAAACAAATGTAATATACTGTTAAAAGTAATAAATAATAATTAATAAATAACAATTATTTTCAACTGTTTATTATTTATATTACATTTATTATATATTAAACATATTTAGTATATTATGTGATAGATCCTGCAGATATGTGTTACAAATAGTAAATTAGGTGCTTCCTCGTCTTTTTCGAGATCGATTGCTCCAAGAAGCTTAAACAAAGCCTGAGGTGAAAATCCGAAAATCTTAAGGGCTAAAAGTCTGCGTTTACGCGTGATGCGTAGTAAGAGACTTAGTAAAGGTGAATATTAAAGCAAGAGGTTCATAAAATCTTCTTCAATATCATTAGGGATACATTGTATTGAATATACTGAGTAACTGCACAAGCATAAGTGAATTAACTCTTTTTTAAATAATGTTAAATCGAATACTATTTTATAATTCTGAGATACGCCAATTAACCCTACTGTAAATGTAAACTTTGTCAAATTTCGCCTAATGTTTATGCATGCACAGTTCGACAAAAAAACACTAAATAACCCTTTCTTGAAGTATAAAATCTCAAAAATGTTTTCTCAAAATCTCAAATCAATCTAACCAATTCTCTTCGACTTGCAGCGTCCGCATCACTTAATCTAAAATGTTTCAGGTCTCTCTTATCTTGTAAAAGATAATCCTAAATCAAAGGATTTTAACTTTGAATACATAATTTAAAATAATAAACAAATTATTACGAAAATGTGTGTTTTTTTAAAAAGACCGCCATTTTCTCCCAAATCATTAAAAAAAACTTTGATTAAGAATCAGATAATGTTTCATACTAACAAAATCTTTTTGCTTTCTTGATTTCGGATGACCCAATTTGGAGTAACAGTAATCACCGTAAAACAATGTTTTTACTTCAAAATTTGCTGAAACTTTATGAATATGTAGATACTCTTTGAAATACAAAAATAGCTGAAAGAATAGGTGTAAATAAATTTTAATTAAAAATCCCCAGAAAATGCGACTTATACAACTGTAAGTTACTCCTGCTCATGATGCATGTAGTCGCATACTGGCTCTCGTCGGACACGTCGTCGGCGACACGTCAGTGACGTCAGCGATGCAAATCCCAAAACTCTGCGGAATCACAGACAACACGTGCGATGCACGTCACTAACAATTTATGCACTGCACCTACTGCTTTTGTATATACTAACATAATATGCTTCCCCTGATAAGACAAAACTTTATTAAGACGTCATTAAGACGTTTTAAAAAAGACGACATAACGTCTTTTTTCAATGTCCAAAAGGACGTTATAAAAACGTCTTTTAAACGTCATTTTGACCGCGGAATTTTTCCAAAAAATCTTTTATAGAAGCCTTTAAAGACGTTCTTTAACCGTTTTTTTAACGTTTAAAGAACGTCTTTAAAGGCTTCTATAAAAGATTTTTTGGAAATATTCCGCGGCCAAAATGACGTTTAAAAGACGTTTTTATAACGTCTTTATGGACATTGAAAAAAGACGTTATGTCGTCTTTTTTAAGACGTCTTAATGACGTCTTAATAACGTTTTGTCTTATCAGGGTTCTAAAAGAGTATTTTTGCGATAGATTTATTTGTCTTTTCGAATGATGATATAAAGTAAGTATACTTACTTATATATAAAACCCAATCAAAAATATATACGAATATAAAAGATATTAATTTTCAACTCGAATGCAAAATGCTCGAGAATTACGTCGTTTATTTCAATTTGCACAAATATTCACATTATCTGTCTGTTTATTCAGACTATAAAACCAAAAACTATTTTAACCAATGTTTATAGATATATACATCTATTCTGGATAGTTTTTAGTATACTATGACACTGTTGTGGGAGATGGTTTTCTACCTTGCTCGAGGGTTTTCGCACGAGCGAAGCGAGTGAGAAAATCGAGCAAGGTAGAAAAACACCTCCCACAACAGTCTCATACGATATTTTATAGCACAACAACCTCAAAATCGACAATAAAGTTGGCATTTTGAGGTTAGTGTGCTATAAAAATTATTATTTATGAAACTTAAAACCTGCAAAGCTGGATATATACTAACAGCTAGTATAGAAAAAATAAAATTAAAAGCTTAAATAACTAAAAATTATGCTAAATTTGTTAATTTTAGTCCTTTAGTCTTAAATAATTACACTTTTCCTGAATTAATAGATCACCATGACTGATATACAAATACAGGGATCGTGGTGTAAGTCCTCATATTCGTATTTTTGTATTTTCGTATATCGTAACCACAGTTACTTACAGTTCTTATTGCACGATACGGCGCTGCGTATACGAATATAGATGCATGTAAGATTCATACATACAGACACACGCACACACACATAAGTACATACATACATAGATACATATAACATACATATAGGTCAAATAGAGAATATCTTTTCTTTTAATTCCGATAAAACTTCATCAGTGTAAGCTGAAGTCTGAAAAAAAATCGATCTCGTATGTAGTTTTTTTTAAAAGTCAAAGAAATCTTGAACTGATTGTTACTCCTTAATTATTCGTAAACTAATTAAAATTGGAATCGTGTCCGTTAATTCGTCCCCTTCCCCTCGTTGTGCACTTTGTACGCAAAAGTCCTTGTGCTTTAATTTTCTTTTGTCCTTCTCGTTTCCGTTTCTTTTGCATCGACATGAATGCATATCTATAGTTATTTTCTAATCTATATTACTTCTTTGAAATTGAGAAACGGATTTATTTGACATTTGATTATCTATCTTTTGACTATGAAGTTAAATTGCGCTTTCCTGTTTGTCAGTTCGTGCGAATAAAGCTCAAGCTCCCAGTAATTATACTAATTACACTTTAATGAGCTGTTAAAGACTCTCAGTTCATCAAGCTAGTTAAAAAAGATTAATTAAAAATATTTGTACGATTTAAATGAACAGAAGAAATTCTAATTAATATTTGAGTTTTAAAAATTATATTCAATCCACAAGGATTTAGATCATAATAGTTTTGGATAACAGAACTGTTATTCATAGGGATTAAATGATACTCACAAATTTATCATGTCAAATGTGTTTATGCAATCATTAATTTCAGTAACTCTTCGCTTAGTAATAAACAATATTGTTATTATAAAAAATTTGAAGGAAAGACCTATACTCACCAATTGTCGTGTAAATAGTACTACAGTAAATAACGGCGTTCCAGAAGGCCCAGTTGTCCTGCCGACTCTGAAAATTCAATGCTTTGAGAAACTTGTAGAGCTTCTCCTCGTACATCATGAGGTGATTCTTGGCGGAGCCTTTCCACTTCTCCGAGTCCTTCATGAGCTCCTCGTCTTTCCACAAATCCCTTATTTTCTGGATCATTTCGTCCCTGCAAATAATGATTCAAGAAGAGGTCAATGTGCAAGTATTTTGTCGTCTGCGGCATTTTATTGACAGCAATAAACATTGTATGCTCATACAACTGTATATTGCCGCATTGCGATATCGATACGGAAGATACTTTCAATGTAATTTATAATTTTCTTACTAACGAAATTTGTAAAGTATGAGATTATTTCTGTAATGTGAAACATTTTGAATATACACGTACAGTATTATGTTTACATATTCAATAAAAAATATGTATTTGAAAAAAATTACAGTTGAACACTACCTATATAGGCATTGATAAGTCAAGACTGAAAATTTCGCTCTTTGATGAAACCTAGTCGAGATATTTTAATTAATCAGATTTGAGCGCCGCTTGTGATGATAGAATGTAGAAAAAATTATTTTACGATTAAAATAAGTTAATTCTTAATAAAGTAAATTGTTTTTTCAACTTTGTGTCAAAACAGAAAATTAAATTTATAAGCTGTTATTCCGCTGATTCTCTGTGGTCTACTCAAATAACCCGTTCTTAAAATTTTAATATGATTGTAATGTCAAAATGATCCAGTACTTTTGATGGAAATGGTTTTTATATGGATTCGAGTATTATAAATTTAATACAAGAAGAACATAATATAAACCCGGGTAAAAATGATTTCATGTTAGATCATATATACTTATATCTGATTATATATGATCATATAAGAAAATTATATATATATATATATATATATGATCATACATGCTAATATTAATGTATGAGCATAAACAAATTTATAGCACACTAACCTCAAAATGTCAACTTTATTGTCGATTTTGAGGTTGTTGTGCTATAAAATATCGTATGAGACTGTTGTGGGAGGTGTTTTTCTACCTTGCTCGATTTTCTCACTCGCTTCGCTCGTGCGAAAACCCTCGAGCAAGGTAGAAAACCATCTCCCACAACAGTGTCATAATATACTATATGGCCACTTATAAGCATATATGAACGTTTATGGTCATTTATGCTGTTATATGGCTTTATACCATTATATACATACCTATGAACATATCAAAAATTTCATTTAGATATTCGAAAGGATCTATATATAGTCAAATGGAAGCATGTACACTCATATATAATCGTATATAGTCATATGTGGTAAAACATTATCATAATACTTTATCTCAGTTCAGTGCAGTTTTTTAAATCGTATAATGAAAAATCCTCCCTAATAATTATTTTAATGACAAAACCCGTACATGAGCATACATATTCATATATGATCAAATATGTTCATGCATTGCTATAACTCTTTTGTGATCATATATGATCATATATGAGGCATTCTTACCCGGGAAGCGCCTTATTACCAGGCCAATTAAACCCTTTACCGCGAATCGGGCATTAGTAGTAGTAACGTCTTAATAGTACATATAGTACTTTATGTCCATCTCAACTGTGGACACTTTTTGACTTGGAAAGCGGGACTAATGGACTGTTAAAAGACAATCAAAAATCAGGGTTATTGGTAGAACTTGAAGAAATAAAGAAATTTGGACTAGTTTCTAGTGAGATCACTTTTTTTCCGCGGGAAAAAAATTACTTTTTTCCTGCTAATCATTTTTGCGGGCAAAAAGTGTAATTTAGGTCTCGCTTTTCAGGGAAAAAGTGGTCTATTTTGTTGGATTGCCCGCCTAATTTTTTATTTTCGAAGCTGACAAAAGCACTTAAATAATTGATCATACGTTATTGAGTATACATGAAAAATAAACTTATTATTATTATTTTAATTCAGCGTTTAAGAAAATAAAGTAGAAACCATGATTTACTAACACCAACGCAGGTCACAACTATACGGTTTCGAGCGTTGTTCACGTTAAAGGGTTAATAAATTATACCCTGGTAGAAATTTTCCCCAACAGTTCACCAACGCTTGGTCAAATCTTTATGCTTTTGTCAGTAGTTTCACCATCGGTTGGCCAACAATCCCGCTTATTACCTCACGGATTTACTCCTGCTGTCGGCCAACGAATGGTGCATTTTGAAAATCACGATAAATGCAAATTTAAATAACTTATTATTCAAATAGCTTCTTTAATATTGCATTATTAATAAATAGTCGCTATACGAAATAAATAATATAGTTTACTTCATAAAATAATTTTTTAAATAAGCATACTTTATATCATATTTGAGGTTATCCGTGTTGTTTATACGCGCATACAGTTATCTAACCTCGCGCATGCGTAAGATGACCAGTCACTGATCAACGGTTGCCCAACTGCATTGGCTAACGAAAATTGATGAACGGTTGGCAAATAGGCCATTTTGGTTGGGCTATTTTCTACCAGGATAATAATTACGTTATTTGAATATACTATTGATGTAGTTTCACTTATGTGCAATTATTTAATGATTCAAGCATTACACAAATTCGTTTATATTCAATATTAAATAAAATACTAGAAATACATACATTTATGTATCAGAACATTCAATTATTAAGAAAGCATGATGAACATATAATTAAATACCATTTCACATAATTCCTATACGCCGTAACTCTGACACTAATCAGCGTGTACTCCTCGTGTAAAGCGAGAGCATATAAGTTGCAACGGTATGCTCTGCATTGTATACTGAAATTCTCGTTCAGTTCATAATGCATGCCCTTTTTCAGGTACTAAAGATCATGCTTCACGAAAACGAAAGTTTTTGTTCTCTCACAATAAGATTTTAATTTTCGTGCGACACGCGAATAATGCACTTTCATTGATTTTCATAAGCTGCACGCGAATCTGCAAAGTCGCACGGTTCGTACTAAATATTCACGGTATTATGATATTTGGACTTTAGGTTTTGAAATGTGTTAATTATACATAGCGTATGATATATTTAAGAATATTGTGGAATTTTTTTTATGGATTCCTCAAAGAGGAAGCTTTGTAAAAGTAAAAAAAATGTTTTGTTAAAAACATAATAAAAACATCAAAATACACTATTTTTAGAAAATGTCTGTAGGGATGTGCGTGTGTGCGTGTATGTGTGTGTGTGTGCATGTGTGCGTGTATGCGTCTGTGTGCGTTTGTGTGTGTGCATGTGTGCATGTATGCGTGTGTGTGTGCATGTGTGCATGTATGCGTGTGTGTGCGTATGTGTGTGTGCGTGAGTGTGTGTGCGCGTGTGCGTCTGTGTATGTGTGTGTGAGTGTGTGTGACAGTGTGTGTTGTTAAAAAATTTGAGATGATTAAGAATATGATGAAAAATATTCGGAAATTTTCTATTCATAACCTTTTGCTTTCTCAAAAAGAAAACTTTGTATCGATGAAAATTTTCTTATCAAATATTTTGATGAATTTTTATGTTTTCAAAATCCCTGAGTCAGAAAAACATGTTTTTAAAAAATGTCTGTCTGTATGTATGTATTGCAGACATATGAGTTATTGCTCAATTTAGAACTGATTAGATTATAGAACTGATTGAATAATAAAAAGTACATTTTTTATAAAAAATAGTAACTTAAATTTTGTTTTTCTTATTTGTACGCGTTAAATATGTTAAATATATATATATATATATATATATATATATATATATATATATATATATATATATATATATATATATATATATATTTTCATAAAGTACACGTAATACTCTTTCATTTGATATATGAAACAATTATTTTAAAGTTTTTTTTTGGAAAAGAAAAAATATAAATTGTACAAGAGTTGTAAAAATCAAGAAAATTGTTTTCTGTCTCTACATACGTCAACCGTATTGAAAATATGTACGTTTTCTTAAAATAGACATAATTTTCTTTCAATTTATATATCTAGCAATTATCTGAACGCTATATTAGTGGAAGAAATAAAATTGAATTTTGAATACTTATTTTTTGAAAATCGGTAATTTTAGTAAATTTATAAATAATTTTTTATTCTGATAGACCTCAACATTCAAATATACTGTTAAAGAATTTTAATAAACAATATTAAATAAAAAATAACTGTAGGAAATTTTTATTTTTCACGTAGAGATATGATGAAAATTATTTTAATTAAGTTTTAAGATTATCTAAGACTGGCAATTCTTAACGCGTGTGTCTAATGAGTTAACTTTATCTTTATCTTGTTTAATGCAAATTTCCATTAGAAAATTCTGAAACTCGATTTATTAGGATCTCTATTTGAGAAAGCATTCTGCTAAGCAATTAGCAGCTGTTTTTCGTTTGTCGAGAAAAAAATAATTTTGTAAAAAAAATCGATTTTCTTTCTCTGACGATATCTGAAGTAAATCGGCAGCTTTTTATCTGAAACTTTACAATAAGGTAGCTTTTTACTATCTCACAACCAATATGTTTTTTGAGACCAAAAGATCTTTTATTTTTTGAAATATTGAGGTTATGTGTTTTTAAAATATTTGTTTGATCGCCTATATATCGAGAACGGCGCGTTCATATTTTACGAAACAGGGCTAATTTTTATCGTTCTTAAATGAAGATTCAAAATTCAGAAGAAATTTCAAGATTCATCGACTTGTTTTTGTTTTATAAAGATTTTTCGATTTTTGAGTTTTAGATTTTCGTTTTTTTTTTGCATGATAAAAATATTATTATCAATTTAGTGTAAGTGTATTAAAAAGAGCAAATTTTGGATAGCCTGTTTCACTTCTTTTGTTATACACGAAAACGTAATTTTTAATTTAAACGGTTATATTTTGGAAAGATATATAATCAATTTAAAATTAATTTATAAGAACAAAGAATTTCATATTGAAACAATTAATTTATTTTGAGGAAGCTAAGTACCAATAAATTGGCATCGGTTTTTGACTAGTTTTTTTAAGTAAGAACGAACTTATCAAGTTATTTTATTTTGAATGCTTTATTCGTTTTATTCTATGAAATTAAATAATCTATATAACTAATAAATTATTAATATTTTAATTCAACACAGCTTACATTTTAATCTATTTAGCATATATACATATATTATAATCATAAAGTTTTATCTGTATTTGTAAGAATAGTTCATACATTTCTACAAAGAATTAGAATACTCTTAGAATAGAATTAGAAAAGTAATTGTTACATTAATAGAAACAAATCTGTGGGTTCCTAAAAAACGAATTGTCCACTCTTTTTTGAGTTTGAGTTTTGAGCGATTTTAGTAAAAATCTTACATAATATATATTTAGATAAAAATTCAAAAAATGAGTAAAGTATACAAATAAGTGACCATATTTACTATTAATAATTTTTTCTACATTATTTTAAATGGAAAATAAAAACTGTAAGCCTTAAAATCTCAAAAATATAAAAAGTTGACTTAACTCGTTCTTCCGAGAATCGACATTTGATTATTATTCAGAAATTAAAGCATTTATTAATATATTATAATTTTGTGATAATGTATTAAATATTTTTCTATTGATTAATCAACAAACATTCAAATAATTTCAGTTATACATCGTCCACATATATCTGTGAGTTCCCAGAAAACCGACTTAAGTCCCCTTTTTGATGTGTTTGAGATATTAAGATTTAAAGTTTTTATTTTACATGTATAAAATAAACCATATGTCAGTCTATAATAGTGAAATTTCGAATTTAAACAACAAGTTTTTAAGGTAATGCTGAACACTCGTGTTATCGGCAAATACGAAGAACTATTTTTTCTTTAATTTTTTGATTTTAAAAAAATATCTCTGAAAAGTTGTTATTTTTTATTGGGACAACAACATCCCAAAGAGATATTTACTCAAAGTTGAAAATTAAATGTAAAAAGTGGGTTCTCGTAATTGTCTGTGACTAGTGGGTTTAGCATCACCTGAATTTAAAGAAAGGTCACTACTTTGCCACAAATATATTAAAGCACATTATGTTTTTTATGTCAGTGTCATACACGCACTTAGTATTTACAGGTCAGGTCAGTCAATGAAGCATGAAAAGTAAATGATTGCCATGTATTTATTTATATTCATTAAACAATGTCACTGCTAATGTGTGGATGCCTTTAACTCTCTCATAGTTTACTAAAGAAAAAGGCTTCTCACAAGTAGGTTAAAATAATTAATATGATTATAGCAACATATGAATATTAATAGCATAATTATCCTCCTTGCATTGCAATATTTATGTAATATAAATGTTCTATGTGTTTTTGATGATCATTTAAGTGAAAAGCAGTGATCAATATAATTTCCCAAATTATAATTAATGATAATATTAATTTTGAATCCACAGCATATATAGAAAATAACGTTTTAATTTTGAGCCAAGCTACCAACTATAAATTATTCACCACCAATAAACTCTCCAAAAGAACCTTCCTAAATCGCTTCATTAAAATCAAAGCAAATCTGCACCGGTCCAGACCGCGATATCGATCATTATTGTTGTATAAGTATGTGCTCCGCCTTCAACTTCCCTCGGGTATAGTCCAAGCGAAAGCTTGGAAGTCTTCAATTATTCAGGTACTCGCAACAGCCGCGCAGAGCATTGGCAGAAATTATTTCGATTGTTTCTCGCGTATGATGTAGTAGAATTTATGTTGGCTTTACTTTCTTTACTTTGTGCAAAATTGCTGATTTTTCTCTTAGAATTTTCTCGTGAGTATCGAATTGTGACAAGTGGCATTGTTTAAAGTATTACGAAAAAGTCTTGGAGTCTAGGAACTCAGTTTAATAAACCTCAAGAGTGGGCGTATCAGAAGAAGATGGCCAGAGTTTATTGTTAAAGTTTATTACTTTAGGTAAAAGAGTGAAAATATTTTTCACTGTATTTTTAAACTTTTTACGGAGATATTTTTATGACTTTTAATTAACTTCTATTCCTTTGCAAAATTTATTTTTTCTTTTGTTTCGTTTTTCACTCTAAAATTCTGTATAAAAATCATTTTTCTACCTGGTGGTACTTTTTTTAACATTTTATTTGTAATTTTTAGACATGCATGAAAATATTGTGAAAGATAAGTGTATATGCTCGCAAAATAAATTACTGACTTTAATTTATCATAAGGTATGCAAATTATTTGCATAACACATCTTTTGATTATTAAATCAAGATACGTTTAATTCTTTTGATTACAATTTTTTTTTCAAATGTCTATACTTAACCGAAATAACAGTATTCATAGCGCTTTATTTAATCATAACATTATCAAAGGAGCTAAGCGAACACAACTCATTCAATTTATCAGAAATAACGAGCCATGAATTTTCCACTTATATATATTAAATCTGGGGTAATTGACTTTTCCATACTGTCAGGTGTTTATTGACCAGCAAAATATAAATCAAGTGTTTATGTATAAGTTATTGAATGGTATAATACTGACACGGCCGCAAGATTCTGTTTATTTCGATAACTATACGAGCGTGTGATTCTCCTGAAAAATACGCTGGAAAATAAATTTGTAGAACATGGACGATGTATTCTTACGGTTTCAAGAAAATTCAACAAACCTTTGAAATTATCTCTATAAAGTATAACTTTACCAATTCTAACATACATTAGAATTTATTATTATTCTTAAATTATAATTGACATTAGAATTTGATGCTGTACACTATAATAAATCATGTCCTTTCTTGTTTACTTTCCGTTTTCAATTACGATTAATTATTTCTAAACTTTATTCATCGTATGAAACTGAGGAACCGATATTATTAACATTAGATTATTTATCTTTTGACGATTAAGTTAAATCGCTTTACTATGTTTATCAGTAATTCATGTGAACTAATACAAGATGAGGTAGTGTAATATGTATCTGTATTACAATGTTTGCGCCTTTAAATAGTATCTTTTTAAATTAGAAATGATTTTTTAATTGCTAAAAGTAGAATATGAATTTTTAAATAAATGACCCAGAAACGCAATTTTTAGCATAATCTTAAAATGTATACCTAATAGTTATAATATATTTAAACACATTTTTCACAATTTTACTCAAATTTCATAATAACTAAATCTGTACTTCATAATTCTTTCTTTACACGACATTATTCTTACATTATTCTCCAATTTTTTACAGAAATATACATCTATTTATAATAGTACGGAATTAATAGAGATTAATTAATCAAATGAATTTTTATTATATTTAGTATAGGAGGAAATTTGGAATCAAAGACTTAATTAATTTGATAAAAAAGAATACAGCTATCAAAAGCATGCAAACACATATTACGATTTTGAAAATAGCTCTGCGTGTAATATAACTTCCTTATTTTATTTTCACCGATAAACATATAAGAAAGCATATAGAAAATAATGAACTCCCGTACAATAAGCCGTTTATACATAATAAATTTAACTCCCGTTTTATCTTTCTCTCGCTGTAATTTACTTCATCTCCACTTTAAATTGTCCAACGCTAAAAGCCCCGAAACCTTGTCGATAAATGTATATCATAATTTCGACTCTACGCGAACATGCTTCATCCGTGTGAAAAAATCGATTTTTTGCTCCCGTACCATATATTTACACACAAGCTGCCGGAATAATTCGTCAAAATAAACACCACAGACAGGTCGTCGTTTACCGTGTCGCGGCTGAGAATTTAAATCCGATTTCGCGATTCTCGGATGATTATGACGAATTTTCATGGTTCCTCGATTTTAAGCTTCATATTGCGCGAATGAACAATGCTAGGTGCCATTTGTTTGCCGAATTTGAAAGATTATAATGAAACTAATGTGTTTGGTGATCAGTGAAAAATATTTTTTATATTTTTCTGTCTGTTAATTTTAATTTAGTTAAAAGAAATATTAATTTGAAATTTCGACTTGTTAGTTTCATATCTCATTAAAACAATGTAATACGCTTAAAATAATTCTTTAAAAGCTGAAAAAAAAAATTACAGACTTTTTTAATTTTCCACAAAAATACCCATAAAACTTTCAAGTTTGACATACTTTTCTAAGACTCGCGAACCAGCGAACATAAAAACTTTTATTCCATTAATAAAGTTGCGGATTCTATGCGATAATTACAAAATGTGCAAACTCATGAGTAATTAAATGCTTATATGAAATGCAGTTGCTGAAATTTAATCGATCGATACTTTACGGCGAAATTAACTTTTGTTTTAATGTTTGATTATTTGTTTCCGATCTTTTATCTTGCGAGTTTTATTCCATATTAATTATTATTTTGTACTTATAAGAAATTTGGTATAGATATAA
Source organism: Gastracanthus pulcherrimus (assembly GCA_949152435.1). Lineage (NCBI taxonomy): Eukaryota > Metazoa > Arthropoda > Insecta > Hymenoptera > Pteromalidae > Gastracanthus > Gastracanthus pulcherrimus. The sequence continues at coordinate 110,251,572 of OX424572.1, read as the reverse complement.
ATATTATTTTGAACAGTTAAGAATAAAATTTGCTATATTAATTTGACAGTTATTTGATAGTCACAACAACAGAAATAGAAAATTAATAAAATTTTAAGTGTATGAGATTCTTTAAAAGAATCTATCGGCTGCATCAAGATATGAAACGAGTTCCATATTATTTTATGTTGCGCCAATATTTTTAAATTATTCTCTTTTTACCTGTGTCTCGTGTATATATCTATAGAGATGAGATGTTTGTATCTCTATACACTTACATTTCATTTGTATTTCTCTCGGCGATCCTCTTTTTTGTTTGTGCAATGTAAAGCTAAAAACTGAATACAAAATATATTGTACTACTGTATTTGTAATTTAAACATTCAATATATAGGGCGTTCAGAACTATAACGAAATAAGTCCATTACATATTTGGTATTCTCATAATTTCTAATATGCTAATGGATAGTTTTTCAACAATTTATATACGTTACAAAATGAACAAATAATTAACGAAATACGCGATATATATTTTATTATTTAAAGTATCTGTAACTATGGTATCTTAGAAAAACCACCTTAGTAAAATGTTGGATAACAAATTAGGTTCTGCGGAAGAGAATAAATGACGATTGAACTTATATTTTCTTTTGAAAACAATTTTATTTTTTTTACGAAAACTAATATTTATCTTGTGACGCGCTCGCATAAAAAATCAAAATGAGAACAATTCGGCGCTATTACTTATCTGTACACACGATGTGCACATCTCGAGCTTCTCATTGCAACTAACTCGCTCTTTTCTTGTCAACAAAGAAATGAAAATTCAGCTCACCTTTCCTTTTTGATGTCGTCCTGTACGTCGTTCTGGTACTTGCCCTCGATGTAGATGAAGAGGAAGGCACCGAGGATGCTGTAGAGGAACAGCACGAGGAACAGGAAGATATGCGTAAACCACCTCTTGCTCCAGGAGCTGACCTAAGCAAAAGGCTCCCTTGAGTCTCTCTCTTTTCTACATGTGTATATATGCGCGCTATTCTCCCCGGTGACAATTTTGGTACGGCATTTTTCAGACGTGATTCAATTTGCGCACAGCTTCTTTTTCGTTATGCAAAAGAATCCTAGAGTAATTTGTTCTAGTATTTAATTTGTATCCCCTAAAAATATAATACGCTCATTTGAAAAGTTTAAATGGCAGAAAAGCATTATTGTTTATTAGGTAGCCCGGGCCACGTCTCATTGGATAACCTAAAATGACTTTTTAAACAAATTGCTTTTTCTATCCATAAAATGAATTTATCTTTTAATTTGTTTTATTAATTAGGCTTATCTTCATAATTGCATAAGTTCTAACCTTTTATAGTATTACTTTAAACAGTATCCAACTATTTATTTACATTAAAACTTAGGTGGCCCGGGTTACCCCACTCTCCCCTAATAATATGAAAAAAGAAGTTAGAAATTAGTGCAAGTCAAAATGTCGCTGATTCTACACACAAAAAATATCATTGTTAAGGGGTCACTCTACGATCTCAGCAATAATTTTCAATAATTTTTTTTCATAGAAAAATTTATTTAAAATATTCAAACGTTTTACACATAAAAGAAGAGGTTTCACACTTATAAGATATATATTTAGAGGCAAGACCGCGACACGGAAGCGCTTTATTTATATTTGTTTTGTATGTAAAATCGGGCTGGTCCGGTTGCCTGAAGTTGACCCTGCTACAATCTGGTTGACGTGATATCTCCACTTTGAAGAGCCTGATAGCAAAAAAGTGGACGGTTTATTAAAAAATAAGCTTTTTGCGATAACCGGTAGCTCAATAAACAAAATTTTATGAAAAATAACAAAATGGCAATTGCAAAAAAAGGTCGAAAATTTCAAATGTCCGCCATTTTGTTATTTTTCATCAAATTTTGTTTATTGAGCTACCGGCTATAGCGAAAAGCTTATTTTTTAAAAATCCGTCCACTTTCTTGCTGTTAGGCTCTTCAAAGTGGAGATATCACGTCAACCAGATTGTAGTAGGGTCAACTTCAGGCAGCCGGACCAGCCAGATTTTACGTATAAAACAAAAATAAAAAATATATTTTATAAGTGTGAAACCTCTTATTTTATGTGTAAAAAGTTTGAATATTTTAAATAAATTTTTCTATGAAAAAAAAATTATTGAAAATTATTGCTGAGATCGTAGAGTGATCCCTTAATTCTATCTTTTGGGTATTAAAAATTGTCACTCTTCATTTCTTGTAATGTATTTATAAATTTAATGGTTATAAAACAAATTATGTAACTTAAAATGATTATGAATGGTGAATAAATAATAGGTTATTATATAATATCGACTCCCGGTAGAAAGAGTATTGAGTTTAAAAATTTAAATGGCGAGAATTATAGTTCAGCGTTTGCGGCGGAAAGAACCTCTATTAAGCGTTTTAAAGATTATCATAATTCAAAGGTTCGCGGCGAAGATTATAGCACAACAATATATAATATATGATATATAATGTATAATATATATGTATGTATGTTATTTCATATAATTTGAACCACTGCTATAATCATAGTATACTTTTTTAAACATTTGTACGAATAATACTACTTACTTACAATTAAACTCTCAAATTTAAATGATATGTACTTATCAATCTTACACCTCGGAAACATTCTAAATCACACGTTAATAACACACACATCAATCAAAACTCTAAAATGAAAATTAAACAATGAATTCCCACCGTAAATCCTCGACCACCTCAAAAATGATGCATCTCGTTAACAACATCTGTCGCACTCGCGCAGTGCGCCAATTCGTAGACGGACGAGCGCCACACGCGATGAGTCATCGCTGCCGCGCCAAAGTCAAGCTTAAACCCGATTCCCGGAAAGTTCGGCGTAAGCGCGCGCGTTTCATCTGTGTAAATCCGCAAGCACGCGTACGGAGATCGTATTGTATATATATAGGCGAATATTCGCTCGTATTTTCTCTGGCGCCTCGTCAAATCGGCGCCGCACGGTAAATAAATAAATGTCGGTGTCAATCGCGCCCGCACCGAGAATCGAGAGGCGGATCTGCACTCGTCTGACCTACTTGTATTATGCGTAGTGGGAATCTCGTAAATTGAGAAAGATGTGGTATTTTGTTTTTGAATGGAGAGTGATTTCAGTGTTGCGATATATAGGACGGGTATCTTATGAACGAGAAATTGCATTTTGGTGGAGTACATAGATTCAAATATATATGAAGAATTTCAGATTTATATGAAGGAGATGCACCTGCAAGGGTGATTTTGAGCATAGGATACCATTTAATGTTCTACGCAGGCCGTTTAAGTAGGAAAAAAATTTCTAAAAACGATTTTGGTCTTAATTTTTGTAGTATCAGTATTCACAAATTATTTAGGGGATTCCCTCGTATTCTGTGATTTCACATATTACTTATTATTATAAAATTGATATAAAACAGAAAAAGTTCAATTTTTGGCTTGTCATCGAATAGATTCTATACTTAAAAAATATTTCATTTCGCGTCATCTTCCTGGTATTTCATTGAAGCTCTGAATTCGTATAACGTTAAATACCTTTAAAATTTAGTTAGAACTAGGTACGAAAATTAATATATATATTATTGTTGGTAGTAATATAGTGCAACACTTGTTTTTAATGTTAATACTTTCAAAGTTTATAGAGAAAGTAAGTAAAAAAATAAAGAGGGCATCAAATAAGTCTCATCTTACTGGCAATCGAAAAGAAGTAAAAATCGTTATTATAGAAAACATTAGTAAGTTTAAAATTTTAAATGGTTATTAACCGATTAATGTTCTGATTATATAAGGTATGTACAGAAACGCTGAATTCGATTGGTTAACTGGAAAAAAAGATTTATTTTATCGTCTCATCTTCCTGACATAAATTAACAAGTTTTTATTTTATACAAAAACAACTTAATTTTTAACATCAAAGGTAGACTAATCGAGTGTCTAATAAATCTCTAGATCACTAGATCATTGATGCCATTAACATTGAAGTTTTTTTCAGTAGATGAGAGTATCTAATTAATAAAATTGTACTAATTGAATAACAATTTCCACTAGTTACCGATTCTAAAGTTGATGATTCTTTTGAAGTAATTGTTTTTTATATTTAATATTTAGATGCAGCAGATCGATTGTTACGGCGACAATAAAGTTGTCGAGATTATTTTATACATACATCAGGATATCTTGACTAAAGTCAAATACCAGGTTGCCGACGACAGAAGTAACTAACGGAGTTAACTTTAATAGAGTTAACGCATTATTTTAGCTTTCGCACTTTAAAATATGCTACTATAAACTTAGATTTGCCTGCAATTTCGTAAAAAATATAATAATTATTATTGTAATTTTATAGAAAAATATGTTTTATTTTACAATTTTTAGCCGCCATATTATGTCGACCATTTTGAAATCTTAACTTATTAGAATACTATAGATGTAAAAGTTATCCATTAATTATTTTAACTATGAAAGAAAAAAATATGAAATTGTCCCTGGTAAAGTTGTACACTGTACTCAGAATCACCCATAAATACGCTATTTTTATATTTATTAGTAATTAATACAAACAAAAATAATACTTTATTATTCAATAAAAATTAAATGTCGAAAGCGTGTAACTGGTATTAGGGTACAAACGCTTACAATCGTCAACATTTCACTATCATTTTTGGATTTTACATTTTACATTTTTGTGCCTTCGCATATCACTGTATAGTATTCAAATTTATATATCTTATGAATCAAAATTTGATGTGAGTACATAAAGGCTTAGCCATCCAGTAGAAATACGTCTTCTGTAAACAAGTAGTATCAAACACGAGTAGTCAGCCATGAATATACGGTTATAATATTAATTGGAATTTAATTACTTTTTCTTTCATTTTAATTTATCCTTATATTGCTTTTCAGATATTTTCATTTATAGTACATTTACTTTATTTTATTGTCAATATGCAAATTCCACTATGCTAAATGACACTATGCAACTTTTTATAAAAACACTGACGTCTTTGAAATTTCCATAAATATTCTTTCAACATTATACTTTTGATCTGTGTAAAGAAAATATGGGGTCAACGACAAAATTATTGAAGAGACTAAGCTTGCATAAAGTCACTTCTAATACATAACCTGATGGAATGAAACCGTTTATCACTTCTTACTAATACATCAAAATATATTTATGAATAAACAGAATATGTAATTGAAGATTCTTTTTATGCAGAATCTAATGACATAATCATAATTATGTGTTAACGACCAAATAAACAAGATATTGTTGATGAACGCTGTAAATGTACTTCTGCGCATGCGCATCCGGAGCTAAGTCGACAAATTGGCTTTCTTTTGTGTATTAACATAATGATTTTTTGTTACTAACTTTCAGAAGTAGTTCACAATGCTTTAGAATTAAATTTGAATAATATAATTGGACCAAAATAAAAGTCAAACGTTAAACCCCCATGGCGACCTCGCTTGATACGTTACCCACCGCGGAAGCCACCGATTTATATAAATATATAAAAAACCAAAACACAATGGTGAGAGAATCAAACTCTTTTATACGGGCAGACAGTGATTTTCTTCAAATAATAAATAAAATTACAACTTGAGTCCTGTTTTACAGACTGAAAGTTTCCTACAGGATATTACTCATCAAAAGAAACCTTTTATTTACTGTAAGACTAATAAATGAAGTGTTTATTTCCAAATGAATGTCTATCTAATTTACTGTAATGGCGATATTCGCATGGCATAGTGTCTGAATATGAACCTTAAGATAAAACTGAAATATTTTGCGAAGTAAAATTATTTAAACATTGAAAAAACTATTGTAAATTAATACAGTAATTATATATAATTGTATATAACATTCATAATTAAGTCGAGTAAATAAACGAAATCACAATAAATTATTTTAATGTAATTTATGAACGACTAACATATTAAGAATTATGAAATTATAATTAGACAAAATAATTAACTAAATTTCTTTGATGTGACATATAACCTTCTCTTAACCTCTATGGAAGTTAACGTTTTATTCGCAAAATATTTAATTTTTCTCTTAAGGTTCATAGTCGGACACTATGTCTTGCGAATGTCGCTCTTACGGTAAATTAGATAGACATTCTTTTGGAAAAAAACAATTCATTTATATTAGTCTTACATTAAATAAAAGGCTTCTTTTGATGAGTAATATCCCTTAGAAAAATTTGAGTATGTAAAACAGGACTCAAGTTTAATTTTATTTATTATTTGAAGAAAATCACTGTCTGCCTATATAAAAGCGTTTGATTCACTCACAATTGTGTTTCGATTTTTTCGCCATGAAATGGCGCTGAGGTCTACGCGCACACAGCGTATAAAGTTGGATTGTGGTGATTTTCTGAATATCATAACTAACGTAATTTTATACTTTTATTTTATATTATAATATAGAGTGTATTTAAAATCTAAATTTAAATAATACCTATAATCTCATTTTTTACAATAAAATACTTCTCCAGTAACAGTTACTGAGAAAATGTAGGTAACCTATGCTAAATAAAAGTATTATCTTAACAGAAGAAATATTATGCTTGAAAATTATGAAGTTGCTATAATAAGTAATTTATATTTCTAACATCTATTGCCTTGTTATTCAATAATTTTTGCGCATTACGAATAAATAAATAATTAAAATATACGCGTAAGACGATTTTACGCATTTTTCTATGCTTCTAATATACATCGTAAGAATATCAACACCCCCCATCCTTACCCCCTCAAAATCTTACGTAATTTATGGACGGCCACTAAGAGAACGCAGTAAATTATTCTATTTCGCGGTCTCACCTTAATCTTAAGCTCGCTCAACTAGTCTAAATTTGTGCAGCCTCTAATCTATATATCACGCATGCAATACACATTAAGTAAAAAACCAGCACTTTCTTCAAATTCCATTCATCTCTCCAGCAGCGCAGCCCCCAAACAATCAAACAAAATCGCCTCCGTCCCTTACCTTCTCGTAGAGCCAGAACGCGCTCTTCTCGCCCACACTCAGTCCCGACTTGGTCCAGTCCTTAAAACCCTTAAAGTGGGCGAACATGAAGCCCCGGTCCTTATCGCTCGTGTAGACGATGGTCGGCTGGCCGGACACGGGCGTCAAGGGCACCGGGGTCTGACCGTAAGGCGTCGTCACGTAGCCCATGGGCGTCTGGGGATAGTGGCCGGGGAACTGGCCCGGCACCGGCAGCTTGATCTTCGGCCGCGGTGGCATCTGCTTGCGTGGTTTCTTCGGCGAGGCCGACATTTTGCCCGATTGGCGGATTGTTCTTGAGGTGAGCTGGGCTTTTCGATTGGGTTTTTAGAGCGTTCGGGGGTTCGAGAGGTCAGCGATACGATGAGCCGATGAAGCTGGAGTGAAGCGATGCTGCTGGTGTGGGTGGTGGTGCTGGGGGTTGTACCGACGATGGGATGCACATCTTTTGCACTCGCGCACTTGAGGTCGAATAGAGACGCCTCGAGAGTTTCTTTCTTTTTTGCTTTGACTTTTATTAGATGCTTTTAGGATTCTGGAAATTGTATTCGCGAGCTCAGTACTTTGGAGAGACAACTTCAAGTACAATGTGAATGTGTTATATGCGATTTTACGCACCTATTTCGGTGTGTAAAATGATACTATTCGATACAATGTGCGTGAAAATTGAATTTATGCACTGCTTGAAAGTGGGTAAAATAAAAAATTGAAAGAATTTCAAATCCATCCAAAAATATATAAATGTCGATTTTTTGAGAAGCAAAATTTTAAAAATGTCGCAATTATAGAAAAGCAAAATTTTGAAAAAATCGCATAAATAATTGTACAAAATCTAAAAATTTGAAAAAATTGTACAAATTTAAAAAAAAATTTTAAAATATACAAAATTTAAATATTAAAAAATTTAGAAAAAATCGATACTATTTAAAAAATTTGAAAATTTGATAAAATATAAAAAATATTGAAAAAAAATTTAAGAAAAGCAATGAATTTTTTTAAATTTAATATTTTTATATAATTGTTTTAAATGATTTAAAAGTATATTTTTTAGGGAGGCGGCACCCCTGGATCGGGTCCTATTCTCTCTACTCCCTCCCTCCAAACCCTTCACCCCATCCCTTCTGCCCCTGAATACCGTCCTTTACTCGTACAGTCACATTATCCCAAAATAAATATAATACATTGGACGGTTGAGGAGGTACATTATGCAGTACTTTATAGTGTCGAATTTTACGCACACTAGTGCAAAAAATAGCGTATGCAACTCGTGCGTACGTTTTACACACTCGTGCGATCGTGCGGCACTAGTTCGTCGGCTTCACCGTTCGCACTTGTTGCGTAATATACTATTTTGTTGTACAGTCGTACGTTAAATAATATATTAGTACCAAAAAAGTTAATTTCATTAGAATCAAGAAATAGCTAACTAAAAATTTACTGATAATTTAAGTATCGAAAGATATTCCATTCTAACTATTATAAAATTATACTTACATACTAAACATATAAATCTTATAGTATTTCTACTTTTGCTACTTTTATTTTAAAATTTGCTTATCATATAAAAACTTTTACTTATACAAGAGCATTTTTATTATTTATCTATGTAGGTACAATTATTATTACTGACAAGAATATGGTTAGGGATGCGGGTCGTGAATTTTCATAAAACTTTAAGCATCTTTTTATGCACCTAAAAATGAAGCTCAGCATCCATAGTTTTTATTGAATAACCCTAGATCGCGAGATATAATTAAAAGTATTAACATTAACAATATATATTTGACTATACGATATTTTAACATTAAGTATATGAGCAATGTTAATGTTTTTAGTTAAAAATGTCATAAAAATCCAGAACCTGCATCCATAGCCATGTCCTTGTGAATAACAATAAACAAAATTCCTTAATATTAGTAAACAAGTACAGTTCTCGTACTCGTTATAACCAAGTTCTAAGGTAAAACGTAATAATTTGACAAAGCTTTTTATAATTCATAGGATTCTAAATGTCACATATTTTAGTAGACAGATATAAATCAAAAGTGATATACATCTAAAGCAGTACAGTTTATGTTAAATAACTTTGCTGTTTATGTGTGCTATATTATTTCAAGTATTTGAGTATAAATGTCAAGCCATAATTTTGAATAAATAATACTAACGCATTACACTTTCTACTGAATACAAAAAGCATAACAATAACTCACATTTGCACCAACTGAAAATTGATATTAAAGTAGTTTCTAAAATTACAAAGTACAAACACCTAGTTAAAATATTTCATCGAAAGTTAAAAGAATTTCATTCGTTATTTTTAATGCCTAATAATAAATTGATGTATTCCTTGCTACATTCTCAGCAATAGAAAATAGGCAATAGTAATTTAAAAGTTATCGACTACTAAAACTTGTTCTTTTATGAACAAATAGAATATGTGCAGCCTGATACAAGATGGTGCATATTAAAACATAAAAGGTCAAGGGACATAACATTATTTTTAAATAAAATTTCATTTGTAACTTCAACACATTTTGAATCAGAATGCTAATCTCTCACGAAAGTTAAACTTTATATTCATAACTGACAAGATAAAACTTCAATCGAGCATACCTGAAATAAATCTATATATAACAAAACTATCAAAAATCTAAAAACGACTTGCAAACACTTAGCGCATAGTATCATATAACATCATTAAGTTTCTGACACATATTTCGTTACGCTTCACTTGATTACGCAAAACTCTTAACGTCCACCAAACTCCAATACAATTAAAAAGTTAAATATGTGGTAGATGCTTCTATGCACAGACACTGCAATTTCGCGACCTCGTTCGCGAGCTTTAACCCATCTCTTCAAGAAACCCTCATAAAGTGAAGAGCAGTGTAACAGTATAACGCATATTTCAATAGTGTATGTATACAAACCCATAGAGTGCGGTTACTCTTACAGTATGAACACTCACAAGTATTATATTAGGCGTTCACCGCTAATTAGGAGTACTTTATATGCTCAATTAGATGCATGCTATAGTTACATCAGATATACCTCAGCTTAGTTATTTCCTGAAGCACATACGATAATAATCTAAAACACATGTCCAATGTACAAGCTACTAGCATTCCGATTATACGATTTTGTGATATACTTATATGAGTTAAAATAAATATTCTTAATAAACATACTATTTTATTATAACTTTTAAATATATTTCAAATATAATTATTATTAGCATTTAAATACAAAATATTACTAAAAACTAGACACGGAAAAAACGCTAGAGCATAAAGTACCTCGTTAATATTTGGAGCATATTTTACCTTTTTGAAAGTAATATTCACTTGGACGATATGTAAAAAACATTAATTAAGTTGAAATTAATAATTAAATCTTAATTCATTAACCGATTCACAGCAAAAAAATTTACTACAACAAATCGCTAAGATGATTTTCATTATGTATAATTCTTCATCACGCGTAAAGTTTACGTTTGGATTACGGTATTTTTTCATAGATAATCCTTACAAGGAGAGTACACGGAGTCCGAATCACAGATTTGGATGAAACTTCGGGTATCATCTACTAGTACCAAAAAGTGAAGCCCGATGCCCATAGTTTTATCAAATGGGCCTTTGTTCAGCAGATTGCGCCTACTTCATTAACATTGATAATAAATATATATATATATGGACTTGTCGTTTTTTCGGGAATCAACTAAATTATTTTTTGAAAACCATACACTATAATTTATATTGGAAAACCCACAGAACTTTTAACGGTTTGTGTAAGTTTTTTTTATCATCTACTAAAAGCTGTCATTCGGTTTCCCGATGAGGCATATGACTGAACCAAGGTTTACATTTTTTGTTTCGGTATCAAGATATTTTTATAAGAATACATCAAACGGCGCAGTTAATATTTCCATAAGACTACGGAAGAAAAGTACCATTTTTGAAAAAAGACTAAATTTGAGTCTTAAAGAAATATTAACTGCGCCGTTTGACGTAGGTACCCTTATTAAAATATCAGGACGGATTTCTTGACATGAAAGCAAAAAACGTAAGCCTTCGGTCAGTTATGTGCCTAATTAGAAAACCAAATTATAGCTGTTTGAAAATGACAATCAATTAATAACAAAAGTGAAAAGTTTTGTGAATTTTCCCATACAATAAAATTTATTTACGTACAAATATTAAATAAAATCACTGATACACGCTCTAATCGATCTACATAATGATATACTTAATTCGTTGGTCAGGCAAAGATTTTCTTAAATGAACTTAAGCCGTTATGAAAAGGGGCTACTTATAACGGTGAAATCTAGTGTAAACCCAAAATTGAAAATAATGGACATAAGTCGTTTTTCCGATTCACCACAGATATATATCTTAGTTTTAACACTGCGTATATTATGAGCAATACTAATGGTTTTAGTTCGATTTAAGGTTCCAGAGCCGATTAGATACATCTGTGCTTATTGGGTTTCATTTTTAGGTTCGAGAAAACGATTCCGAAAGTTTCATCAAAATCCGTGACCCGGACCTCGTTGTAAGATAATCTTTTGGAAAACTTTAAAAACTTAATTTTACTATTTTCATTTATCAATTTAGATAATTAAATTTAACAATAACTGATTAATTTCTTTAAGATAGCTTTCTGGTCATTTTTGGCCGAAAAATTGAAAAAGAATTTATTGCAGAAATTTATTGCAGTGCTCTTTACTCGTAAATAGAAAACATACAAGAAGTCCCAGCACAAGAAAACATTTTTGTTATAGTGAAAGTAATACATTGAAAATAAAGTTTTATTGTTTTTACGCTTTTTTACCAAATAGAATGAAGTCTTGAAAGTTTAGTATATTTATAATTAATTATTGTTTACCTAATATAGAGTACCTGATATTGTACCAAATGTATTTGATACATGAAAGATTTAAAGAATTTTAATAAATGTTATGCAAGGATGCAATACGTAATATATCACAATTTTAGTCTTGTTTTTACAAAAGCTCGATTTTCTCAGCTTCAAGTTTTCCAGTATACCAAAGTTGATTTGCGTCAACAAATTCAGTGAATCATTTTGAATCATTTTATCAAATATTGTTTGATGTATTTCGAACAAAAGTTAGCATTTTTTAATGTATTTTTATTGAATTGCTAATGACATATAATGATATTAACCTTTAAAAAATCATGAAAATATGACATTCATTTATGATTTCAATACCATCACGGACCCAGTTCCTGATCAGTTAAGGCACGTCGTCACGTTATTTGCTGTGTCAAATCGTAAAAATGAGGTATTCATGGTAAATGAAATTTCTAGTAACAAATATAACTCTTAATCTTTAACATAAAATTAAAAAATACATATATAATCAAAATTAAGTTAAATATAAAGACTGAAAGGAAAAAAGCAGTGGGAGCAAGTCCTGATCACTTAAGATTTGTATGGGAGTAGTTTCTAATCATATCAAGACCCAATTCCTGATCACGTATATTATTGACACATAAGTATTTTATATGATAAACAAAAACTTATTAAGCAATACTAATACAGTAGATATACTAAATATATAACATTTTTCGGTTGTGTGATTATAAATGTGAAACTTAGGCGAGGTAAAAGTGTTTGGTTATGCATGCTCTGTCGACTCATGTCCGAGTATATGCACTTTATATTAGCCTATAAAGTACATATAGTGTTGTGATTTATTTTCATGTTTTGTACGACTTTTGTCTGATAAATTATTTACGTATGGATTAAAACTAGTTATATAGAATTGTGTTGTTATAAATATTTGTGTATTTTAAGATTTTTAAATACACATATAACATGTTATTAATACTGATCAGAAATTGGGTAAGCGATAAGAATATGGACCCTATTTCTAATCACACGTTTTATCTTATACAAATAATATTTTATATGAATGTTTTATGTGATTTATACAAATAAATTGTTAAATAACTTAATTACATAAGTTTTTCTACGATTTGTTACAAAATTTTAAAGAAATGATGTAATTTTCTTTGCATGATCACTTGTAGTCGACTGGAGTAAGATGATATCAATCATGACGTTGCCAATAACGTCTAACTTTAACATTTTTGATCTTAAAAATGTATTTTACTAGTGACTTTTAAAGTTTTTATATATGACTGTGAAATAGTTTACTATTACTAATTATTTTTTAAAACAAATTTTGTATACATTAAAGTCAAAATAAAAATAAATGTAATCAAATGATCAGCAACTGGATACGTATCAGGAACTGGGACTTAAAAGTATAATAAATGCTAACTTATTTTCTTTTTGATGTCTAGAATAATGATAAATTTTCCTAAATCTGTTCGATAAATATCTTGATGCAAACCAACTTTACAAAACCTATCTTATTCTGATCTAAAAATGACTAATGTGTGCATATTGTAGAATCTAGAAGGGTAGAAAATCTGAAACATTCTGGGAAACATACTTTTTATATTACGAATATTAGGTAATTTATTCAGATTCTAATCGTGGACTGAACAAAAACTTTGGAAAATCACCAAAAAGCCACCTTAAAAATAATCAGGTCAAAAGTTACTGACAAAATATCTTTAACGGGTGTCTATAATGCACGACTCTTCCCAAAACTTGCAGCCAACATAAAAACAGACTCTGCACTCGTAAACATACAAAGTCCAGCATATGACGAAAGCGTCGACGAGCCGTATACTCGCACAGTTATACAGTCAGAGCTCGCCGCGAGAAAGACGAGCGCCCGTAACGGTCGGCGTGATTAACGTCCACCCCTGCTTAGTAGGTACCTACTCCTTTATCTCTCTCTCTCTCTCTCTCTCTCTCTCTCTCTCTCTCTCTCTCTCTCTCTCTCTCTTTCTCTCTCTCTCTCTGTCCCTTCTTTATAGATTATTCAACACCCGAGAGGCATTGTCTCTCGCTCTTTCGCAGTCGCAATTTTACGAGCGAGCCGCGAAGCGCCGCGAGTTTATAAATACTATAGGCGACCCCGCGCACAACCACTTGGCCGATCTCTCTCCTCCGCCTCCACGCATAGCGCGCGGCGAGGCATGTATACATTTACAAAACGATGTCGCCGCCGCGTGACGGTGAGTTCTGCGTGTATGTATGTGTGAACGTGGATTTGGGTTTGGATTTACGAGGGGCGATTCGTTGCGCCGCGTTAAAGTCGTGGCGTGGAGAGGATGCGCGCTCGAGATGAGAGAGGAGGCGGCGCGCGGTCGCGTTGACGGAGCAATTAGAAATAGATTATAATGGAGATCGATATTGGGAAAGGATGTTTTGATAGGTTCATTTTGACCGAGCGAATTTTCGGGATTTATAATAGATTGGAATGTAGTATTTTGGGAGTATCTAGGAATGCGAGAGCAGTGAACTTTGTGGGGAATTTTGCTGGGACAAGAGGTGTTTTCGCAAATCTGTGCTAAAGCAATTAATACAAATAATACAAATTTTTGATAAATTGAAGTATACGCGAATACCACGACAAACTCTTTAATATTGAGATTTCGGTTTTATTTATTTTCTAGATAATATATAGGAATATTTAATGTATTAAGTTGCATCAAGTGTATAAGCCGCGCAAGGTGATGGAACCAAATCTGTATGAAACTTTCAACTGTCAGGAAAGTTTGCTTACTTTTTTTTCATTTACTACTTGAATTTTATACTGCAATACGCATAAGATTTGCTCTAGGTATTTGTAACTTCTTATTAAATAGTGAGCATATTTTAATATATTTTAATTTTTAACTTCTCACTCAATGGGAGGTTCTGCAATGTGTACTTAATATTTCAAATTGATTTGTGTATGATAATACATGTATTTCATGTACTAGCAGTATTCAAATCTCTCTTTGGTGGATTATTCCATCAAATATAGTAATATGCTCAAAATTCTACAATCAATTCTTTTTTTTAAACTTCCGCACCGTTTCTATTATTCCAGAATCAATATACCCTAAAAATGTTAAAGGCTTAGGATTTTAGGCTCAAAGATATACTAGGTATTTTTGTATTGATTAATTTTTTATTGAAATTTGTAAATAGGTACTGAAAGGTGATGGATCACTCAATTTTAATAGTTCGCGAAAGCATACCTATGGTGAATTTTAGTAATCTCGTGATAACAAATCATAATTCGTGAAAATACTTATTATAGTGAAATTAGTGAAACAAATAAAAGCTTTTAGTTTAGAGAACATTTGACTTTCACTAACTAACATGCATTAGACTTCATACTGTTTGCAAAAAGTTTTAAAAAATTAATAGAATATTCAATGAATTAGTAAAAATTATCAGTGAACTACACAATTTTTCTAAAACAAAATAAAAGCCGATAACTTTATTTTAACAGAGGGGTCTTCATTGATTTTTTACCAAAAAATCGAAAGAAAATTTATTACATATTTTTTATGTTTATAGATTTATTATGTTTTATGAACATTTTGAGACCTGGATATGAAAATTCTTAGTTATACCAAAGTTATAGTTAGTTGAATGAAACACTTTAAATTGGATAGTATTATACCAACTTAGAACTTTAAACGCGTGTTTCTCGAAACTTACTTTTCTTACTTCAAAAAGTTCCTTGCGCAACCCATGACCATGGATATTTTTGCAACTTCCGGAAAATATCGGCTAAAGTATTTTGAAAAGAAGTATACAGGATATATATATAAATATATATATATATATCTACTATCAACATTAATGAAATACGCTGTATCTACCGTACGAAGACCGATTGGATAAAACTACGGGTATTAGGCTTCATTTTCAGGAACAAGAAAACGATCCCCAACGTTTCATCAGCATTAAGAAAACAATCAATGCTTCTATCGAATCCTCATAATGAGAACCAGTGCTTATTCTCTATCCTACAATCGCACGTACATCACGACCTTTGATGTCAGAAATTCGCTCGGCAACTGGTCGAACGAATAAAATGACAGGCTGCGATAGAAGCAGAGAAACGTAAAAGCGCGTGTGCTCGTCGTCTCCCCTCAATTTTTCCTTCACAGTTTAAAGGAGAAGAGAGGAAAAGGATCTCTCGTCCCTTTTATTTTTGCGTCCGCATCCTTCATTTCGCGTGCGCGCGCAGATCTAAGGTGTATAATGAAGGAAATGGAACGGTTTTTACTTTTTTCTTTTCGCTGCTAGCGGCAGGCGTCGGCTATAATAAAGGGATTGGATCTTGAGAATGATGGGAGGGAAATTGAAGAGTCTTGGCAGCTCGAGTGGTTGCGAATGAACTTGCGAAGAGGAACTGGGCAAGCAGTTGTTTTTTTTTCTATTTGTGATTGAAAGGGGATGATTGCGAGAATATTTAATTTACGCGCATGCTAAACTTAATCGAATCAGATGTTTACTCTTCCTGAGAGAAAATCTAAGTTGTTTTACAATAGCTTACAGAACATTTATTTGAATAATGAGTGCAATTTATTTCTTTATTGATGAGAATTCTCTTGAAAAGGCTGGTCAAATTTTCTCTCAAGAAAGTCAACATTTGTCTCGCTCAATTTTAGCGTGTCAGGAAAAGCTATTGCTTTAGTAGGATTAAAAAAGTTTTTGAAATGTGATCCAAACTTTAAAAGGTGTGACGGGGCTGCATCTCTGTTTCATTCCATACTCAACACAAAGCGACTGCCACTTTAATGCGAACCCATTAAATTATACGAAGCAAACAGAGTCAGTGCTTTGGAAGTGATAAGTTGTACGATTTAAAGCACTTAGGTATACGATTGTAGTAGAACGAAGTCTTAATCCACTCTAGTAAATTGTTCTAATGAAGTTTTCGATTTGGTAAGGCGAAAAGTGAAGAAAATTATACAAGCAGTCATTTTGTAATATATATAACTGTAACGTCAACATAGAATGTTTTGATAAAAAATGGTTATCCTATTTTATTTATGTGCATACGTTCATATATAAAATTATATTTCTAATCGTACGAAATATTTCAAGTCAGATGGCAATTACTGGCTGCTAACTTATTAATGGCTAAGGCTTGAAGAAAATGCGACCTCGAGAAGCTTCAGTTGGTGAATCCGCGTTCTGAATTTGACAGCTGGATATACTGGATTTATTTTGATTTATTTGACGGTTTCTGTAAAGATTTGATCGACTTTTTTACTTATAGTCCTATAATCTATCAAACTGCAAGCTATAGCAGCTGTAATAATTTATTATACGACTTGCACTGAAACTTCAAAATCAGTATGAGAAATAATCATTCTAGTTCTTAAAATAGAACAGTTATGAATGATGAGTTTTTCATCTGTGTATTTTGATTCCTTAATTCATAACGTTTATGCTGAATCATAAACACTTGGCAATCATCTATTTTTACTAATAAAATCCAATGGGTTAAACCCATTAAAAATGATTTTTCTGGACTTTTGCCAATACACAAAAAATATGAATACAAAATTCCAATATAATTTGTTGTTTTATCAAGAAGTTTTTAAATCTGCTATCGACACTCATTCAAACATCTAAAAAGTCATCTTAACTAAATAAAATCTCAATACCTTATTATTTACATTTAAATTGAAAACTGACAAGAATTACGATGTTGTATAATTTTATTTTATTACATATTTTGGTAGGTTATTTCTTTTTTAATTAAACTAAAATTTAAGCAGAAAAAGCAGTTCAATATTTGTATTTTTATGCCACATAACATTGTTCTATATCTATAGTATATTAGAAGTTCAAAAACTTTAGAATTTATTATTTTCGGTTTTCGCTTAAGAATTTAGTTTTTCATTTTTACAGAGTACCCTAATCTCTGATCAAGCTCCACAATGCAAACTCGCGAAAAATTCAACCCTCTGCAGATCAACCGAGAAAACGCTTCATCTAAACGAGTTCTAAAAATCAAGGTCCAATGCTCAGTTCGTCCCTCAAAATTGAGTTTGCGTCCCCATACATACTATCTGCTCCCTGCGGACGGACTCTCGACGCGTCACGTGGTCGCTCGCACATAGTCCGTCGAAGCTCCGCATGCGGCACGCGCGCGCGCGAATTCGCCCCCCTCTGCAAGCAGAGTCGCGTCGTCCTCCTCCGCGTGGCACTCCTGACACAGAATTCGTGCTCCTACTTCGTGTTCCTCCTGACTTTTTTATGCGAGAGTTAGTTGGGAGCTTTGTAGGGCAGCGAATTGAGAGTTATTGGCGAAATTCTTGGAATGGGATTGCTCTTACTGTGGTTTTACGTTAATTTGTTTTATTAGTAGGAGTGTAATTTCATTGCTTTTATGAGGTATAGAATAAAAATTTAAAAAGAATAATTTAATATTGGATTTTTGTTGTATTATCTGTGGTATACATTTATAAACCACAGTGCGAATTGAACGAGAATCCAGGGAGTGTGAGATGTATGGTAAAAGTTATAATTTTTCATGATTCATTATCAAGAATCACATACAACTAATTTGATGATTAAGTATGATAAATTTTACTATACTTTTCCAGGTTCGGGGGTCACCATGAATTTCATGGTAATTTCCGCGAAAAAAATTTCTTTACGTATTATTTCTGGTAAATTTTAAAGAGGTAAATTTTAACAATGATTAATCGCAGTTGTAATTAAATATACACTTATTCTATTGTTAAAATTATTGCTTTGGTTTATTTAACGAAAGATAATTTTAATGTTAATAAGTATATGCAAACTATATTATTAATTTTTTCTACGTGCTTATGTGTTCGATTTTGTTCGCAAAATGTAAAATTTCGATTTACGATTTATTGCGAAGCGAAGAACTGTACACATCGTTTCTCGACCATAAACCAAACACTTGAGACCCACACCTCAATAAAACGTTACGAGCTTCTAGCAAAAGAGTTCGGACATATTGCTATATCCTCAATCTTTGTAGCGAAAAGATTCTGACAGAAACTTCTTCTATTAAATAAAAATCACGTTATTTACGCAACTAAAAAGTTATATGTAAATTCATCGCGAATACAAAAAAGTTTAAATACAATATGATTTTATTACATCAAAATTATAACATTAAGCGTTATAATTTAGTATCGTTCAAGTTCATTCGGTTCATTTTAAAATTTTTAGTAACAGTTATTTTTAATCATGAATCGACCATGCGGATTATGTACATATACTACATTTTTGTTACAACTTACACTTTGTTAAAAATAAATTTGACGTTTATAGATTTTTATACAATCCTTTTCTTCTCTATAAATACAGTTTTAAATTTTCTAAAATGTGTTATTTTAGAAACTCTTGAACTGCTACAGCATCATATAAGAATGTTACGATCCTTAGACATTATCAATACGATATCTTGTTTCATTTTGAACAAATTTGACACTAACCACCACAAGTAAAAATGATAAGAAACGTGAAAGATCCACTCAGAAAACTAAAATTTTCACGTAAGACACTAGTCAGGTGCGCCATCACCAACACGTTTCAAAAGTAAACCAGTTTTAATTACTCTGTGCTTGCGGGGTGGCGCCTATCGCAGCCAATGATAAATTAGATCACAAAAGTTCTTCGCTCTTCGCCAAATTCCGGCACGACTTAATTTTCTTTCTAAATTCCCTCGGCACTTGGACGAAAGTTATCCCGCTGCGACGCCCGCCGCGACTATTCGCAGCACGTAACCGGCTTACGCTGTGCTGGAGAAAGAAACCACGGGAAAGACTATTGTTTCTATCTCGAGGAGAGCACACAAAAAATTTGGTTCGATAAGAAGGATTCAATATAACAAACAATTTTTTAGATTGTCTGTGTTGTGAAGGTTGTGATAATTGTATACAGTAATCCATGTTAAAAGCTAGTATTTCACTTAAAGTCGATAATCAGAAAAAATTTTATGGTTTTTGGTAGTTGCAAATAATAAATTAAGATTTGTAAATATATTGAAATTCCAAAAAAACAATGAAATATTTTTTATTATTCATTCTATTAGAATTTTGCATAAAAAATAAGAAATAACAATTATTTTGAAGTGCATTAGGTAAAACAACCAAAAATAATAAGACCGTTTTATTTGGCAAAAATAATAAGTTAAATATTTATAAGTGTTGAAAGATTCTATATTTTCAATACATATTTCGCAACGTTACGACGTGATGTCAAGATGATATGTCAAAAGTGTACCATCGTGATCTCAGGCGAATTGCAGATTGCTATATATATATATCTACTGCAATTTTTGTTTAATTTCTGTGACTTCCCGAAATAACTACTTAAGTCTATATTTTTTTGAAAATTGAGTTTCCAATGATTTTGGTATCTATAGTAAATTTTCATATAAAAAGTCAAAAGTTACAAAAATTACTTTCGTTTTTTCATAATCTATGTTTTTCTTTTACATAGGTTAAATGGCAATTGAGAAATTCAAACCTCTGCAATATCCCAACATTTTCAACAATGGACCGAAGTGTTTTTTTCTGGAAGCTACATTTAAAAAAGAAGCTACTATAAATTATGAAATAACAGATATCTTTCGAAATCCTAATTTAATTTTAACATGACTCATATTATTGATTTAAGTGTTTTCTATCGATGCACTAAGCTGATGATTGAAAACATAAGTTGTACGATTAATTATTATACTGTTTAAATAAAATACTAACTTTTGACAAAGATCATATTGTCAATGCAACCTTAAAATAAAAGTTTTTAAATTTACGTCAGCAAAGTTGCAAAGTTAGTGTTCTGCACAAAAGTATCTTTAATAAAAATGCTCTATTTTACAGTAAAAGTTTTTGCCTTTTCTCGCGTGTTAATATTTAAATTGAAAAGAGGAAAGAGTGCGGAAAATTTTTTGTAACAGCTGTGTACACATAATTCAATCGAAAACCTCCCTTCACAGTAATATTTTATTAAAAACATGATAGCAAATGCAAGATTTCAGTTCCCTGTATTATGCGTATTTTTCTAACTCCCACGCATGACAGAAAAAGAAAAGACCCAATGACGCACGCACTACCAGTATCATAACCCAATAATAACCCCGTTCAACCTTGCACGAATAACCCTCAGCTATGCCGTATAAGTGTATACATTACATAAAAAATGTCGTCTTCACACTTAAACTGGCAACCTACGATTGCCAATCGTGGAGCACACTACGTCGATTTATGCGACGAATGGATGCACTGGAGAACGAGACACTTTGTCGCGCGGTGCGCGCACTGATGTGTTAACACGTGTGTCGCGGCGGCTCGTGCAGCGCCGGTTATTCGGAGCAGCGTCGCGCGACGGCCTTTCGCAGCGGCGTCGCGACGTCAACTGAATATAAGAGGAGCGAGCACGCCGCGCGCAGGCGAAGCGTCGACTCGTCTCGCGGCCGCAGCATCGCGCGCGCATGGTACGAGTATCTAATAGCGTGGATCCGATCCTGCACGCGTATATGATATATGTCGCACCCGCTCAGAACAAGACTACGACAACCTCTGAATTCTATGGGTATTTCGGGAAAGTCTATTTTCATTATTGTATTATGGTTTCTCAACCTTTTTAAACCACTTTTTGAAGTGCAGGAAGAACTTTCATTTTTGTGTGAGCTATTTTGTGTGCAAGAAACAAGTTGAAAAATGTTGAGTTGTCATGATCTTGTTTCGGAGGTGCGATATGTACTGATATTTTAGTTTTCTTCCGGATATTGGATATTTTGATGTGAGGATATGCGAATGGATCTATGTGAGGATATGCGAATGGATCTATGGATTTTGTCGTGATTTACACACTTCGGAAATGCGAAAATTCTTAAGTGAAATGTTGAGTGTTATCAAATGTATGGTGTCTATTCGTACTCGTAATGACACGTTAAATAAAAACCTAGAACAAATCTACTGAAAATTACTCCTGTATCAAAAATGATGTCACTTAATTATTCGTATACACGTTACAGTAATAGCACGGTAATGCTATGGATCTGACAAGATTATTAATTGATTTGTTCTACGATAATGCGCTTGTGATTCATTTTTTTGTGGTAAAAGTCGATTGCAAAATAATAAAGACAGTCGGATTAGTCATAAAAAATGTAAATTAAGACGTTTAGCAGGTGTTACAACTATTGATAATATTTATCTCTGTTCTCTAAAAACTTAAACGAAAAAGTATCTCTATCAGTTTTTAGTACATGTCAAAAGGAGTCGAATAACCGTCAAAAAAATTTATTTTATTCATCGTGTCACCCACAATCGTGCACGCAACAAAGTTCCTTCAATAAATTTGGTCTTAACAATAGTGATTTATCGTGACCAATAGGATGTAGATTGTCACGTTCTACAATGGTAAAATTAAAAATATAATCAAATATTTATAGACAAAATTTTTTTTTGATTGCTTTTGAATACAAAAAGTTTGATGGATTCATAAAAAAGAATAATTTTTTCGGTCACACTCAGACTTGATCCCTTAAGGAGGGTCTTTCGCTAGATATAGGGCATAAAAGAAAAAATTATATGAGAATTTATAAAGGTTATGATAAAACTAGTGAAATATATTTAATAATAGTCCACAACTACATGAAAAAAAAATTGTTCCAAAAAAATAGTGACGTCACAAGTGTCAATATTGTCAATTTAAAAAATATTTAGTTGAACCCCAATTATTTTTTTATTTTTTAATCAATTTTAATGTTTCTGGGGTTATTCTTTTCTTTAAACATTTAGCTACAAAGTTAACGAAAGAAATTTATAAAATAATATATCTGTGATAAATGGAAGCAAATTGTCTATACAATTTTATAAAAATTTTATAAAAATTTCAAATAAATTAGGAAGATTTTCATACACTACACTCTAATAATCCTATACTCTCTAGTACATATTAATAGATAAATAGCAATAACTGCTATTAATGTAGCATTTACTACTAAAATAAAAGTAATTATTGCGATTGTGTTACTAAGTCCACCATTACCATATGAAATATTAATTATTACTAGACCAATTGGCTTCGTGTAGTAACGTTCTTTTATTCTAAAAATTATTTAGGAGAAAGAAAAAAGCCTATCCAAAATTTACCGCTGTAAAAGATGTAAAAGAAGGTAATTTTATGCTCTTTTTAATCAATTATAATAGATTTATCATAATATTTCTAATATACCAGAAAAATCGAAAATCTAAAACTCAAAAATCGAAAAATCGAAAAATCATTATAAAACAAAAGCAAGTTGATGAATCTTGAAATTTCTTTTGAATTTTGAATTTTCATTTTAAAACGAATAAATGAGACCTGATTGGTAAAAAATGACCACTCCGTTCTCGAGATATAAGCGAGCAAAAAAAATTTCAAAAAACACATAGACTCAATATCTCAGCAAACAGATTATCTCATGATATGAAAAGATATACAGGTCATGAGATAGTAAAAACTTAAAAAGTTACCTTTTTGTAAAGTTTCAGATAAAATGCTGTCGATTTACTTCAGTTATCGTCGGAGACAAATCAATTCTTTTTACAAAATTATTTTTTTCTCGACAAAAGAAAAAGGTCATGACTTAAAAAATTTTAGTGAACATTCTTCTCCATATTACTAATTATCGCAATTTATTACTAATTATTACTAATTACTAATCATCGCAATTTTTTTCAAAAAGTTTTCTTCTTACATTTCACAGATATAACCGTTTGAGAGAAATAACGATTTCGTGTATAACAAAACAAGAGGAATAACTTATTCAAAATTTAGAGTCGGAAAAGTTTCGTAATATTATGCTCTTTCAAATGCAAGGTGTCAAAAACCCGAAAAACTATACCTCAAAAATCGTAAAACCGCTAAACACAAAGAAGCATCGAGAAACAAAAAAAATATGTTTGAGCCGCCTTCGTTTGAGAAAAACAAAAAAAATGAGCTCTGAAATATTAAGTTTCACCGTGTATATGTAGAATAATGCTGATCTACACCCATATACACAGACGTACGCTCGCACGCACGCACACATGCACGAAACAGTAATGACTTTACATTGCTTGCTAGGGTTTACAGTTTTAGATTTATTATGTAAACATTAATATATTTAAATTATAATAGCTTTCTCCCAGTTATTTAGGATTTATGTTTAATTTATTATCATCTTGTCCAGATTACGGGCATTCACGGTTAAAGATTTTATTACTTAAGCATTTATATTTAATTAATAATCGTTCTTCCTCGATTCAACTCTTTAGCTTAATTTTAACTTGAGTTAACTCAACATTTAACTTTACATTTTTATCAATAATAACTAGTTAGTTCATTTTTGTTTTGGTTTAATTTTCAAATTTAATTTGTTGAAAAATAAAAACGTTTCCCAACCTTGTATAAATGTATATTATATTTAAACACAAATATAGAATTATCTTTTGCACACCTAAACAATTCCTCTTAAGAGTTGAATAAATTCAAATAATTAAGAAACCTAAACTGCATGGTTCTTCATGTACGTATACGTTTTCAAAATTTAATTATGTACTATTAACTTGTGTTAATTATGTACTACTAACTTGTATTAATTATATACTACTAACTGTGTGGCATATTTTATTACTCTGCAGTTTTAATTGTTTAACGTTCAGAGAAGTTATGTTTAATTAATTAACAGTCCTTCTTTTTATCAGTCAAAAATAAAGAACAAAAAAGTGTCAAATATGCCTTCTGTTATAATAGGTATTATAAGGTAATTTAACTGCAAAGAACAGCTGCGATTAATTTGTATATTGATCATTTTTGTTTGTACACCACTCGGAACTTGTCATTTTTATTTTGACAGACAAAAAATATGGAGCAATTAAAATTGAAGTAATATATAATACTTGCGATTATCAGTAGTAACAGATGTCTGTCCAATGCGAACTATTTCTACTGATTTGTATACAATATTATAAAGTTGTACCATTCTATCGTATCAATTACATTCAAAAAGGATACATTTCACAAGTTTTTATATTAAATATAAAAATCATAAATACTTTAAATCAGAGAATTAGTATTAATTCCTCATTGTTTTTTATTTTATACATATATACGAACATTACGCCCTTTACCAAGCTAACGGGTTGCAGGCCCGATCTCCTTTAAAAACAAATAACAGTACTTTTTAGTTATAAATTTCTTACGTGATATGTAAATATTTCTATTACAGTGTAAGTGCAGTATTTAAAGTAATATCCATAACATAAATAAGTTATTAGAATAATTTTCTACCACTCGTAAGCTTAAGGTGGTCCGGTCCTATAATAAATTTTGAAAAATTTGCCAGTTACATGATAAAAGTCTTTTAAATTGGTGGTTATATTTGTTACCTAAAAAAAGTTTTTTTGTAAACTTTCATAAATTTTTAGACAGTTTACCCATAGTTATGTAGGAAAAATTATCAATTTTCAATGAAAATTTTTTTTTTTTCAAAACCGTCCTTGCGCGTGAGAATGTAAGTATAATATTTGAAAAAAATGATGTAATGTCTAATACCTTTACCACACAGGACTGTGAACTCCAAATTTTTAGAAACACAATTATAAATAAAAATAAAATTATATTGAATTTTCATTATAAAAATAACCTAATGAAACACATTTTTAACTCTATTAATGGCAACACTTTCTTAATAAATTTTTTTTTAAACATCGGAGTTCATGGTTATAATGTGAATAAGTTGAATAAGATATCCTTAAAGTTTTAGATTAATTCATTGTAATCCTATGCGCATAAGACTTGCTGAACATTGGAAACCCATAAATGGAGAACACCGCACTTTTGTAAATAAAAATAAATAATTTTCTGATAATTTTAAAGCAATTTTTCTATCGCAAAATAACGATCAAAATTCTGTTTTAATAATTTCAATGTCTTCTGAAGTTTGTCTGCATAGTATAGAGTAGATTTGGACACAGGTTTGGATTCGGTTAATGTAGGAACACGCTGGATTGTGTGCAATAAAGGTCAGAGGAACAATACGTATAAATAACTATTAAGTTCATTAAAATTGTTTTTATGGTCAATATTGCCAATGCAAAATCATTTTCAGTCTTAAAAATGTACAAAGTATCAGAAAATGAAATAAAAAAATCGAGTTTTTCGTCAAATTTTACTACAGGACCACTTTAAGTCACTAGTAAAACTTTAAGTATTGTTTGAGATGCATCAAGGCACGATATTTTCCTTCGAAGTTTATACACAACGAAACTTTCAAATGTCTCAGATAATCTCCTCGATAAAGTTAACGCTAATTCTTGCAATTGGTGCACTTTACAAAAAAGTAAGAATCTCAGCCAGTTTGCAGAAAAAGGTTCAAATAGAGTATAGTAGGTAGGGCTAGGGCAGCAAAATTATACTCGACAAGTCTTTTTTAGTACATGAGAATTGGTGTGACCTTTTTCGCGAAGTGGATGATATGATAACGTTGAGGCTGATTTTCACTTTGGATGAGAAAATGTATAAAGCAAATTTATACCGACATAAATGATCAAATATTCATTCTATTATACTTAGATATTGAATATATAGTGATACTTTTTGAATATTCAACAAGCACATATTCAACAAGTCTCTTTATAATTTTGATAATTATACTACTTGTATTTTTACTATTTTCTTTATATTACATATCATTTCTTTCCCGCAATTCTTCTACACACGTCGGTTATTCTGATACACTTTTATTTTTTTTTCGATGAAATCTTCACTCGGTGTTACCTCACGTAGCAAATGGTTTGCCTCCTCCACTCACTCTGCTCTACAGAATATTTGAAAGGATTTCTAAAATGAAATTGAAGAAGACAATAGGAGACGAAAAATGACCAAACAAAATAGGCGAATGGTGCTGCAATATACGAGAGGGCGTACTCCACTGTTCAACAGCAATATCGGCAACGCAAAACTTTTCAACAGCGACGATGGCACCGTCGCCTTCAACAACGAATTGGCGAGGACGATTGCCGCCATCTACAACGTCGACCGCGTGATTGCGCACGTTATCCTCTCCATCGACGACGATGCGAGGACTCGAGCTGAGTGCTCCGATAAGGGCAGCACAAGGACGCGCGTCGATTTCCCCAGCAGTGACGGCGCCAGCGGCCAGGGAGCGCGCCGTGATTTGGAGCCGCTAAGCAGTCCTCCGGGGCAACTTCGGTGGCGCGCCGATTCTCCCAGCGGCAGCAGCACCCGGGCACGCACCGTGGTTCGGAGCCTTTGAGCAGCTCTCCAGGACATTGTCAGCGCATTGTAAAATCTAATTCATGTATAAAAACGAAATTATTGATGTATATTTAGGTAACGGTTAAAAATAGCTATTTAAAAACTGAAGTCAGTTTGATTACGTACACTGAAAAAAAAATTCTTAAATCTAAGTAAACGTTTCCTTGAATCGTACTCAGAAAATATTTATTTGAAAATAGTAAATATTTCTTAAATTAATAAATATTTATTGAAATTTAGTAAATATTTATTGAATTGATGAATACCAGTCTAAACATAATTAAATATTTACTATTTTCAAATAAATATTTTCTGAGTACGATTCATGGAAACGTTTACTTAGATTTAAGAATTTTTTTTTTCAGTGTAATATATAGGTACGTGCCATATTATGGATGTTCTTGATGATTATTTCAAATTATGAGTGAGTAATATGTTACTCGTAAAACAAGTGATGAAAAGAAAGTAAATCTTGGCTCCTGTGAACGGAGTGATAAACTCTACCTGAATAGCAAGTGTTTCTTCATCACAATAATGAGATATGTATGGATATCAGTGCAGTCATGGGTACACTACTTCTTAGAATTAGTCAATTATATAATTTATGTTTGTACAAAATAAAACAAACATGAAAATAATAACGAATAAAACAAAATGTAAATTTGTGTAACAAACTTTAAAAAGAGGCTATGGTAGTACTAAATTCGATAACAATAATGAAAAACTAAGAAGTGGTGCATGAACGAATTGTTTTCGTGTGGCCGTATGTCGGTTGGCTAGGGCCCAGCTAGCAAATCGTGTACACGAGGCGTTGATGGGGCGCCCGGGGTACATATTTACCCTCTGTATGGTGACGACCATCGGAAAAGACAACCCGAATCGGGTTGTGCGGAGGTGGAACATGGAAGTAAAGGCATTGGCCTAGCTAGACATGTATCACTAAAAGAGTGATAGTAAATGCAAAGAATTGAAGTTACTATATGTTAGTAAATTTTGCAATCAGATGTGATTGACATTACAGGAAAGCTATGAAAACGAGGGACCAAAGAGCTAGTAAATAAGCCGATATAATTGATTCAAAGTATTTCTTGCATTATGTGCTGATTTAAGTATGAATTATTGTTGATAGCCTAAAGCTCTTCCAGCTCTGGTTTATTAACATTACGGTGCTGTGTGCGGAAATTCCGAAATTTTCTGCTTTTTAGAAGGTATACACGCTCGAGAACTACCTTGTCGTATAGGGAAAACTATAGCGTTTTCGAAAGCTGTAGTCTCGAGAATGTCGTTCTTTAACGGAAAATTTGAGGAATTTCAAAATAAGTAGTCATCCCGCATTGCAGCCGACTGAAAGCTTTGGGAGAAAGCCAGAGCTGGGGGAGATAACGTATGAACATTAGAGAATTTTGATTAAAATGTTTAAAAACGTAATGAGAAAAAGCAAGGCTCAGTCATTATTAACGTAATTTAAGCTATAACATTACTTAGTTCACATGTAACTTAGGGTACCAAACTGAGTTTTGTACGGGGGGAGAATGTTACTGACAAAAATAATGATAATTATCCTAAAGTAAAATTGACAGCGAATATAATAATGTTAAATTGATAATAAATAAATATGCAGTGCTAAAGTGATGCAATGTATTAACTACAGCGTTATAAGAGCACATGTTTTTGGTCTCGAGTGCATTTCCCGAAAGAAGGTCTTAAAAAAGGGCCAACGTTGGCGCTCTCGACAACAACAAGGCAGTGCAGTTTAGACTCTCATGTGGTTCACATCGTGTGACTATTAGGGAAAGCATCGGCTTTTTAGCGTAAATGCGTCACAGGAATATATCGGCTAGGCATTTGAATAAATATAATTTTGAAAGTCTAAACTGTGATTGAATTATTAATTTCTCCTCTCGTGAATCCTGCTTTGTGCCGGAACACAGGTTATTATCAGTTTATTATACATTATAATCTGATTATTTTTGTACTTTTTTACTTTTTCACTTTACATTATTTTCTATTACGAATATGGTTGTATAATAAAATTATTGTCCTATTTTAGTCAGTATTATACTAATAAATGAAAGTTATTACTACACAAGAGCTTTATTTTATCTATTTATAAAAATAAAGGATTGTATGGGTATTGTATTGTGTGACAAATGTACTTCACAAGAATATTTCTTCATTAAAGAATTTTCGAAAAACCGAAATTTAATAATTTTGAAATTTTGAAAAAGGGCTATAAAATATTTAAAATAAAGTGTAGGTTTTTTTAACATAAAACAGTTTTTTGCCAAATGTGGATTAAATTATACGAATTAAAGTATTTTTGAAGGATGAAATACAATTTATCTATAAGTTATTATTATGAAACTTTTACAAGCCAATTTTCAATGCCATACAAAAGTTTTTTCATTCAAAAACATTCGACGACCTAACTTACAGCAATATATTTTTGTCTCAAATTGAATCCATTTAACTGTGTTCTAATCTTATTGACGTAAGCAGATGTCTATTTAATCGAACGAGGAAATCCCTCTAACTCTAGAATATTCATATTAGTAAATTCTAAGAATTTATTTTTGTTGAAAATGTTATTAATCGTCCCCTAATATGAATTCCATTTGAAATAAACTTAGTTTGTGATTTTCAAAAAACGTTTGTAAATTCAAATTATTATGAATTTTATTACTTATTTTATTACTTATTAAATGTAAGGTTAAATATACGAGGGTAGTTCAATAAGTCTTTAGAATAAAGTATAAAAACAATTTTTTTTGGGTAAATTTTTTTTTATTTTTCAACATAATTTCCTTGGAGCTCGATACACTTGGTCAATCGCTTTTTAAGTTTTTTTAATCCTTCAGAAAAGTGCGTTTTCGGAAGTTCCTCAAAATAAGCACTTACAGAGGCAATGACGTCTTCGTTGTCCGTAAATCTCTGTCCACCGAGCCATTTTTTCAAGTTTGGAAATAAGAAAAAGTCACTGGGGGCTAAATCTGGTGAATACGGTGGGTGTTCGAACATTTCGAATTTTAGTTCTTCAATTTTAGCCATTGAAACGAAGCATGTGTGAACTCGGGCGTTGTCGTGATGAAAGAGAATTTTTTTTCTCGCCAAATGTGGTCGTTTTTTTTTAATTTCTTCTTTCAGCTGCTCTAATAATGATGCATAATACTCACCAGTAATTGTTTTACCCTTTTCCAAGTAGTCAATAAGTTTAATTCCACGTGCATCCCAAAAAACTGTAGCCATAACCTTACCAGCTGACTTTACGGTCTTTGCCTTCTTTGGAGCTGGTTCGCCTGTGGAAATCCACTGTTTGGATTGTTCCTTTGTCTCAGGAGTGTAGTGGTGTATCCATGTTTCATCCACAGTCACAAATCGACGAAAAAATTCCTCAGGATTCCGACTTATGCGCGCCAAAAGAGCCTCAGAGGCGACCACTCTATTGCGTTTATTCTCAGCTGAGAGCAAACGCGGCACCCATCTTGTCGATAGCTTTTTCATGCCTAATTTTTCATGTAGAATTGAAACAACTGCACCTATAGATATCCTTGTGGCCTCAGCTAACTCACGCACTTTTAATCTTCTATCCTTCAACACCATATCGTGGATTTTATTGATGATTTCGGGAGTAGTTGCTTCTACGGGCCTTCCTGAATGTGGTTCGTCACTTATTAATGTACGACCACGCTTAAATTCATTTACCCAGTTATAAACCGTTGCTAAGGCAGGGGCAGATGTGCCATGAACTGAGTCCAATTTATTTTTTATCTCATATGGAGTTAAACCCTTTAAATGAAAATGTTTAATTACCGCTCTGAACTCGTTTTTTTCCATTTTTCTTAACAAGCAATTTTTTTTTTTCAATTGGTTATAAAAACACGTAAACTCAGTAGATGTGGACTGTGACTGCACCATATATCTAGTCGGGAATGGTGCTGACTGAAAACAGATGATTTGGAGCGATTCGCGCACCATCTGTTGGTCATTCTAAAGACTTATTGAACTACCCTCGTAATAATAATATAATATTTTTAGTGGATGACGGCCCTAAAAATATACATAATTAAAAATATAAACGCACGAAAATAATTGTACATAGTAACTTAGCAATAACAAATTAGAAACGATTCTCCGGTACTAATTACAGATCTTTTCATGGGCGCACAAGCTAACAAATTATCTATTGGGCGTATTACATATATGTGGGGTCCCAAAAAATCGAGTTAAGTACATTCTTTTGAAAATTAAATTTCACACTGTAAATCGACGTGTGACGCCGAATTTCCTCGTTTTAAACGTGTAATTTTCTTATATATAGATATAGTTTTTAATGTAAAAATAAATAACACACTTGGAAACGTGGAAGAATGGCGACAAGTGATTTACACACTCAAGTGTGTTAAATTACACATTTGCCGTATTTTATACGCTAAAGTCGGTTAAAACAAAACATTTGCAGTAGTTTACACACTAAAAATGTGTAATTTAACACACTTGATGATTAACCTCAAATTTACAGTGCGAGGGTTTTTGGTATCCTTAGATAGTATATTTTCAGATAATAATGCGAAAAGTAGTAAAAGTGTAAAAAAAGTGACCACATCTACTATTTATGAATTTTGTTAACATTAGTTTAAATGGAAAATAAAAACTTTAAACCTTAATATCTCAAAAACATAAAAGTGGACTTAAGTCGTTTTTCCGGAAACCCACAGATATTGTTGTGTTGGAATAACACTATATCTGTTAAATTATGTTCAAACATTTATATCTCATACCAACATATATTTTGTATATAGTTATCATGATCTCCTGAAAGTCGTTAGAGTAGGTTAGGTGTATGAGTGCATATGTGTGGCGCGAGCGCTCTCTCTTGCTTGACTGCTCCGAATTAAGTTAGTCTGACCCAGGCTGCCCTCGGATGCCTACATAGAGGCGAGAGCACGTTGCTCAAATTATTGTAATCCTGTTACTGTTAAATAAATAACCACTCGTTACCAGAACTCAATTATTATTTCTTGCTCCCCGGAACCTCTTAATAATTTAAAAATATCCATGGAAATATTTATCAAATCATATTATTTACCATACTTTCAAATAAAATATATTTCTTTGTCATTGTATTAAAAAATTTGTCGGATCTCCATAAACTCTGGTACCATATCTTCATTGCTTAATAATAAAAATATTAATTGTTCAAAACGATGGCCATTGATTTCAATCCATTTTGTAAAATACACTTTTACGCTACTGTTTTAAAAGAATTCAGTAAATTTTTTTGTAATATTCAAAATCAGGTAACATACATAGTGATTTTTCCTTCGTCAAACCAAAAATAATTTTTCATGAAATATTTAATAACTAAAAAAAAAATCTTTAAAAAACGAAAAAAAATGTTGTATCCTTCAGGACACATATGACACTCACGGGTTTATTATTTATTTTATAACAAGAAACCTCTAACTGGTTTAGTAGAATACTTTCTTAAAGAGATTTAATGCACACATATTTATTGAATATTTACTCTTAAAATTTATTTTGTAAATATACGACCATGTAATAGACTTTACAGTACTTTAGAGTATACAAGATAGATTAATAAAAAAAATTAAGTCAGTTTTATGAATATATTCATTAATTTGACATATCTAGCATAAATATGGCAATTTATTTAAATTTTAACAAAATTTCAAAATTCAAAATTAAATTTGTTTAAAAAAAAAGTTTATAGTACATGTAAAATACATCAATCTAAAGGTAAAGAGGGAATCTTACTTTAGAAGGCCTAAAATAGCTTTTTTCGCGAATTTTTTTGGAAGGGAAAAAAAACTGAGCCCAGCGAACTTTTTGGGATATTTTTATGTGTATTTGAACTTTACAAACAAATTATTTTAACATGAGACACTGAATTGCAGCCGATTTATAAGCACATTCGTAGATCGCCACGCCACTGAAGTCTCCAATTGGCGGGAAAGTGCAGCTTGTAATTCATGTCTGAAACAGAAACATCAAAATGAATTTTAATTTTCATGTATTTTTCTTCTGGGTCAACTAAAAAAACCGGAAGAAATTATGGAATTCTAATTTTTTCCAGGTTTAAAGAAAAAGTGCTTTTTGAAAAAAGAAATCACTTCAACTTGCTATAGAAGTCGTTTAAAAAGACAACAATCTTTTCAGTTCAAATAGAAAAAGATACAATACTGAAGATAACAGGCTTTGAATCGCTCCAATAGGTTGTTTAGTTTTTTTACAATTACGCCCGCCAATTTAGACAAATCGTAGAAATAATAATTGGAGAAAACGCGCTTCAAAGTTTTCGATAAGAAAAAGTAGCAATCTCCGATTACGTACAATAATCATCCGCTAATCAGCTATTCCTGGTCCATATGATAGACCTTCAGCTTCCTCAAAAAACTCATTTTGATGCATTTTCTCGAGTCTACGAGCCGTACGAGCTTCCTTGCTGGAAAATAAGTGGCGCCTGTTTTCCCTTTCGAGCCGTTGCGTGTCAACGTTATAAGCAAATATTTTGCACTGCTGGCCAATACTCAAATTCAGCAACTACATGGTACTCAAAACCGCAGAATATCCTTCATTGATCATACCTGCAGCCATGTAGACGGCAATTTCAATGACTTTTTGACCAGAATGCAGATCTTTCGGATTCATGCGCCAAACTGTCGAGTTGAATGACTCGTGGGAATTTTGCGTGTGCCCGCCTAAGCATCGCGTTAGAAGTTCATCATTTGAAAGTTCCTCGTAGATTGAGCGAATATGATCTTCAACTTTTTCGTCAATCAATCGAGCAGAATGCTTAAAGGATTCCAGTTGTTTTATGAATTCAGCCTTGCACCATTCACACCAGCTGTCGGCGCCTGCGGGATAATTCTCGTGCCGAGATTTATAACATTGGTTCAAATGCTACTGTATTTTGCTTCTGAAATAGGACTATTGAAATCATTAATAAATATAAATGTAACTCACCATTATGGTTCTTTATTTAAAAAATTGTTCAATTAGTTTCCACAACAAGTGGTTTTGCTAAAACGACAGAGTTAATGTGCAATAAGAAGAAATTAGTTGTAAAATTATCGCTGGGATTCGTTTGGAAACTGGAGATGTCGATCTACATACAAGTTGCGTCTGCTTAATAGGTAAAATATTCACATGTCTTTATAGTAACTGATAATCCCTTTAAACCCTTATTTTAGGTACGGAAGCATTATATTAGATACTCAATTCTTGAAATTACATATCAAAGACACTTTGTTTAGCAATGTATGCACCATACCCTTTAACAATTCTTGGAGCAAATACTTACAATGTGTGCTAAATAATAGTTTTTATTTAATAATCCATAACAATGTCATTGAAGAGCAACTAATTCCTTTAAAATTTAAATAATTTCATGTAGTAAGGGAACGTTAGTTGGATAATTTTTTTCTTTTGATGCTCTTTTAACTTTCTTGTTGTGTACATAATATAATTAAGCATAAAATTATGTAGCAGGAATAACCACTTAACTACATTTCTCGTGTTTTCGAAAACACGGTTTTAATGTTTATACTAATATGTAAGATCGAAACACGCATGTTCAAACCCAAGTATCTAACTCATTTGATTACGTACCAAATATCATTTCAAGCATAGTAATAATAAGCGTTCTTGATAATGTGCAGCTTCTTAAAATGAGATAACTTCATAGCAAATTAAACAAAACAACTTACATTTGTTTTTGAAAAATAAAGAATTTTTAAATGCTTTAAAAAAAATTGATCTGAATAAATTTAAAATTAGTGACTTTATTTTAATTCACCAAAGTAGAGCAATTTACATTTTTTATAAAATCCAAGATAAAATATTATTGAAATTTAAACTTTTTAATTTATTTCCGAATTCTAATTACATGTAAATTAATAAAATAAATTTTATTTAACGAAAAGTATAATTTTCTTTACAGTTTTCACGAGAGGAGAGCACAAATACTATTCCGAAGCCCTACAGGGTGCCGTTTTCAAAAGCGACAATGAGACCGTGATGGCCCTGTTACAGGTTACGAATCCAGAGAGCTTAACCGAAAATGCTGGTACCACGATGCTCACTTATCGGCTATGTATGGCATCGACACTCTAACCGATTACCTCATCAAAGCGGGCTGCGACGTGAACGCTCAGGACCGTTCGGGACTGACGCCTTTTCTCGTCGCGGTTCTTTGCGTCAAACCCACGGCGGTTAAACTTCCCCGAAGCTAACATACACCTGGTCGCCCACATGGGCAGGAGTGGACTGCAGGGAGCCACCGTCAAGGGTCCAGGAGTAACCCTCTCTATCGTGTCTCTATTTCTGACCACGATCAAGAATAGCGGAGTCACCAATGAGAAGATGGCCGAAATACTGACGGAGGCTGAGTGGCCGCTCTACTACGCCATCTTCACGCACTGCGTCGAGTTCACGAGGTTCATGATGTAAAAAGGATGTTCCGTCAACGCTCAAGATCCCTCGGACGGCTTAACGGCACTGCACAAAGCCGTTGCAATGGGCAACCTGGAACACGTGGACCTATTGCTTAAGCACGGAGCCTAAGTCAATGCCAAAAATAGCTCGGGCCACGAGCCTCTGCACAATACCTTCCTCATCAATGAGTGCCCACAGATTCTGGCGCTGTTGCTGGCCGCGGGTACGAAAATGCACGAATGCAACGAGGATGGAAGGATGCAGTCGTACTACATTTTCAAATATGAAAATAGACAAGCTGCTGTTCGAGCGTGGAGCGGATTTCATCTAGGTGTCTCGACGACAGGTCACAATTCTAAGAGTCTGCCTGCAATGAACCAACTACGTGGTACTTCGAGTTGTTTTGGAGCATCTCGCGAAGGCCGAGATGCAAGGTGTCCTGGTTAGCGAGCGCAACCACGAGACGATAGCTAGTGACAAAATTGTGAAGAATCATAACGAGATTTGCCGACGACGATGAAGGACTGAAGATTTGCGAAAACGTTTCGTACTTTCATATTTTGGCCGACGGCATTGACAAGATCGTTAATTACGCTCGGAATCAGGATCTGATTGAAGCTTTTGAGGGGAGTGATTACAACGCTAAGTTCCCGTTTTACGGACGATTGCTGGAGACACGGTTCAGACCAGCTGTTGAGAAACAGAAGTTGATACAAGCTGCGGCAAAGGTTCTGAGTGAACGTATCAAACTATTTGATGCTAAGCACGTCGTAATTGAAAAAATAATTGAGTATTAAAGATCTTCATCAGTTTGTTTAATGTTAATAATAACATTACCTTTTACATTGATTTAGTTATGTACTTATTACTAAGACGATCGCTAACTTGTGATATTTAATAATTAAGTATTTAATATTAAGATATTAATAATTTTTAATATTAATAAGTATACCCTGAGCTAATGTGATAAGCGGTACCAGGGTGGGTTCCGCCAAAAGAGAAAAGGGTGGTAGATTTTAGTAAGTTGGTTTGCGATGCAACGGCTGTGTAGTTTTTCCGCGTTTTATTTATTTTATTTTTCGTCCTATATTATACACACGGCGGATGCATCCCCAACCAGCCCCACGCTATCTGGCTGTAAGGATCCAGTCGGGTGTGCCTTAGAAGGCATTTCCTACATACACTCTAAAAAAAAGAAAATATTAATATGTGCGATATGCGTGCATTGGATTGTATATAACAATCGCATAGAATGTTGCACAAATACTTGTACAATACGTACATGTAATACAGATATAACTCATGTTTTTTGATAAAAAAATATTTTTACTATAAGATTATTTTAAGATTACATTAGGTCGCGGCGGCTCAGTCGGTAGAGTGTCGGATTCCCACGCCGGTGACCCGGTTCGAATCCTAGTCTCTTCCGATTGATACAAGCACCTCTGTAAAAATTACATGTACTTTGTTTACAAACACACCGCAGACCCCCGTCGTCGATTAGCACCACATGGGAGCACAAACATGGCGACGTTAATTAAAAAAAAAAAAAAAAACATTAGGTCTTGTTGAATGTAATATCTTTAAGCGCGTTTTTCTCGATACCTGGTTGTTGAATATTCGAAGAATGATTTTATGTTAAAATTTATTTTTAACCTTATAATAAAAATACATTTATACAAAAGACTGTCTGTTTTTTTTCTCTCAATCCATATAGTTTCCTAGTGATGAATATTTATGTTTATTATTGTACATAAGAATTGGGCTTGACACAAGTATTTTATTGAAAAATACTTAAAGTTCAGAAATATTTCCGGAAAACAATTCATTAATTTCTTAATGTTTAATAAAATAGGTGGAATAATAGGTGAACAGACATTTTTTTAAAACTTATATATTCTGATTCAGCAACCTCAAAACCATCGAAGTCCATCGAAATCTAAGATTTGAAAAATTTCATCTTTACAAAGCTTTCTCTTTCAAAAAACAAAATCGAGAATAATGTGATTATCGTTTTCTCTGAAGACATTAAAATTTAAAAGTAAGTAGAGTATTCTATATTCAAAATTATGAAAATTTTATTGCTTCAAGAAGTATTCTCCTGTCATCAATTGCAAACCCATTAGTTTCAAATAGACTATTTTAAACTGAAATTCTTCTTGGACCTAAAGGAAGTCCGATTGGCGCTATTTTCAGAAGAATTCCCATTTGTCTGAAGAAGATTCCACGTCATCCAAGAAGAAATACTCTACACGATTATTACAATAAT
This sequence comes from Gastracanthus pulcherrimus, assembly GCA_949152435.1. NCBI lineage: Eukaryota > Metazoa > Arthropoda > Insecta > Hymenoptera > Pteromalidae > Gastracanthus > Gastracanthus pulcherrimus. The sequence continues at coordinate 110,213,611 of OX424572.1, read as the reverse complement.
GAGGGTCAAAATTGCTCTCTCCGTATTATTTATTTATGGTTTTCTTTAACGTTATATTAAAAACTAATCTTAAGGGGGCTCTCCGGTGAAAAATAAAACTTCCGTAGCTTCAAGACTAAAAAAGTAATATTTACGTGGCATGTTTATAATGATATAATCAATTATTGATACACGCATTTTAAAAGAATTCTATCAAATAATATTCGGTTAGGTTATAACAATAGGTTTATTTTAAGTAAAATTAGTCCGTACGGTAAAAGTTATTGGCGCACACCACAATGACATTTATGAACCAAAAAATTTGATAGTGTTTTTGACAGTAAGATACAAATAAGCTATCTGAAACTACCAATTTTTACTTAACTATGTGTTTTTTAAAAATAATAAATATTTGTTGTTTAAAAATTGTTAAATACAGTGCAAAGTTGTTAATAGAATCATTTAACATGAGCTTTGTGATGGATCTTTACAAAATATTTCAGCTAACTAATGTTAAGAATACTTCTAAGAACGTAACCTAAAAGTTTTATTTAAAATGTAAAATATCATTATATTGCTGTTTCTACCTGTTAAGGAAGAGTTGAACCAACTTTTAAAATATTAAATATAAATTCGAAATTTTAAATTATTTAAGTTAAATTAAACAATTTAAAAAAACCATGAAAATTAATAATGAATATAATAAATGATTAGAATTTTTACGTCGATAACGAACAGAATTTATTTATAACGATATATGATTGTCTGCTTTTTAGTATACTTAATAGTTACTTATCGTACGACATATAAAATCGATTTTTTTACAAAATGATTTTTTTCTCATAAGCAGAAAAATATTAAGACTCGAAAATTTTACTGAATATTGTTCTTGGTAATACTGATAACTAGAAATTTTCAGATAAATTTCCGATATATATTTCTGAGATATAATCGCTTAAACAAAAAATAACATTTCAGTGTATAAAAATAGAAGATTACCTTATCAAAATTTTCGGGCCATTTAGAAGCAGAATACACTACTTTTTTTTAGAAAATGTCCATATGGATATGTGTGTGCGTGCGTATGTATTGTGTGTGTGTCTGTGTGTGCGTATGTGTTGTGTGTGTGTTTGTGCGTGAGTGAGTGCGTGCGTGCGTGTGTGTCCCTGTATAATTTGAGTAACCTACGATTAAATTGAATGTATTAGGGCTTTTCTTTTTTGGAACGATGACTGAATATAGTTTTATTGGTTTTTCAATACGCTTTGGTTTTTAAGGGGGCACACCACCTTTAAAATGTGAAACAAAAAAATTGATTAGGAATTTTTATTTTGATATTTATTTTAATAAGGGTTTTTTTTTCCTGAAAGTATACATAAAAACCTACCAATTTGTATATTTTTTACCTTCGTTGGACCTTCTATGCCTCCATGGCAAACCAGACTGTTTTCGAAGACTTTAAGCACTGTCCGTAAGATTCCAAGTCTACGCATGGATGGATTGGGCTAAAAATTTATGGAGATACTCATTATAGTAGTGCTTTTAGTATGAACGTAGGGATTTTGATTTGAGCGAGTAGAAGTATTTATTTATATGAACATTGTCAATATAACACTTATTTTTTAATAATTTTATCACTTTTATAGATGTAAAAAATTTTCTACTCGTTCAAATCAAAATCCCTTCGTTCATACTAAAAGTACTACTATACAAGAATACAAGATACAAGAATATATAAATTTTTGTTGTGAAAAATTGATTATAGCTTTAAATTATTTGATATTATGAACTTTAAATAAAAAATAATACTTTTTAAATGAGTCAAATATAAGTAAATAATAATATTACTTATCACACTTTTCGACTACAATAAGATACGTTTCTTCTTTAGTGATTTTCTCTTCAAAATACATTTTTATTTGATCATTTCTGAAATTCTTCTTGAACTTAAGACGTCGAATTCTTGACACAAGCAGATTACCTTTTCCATTAAAAAATTTTTGTTCGAATGATCTGCTCGTGTCAAGATTTCATTTTTGTGAGTGTGATTGATTGATCAAGCAAAAGAAGCTTTGCACTTTCTTTATTTAAATAAAAATCCAGACAACAATCTCCTCTAATTAGCATAACTAGTTGAAAATTCTCGCGTTCACCGTCATAAATCCTGATAATTTCCCGCTAAATTTAAAAATCGCTTCGCACGAATAATCCGGCGAGGCTTTCGTCCTTGCACGACATACACATGCACGCGTGTCCTACAACCAGGTCAGCTATACTGCAATTGTGGAGCTAGTTATCTGCATGAACGCCGCAGCGTAAGTATTTTGTGCAAAAGTCGTGGTTCGTCATGGGCCGATGGCCGAATTTCCCCCTGCTCCACGAGTGGGTATAGGTATACGTACAAGTGTATCGATCAGCTTTGGTTCGAGCGAGATCATATTCATTTTGAAGATGTGCATAATTATGCTTATATTCAGGGCAGAAGAGAGTGAGGCCTTTTTAAATTCTTTTATTTTTGTACACTACAACTAATTGGGAGAACTAGGCGCCAATGTCATGACACGCGCTTTCGTGTTGCTCGTATTTGCAATCTAGTAAAGAAGGGAATAAAGACTAGGATAAATATAGAAAAAAGTGCACGAAATAGCCCGGTGATCAAAGAATAGTGGTAAATATAATAAGTTAAAATAATTACTATAAGAGTAAAATAATATTCTGTAGTGAACATTATAATAGAGAAGTGAAGTTAAGAAAAAGAGTACAGATAAGAAAGAAGACGCGCCAGCATCGCGCCAGCAATGCGCCAGCTTGAAAAAGTAAAGGTATGACGCACAAACGTGTAAAGAAAGGATTTCTCAGACTCCTTGAAGAATGGAAAAAGGAGTTGAAAAGATAAACAATAGAGAGAACGGAATAGGAATTTGTTTGGACGGCAATAGATAAAAACATGAAAGAAGTACAAGCTGAGATCCGAGAAATTAATAAAGAGACTGAAAGCATAGAAGATAGTAAAGAGACAGTGATAAACAAAGTGAACGTATATGCTCATAAGATAGAGAAAATGGAGCAGAAATGGGAAGAACAGAGGAAAATGTTAAAAATATGTGAATGAAGATATTAAAAATAATGTACAAAACGAAAGAGTCGAGCAATTGTAGAAAAGACTAAAGGGAAATGAAAATAAGACAGAAGAGTATGAAAGAAGGAGAAGAAAAAACAACCTATTGATCACCGGGCAAAAGGACTTTAAAAATGATTTAAATGAAGGAAAAATGGAAAAATGGTTGGCGGATACTTTGGAGGTTGAAAGCTCTTGTAGTCAACTTTATTATCTTACTACACTATTTCTGTAACAAAATACCTTGCAAAGTTATGACACGAAGTATTAGAAAGTAATATAAAGTATAGCTACTATTTTTACTGAAATAACGCATATTTTAAACACAAAAGGGCATATCTTGACCCCAAGGGTCTATGAGGTGAAACTATGAGTGCTAGGCATCATTTTTAGGTACCAGAAACCACTTCCTGAGACCTCAGCAAAAATCACTTTCCGCAGGTTGTGACATCTCCTTGTGAGTGTGTAAAATTCGATTTTGGGCACTCATAAAGGCAGTGCACGGAGTCTGGGTACGGATTTTTATGAAACTTTATGGAGCGTTTCCTGTTTTCTAAAAATGAAGCTCAATGCCTATAGTTTTATCAAATGGGACTTTGTTCAGCAGATACAACGTATTTCATTATCGTTGATAGTATATCTACGAGTATCTATATGTATATGCCTCATTTTTAGCATTTCCTATATGAGCAATGCTAATGATTTAAGCTCTATCTCATATTCAATAGCCCATTTGATAAAGTTACGGGCATCAGGCTTCATTTTGAGATACCAAAATTCGATCCCCAAAGTTTTATCAAAATCCATGACCTGGACTTCATGAACTCCCCTTGTCAGTTACGAAATAGTAAATATACGCAACGCATGCACGCAATAGGTAATCTCGCACGAGTGGGAGATCACCTGCGCGCTCGCGTTGCGTACACTTTTTTTCCATACAGCGGGCGCAAAGCTCGATTTTATGCTCGCTTGCGTGCGAAAAATCGCACCTTGCGCACGCAGTGAGGAAATCGAATTTTCATAACTTTATCATTTTTATATCTTTTTACCGCTTACTGTAAACTAATAGTTGAAATTTACATTTTTTCAATATTCGTACACATTTTCTCGCATTTTAAAAATTATCTTAGATTTTTATATATTTTTTTACATATAATATCTATGTAAAGATATATAAATATTAGTAAGAATTAGCAAAATATAAATGAATGTGATAAATGTTCAAACATGTTATGCTTTTTGAGAAAATATTTGTAAAAATGTTAAAAAATTTGAGCATATGTGTTAAATGATGCAAAAGTTTAAAGAAGTGTTAAGAAACCTTTAAATCGTGTTTCAATCTCAGCATAAATTCTTAGATTTTCTTACACTTGAAGATCAATACAGCCTAGATCCACCACTTCATAACCAATATGCCATAGGTCGTATCGTTTTTCGATAAAAAGTAGATGATCGAATTTATCCGTATTTCAAATTTTCGGTACTTACCTAAATTCGATTTTTTTCATATTATAACTGAGAAGAGTTTTCACGTGCGGCTCTATAATCCAATTGCCTGCTTGCGAAGTTATTCAAGCTTTTAATATATATTGCATTGAGAAAATATAAAATTTTCCAACATATAAACGAATATTCATAATAATATCAAATAAGTCTCGAATACATGTGGCATTGATCAATATAGTATACGTCATTCAAATGGTAATATCGCCAATATTTTCTATCCGAATTGAAGGAACGGGTACTCATTTCAGAAGAGTCGCAGTTCTAACCTTCTAAAGAATCTCGAGCCTCCGCGCGCTCGCTTCGCGGAATATTCATTTCGAGTTAGCATTACCGCGCGCCTGTGCAGTCAAAGTAGAAATGCGCGATTCCGATCAGGCGCGCTCTGCACAGCGTCGCGTTCCGCTCTCTTTATTAGAAGCTGAAATAGACAATTTCATCGAGGCTAGGAAATACTTCGAACATGTTTCTTTTTTGAAAATATAGATACGGGGGGGGGCGTTTATATACATAACGATATAAGTCCATTTTAAAAAGTTTCCAAACTGTCGCTAAAATATTAACATTAGTTACATAAAAGAGTCCATTTTAACGTGGGGCTATACCCAAAACGTCAAATTCTACTGGCTTCTGAACCAATACTCCGAATTTCAAGTATGTTAAAATATAAGTATATCAGAAAGTTATTTGAGCACTATGAACGTAATTTGATCAAAATAATTTGGATTTATTAACAAGTTAGAACCATTTAAACAAAAGGATTAAACAGACGTTTTGCATCGCGTTCCATGCGTATATAATTTTGTTAGACTTTGCTACCACATGTTTTTATATTCTTTTATATTTTAAATTTTTTACACAAAAATAACAATATTCTATAGTTTACATTTAAAAAAAATATGTTATTTTGATATCAAGCAAAACAAAAAACATTTCAAAGAAACGTAAAAATGAACTGGGTTTTGATCTTCTTATAACTGGTTGAGGCTCTTATTTTTCAAATATGAATTTTATGAAAAAAGTAAACTATGTATACAACAGCTTTCAAATATAAAAGTAATAGGTATTACCGAACCATATTATCAAAAAATTATCAGAACATTACGAGAAAATGCATTTAAAGTTTTGATTTTCTGTGCTATACATAGTGTTAATTAATTTATTAAAATAATTATAATTTTATTTAGTTTTAGAGTTATGATATATATGAGGTATAAATATTTATTGAATTATAAACTATAATAAAACATAATTTAAAAAATCAGCTTTTTGAGTGATTTTGGGTATAGCCCCACCTTAATGAATCTTATCATTGCAAATATTTGAAATAATAATACTTGAATTAAAGAGATTCAGAAGTGTTACTGATAGTTATGGGGAAGAGAGATATTAGCCTCGCATTTTTTCCCGTCCGCCGCTTCACCTCCCGCACAGCCTATAAGCTTGAGTTTTTGTTTTCGTGTTCACTGATTGCTCAGAATTGGATACAGTAACACTAGCATATTGCTTTCTAGATTTTCACCCAGTAATTAAGAAGTTATTATTGTTATCTTTGCATTTGTACACACATCACACCTTGTGCCAATCTATATTTATAACTCGAGTCTCAAAAGTGCTCGTGTATAACGAACAAATGTCTAATTCAGCCTTCGGCTCGTACTTGATCTCCTCGACTCATATTGCAAACTGCACGCGGGCAAAAAGAACTACTTTTCACACTTGGTACACAATATTCTATTATAGGTTTATTACATATGTGTTCAAGAGAATAAAATATTTTTTTTAATTTTTAAGTTTCGAAAAGGTGGCACTGCATTGGCGCAAAAAAGGTATTCGCCCGGAAGAAGATCCGCAACCGGAAAGGTTTCTTACTCAAGTTTGGTTCTGGAATAAAAAACCAAAAGGATTTGAGTTTTATACATGAATAGCTATAGGACTACGTTTGGAATAGTACATTGTGCAACTAGGGGAGAAAATAAGCTATTTCTAGTGAGGGTGAGGTATTCAGCACGAGTCGAAATCAAGGGCGCCAAAGGCTCCCGAGACAACGACGAGTGTTGAAAGTACCTCACCCGAGTCTGAAATAGCTTTTCTTCCCGTGTTACATACCGTATTTTTTTCAACAGAGGCATGATAGAACTTTTTTTATGCATGACAGTTGGGTAGTCGTATTTCGAATTCTGCACAACGCAGTTGAAAATTGTTGTATTTTTAATTTTCACTTTTAATCGTACAGTTCAAATATTTGTACGTTTTCTTATTTCGATTTTAATCTAGCAGCAAACTTCACACTTACGCGCAAGAACAGAGGTTAAACCTGAAAAAATGGTTCCTGAGCTTATTTCCTACATTGTTTAACAATTTTTGAGCAGCGGGAAAAAAATTTATTTTTCCCCACTAAATGAATATTTTTTCACAGTTTTCACAAACACGCTCAAAGTGCGCGATTTTCTACGCTACTTTTAGGCATGAGAGAAGGCCTATTTCGTGCTTGAGTTGAAAATAATAAAAAGAACGTTTTTTTGTGAGGATATAACAGGCATTTGAAAACAATACGAATTTCAGGCTAAAAATGTCGTACAAAATTGTTTATAAAACAAGAAGTATTCAATTAATCGTAAAATTACGTACGTAGTCCCATAGATAATGGTATTCTGAATCAATAGTTACAATTTCAAGTCGATCCGTTGAGGTGTGTTAGAGTACGGTTTCCGGACGTTTTGAAAAAAGTGATTTCAAGAATAACGCGTGTTAAAGTTTAAGTGCTATTATATTTCTGTTCAAGAATGGGGAAAATTGTATTTTATCGCGATAAAACCAATTGTTCCTTATTTTTGGGAGGAATTGCGAGCAATTACCACTTTTTCATTTAATTTTGTACTTTGTTGTATTTTGTACTTTGAGTAAATATCTCTATAAAAAGTTCGTGTCCCAATCAAAACCAACAACTTTTTTGAGAAAATTTCTCAAAACTGAAAAATAAATAAAAAAAGTGTTTCTTTGTATTTACCGATAAGACGAGGATTTAGCGTTGCCTTAACCGAGTTAATTTTAATGAATCAGAAGTTAAAATTAAATAAATAAAATATATTACTTCGAAAAAATTTAATTTAATATTTCTGACAAAATGCCAGTAATTACTGGAAGCTAAAGAACAGAATCGTTCCAACAACCAATAAGCAATTAACAAAATAGCCGACGATCATCCCCAACAAACGTCGTTTGCGCGCAGAAATTCGAAGAAGTAAAAGAAAAATCATGCAACACGAGCCAACGGCAAAAGTTCCGCAAAACTCTCGGTAAATAGACCGGATGATTCAAAATCGACGACCTGACTGCACGTATACCTTCGCGACACACGCGCACACGTAATAAGCAAGAGAGTCGCGCAGCTCGCGCGTATTATTTTCGTCTTCCCAGTCATTCACCAGAAATTTCTCTGTCCCTGTCTCTCATCCTCTTCTTCTCCCCTCCCTCTTGCTTTTCTCTTTACACGCAGAGCTGCTCTGCCTGTCTTCTTATTTTCACGACGACGCGATAAATTCTTTGCGCTAATGATAAATCCGAGTGAGAGAAAGTAAGAGAGAGAGAGAGAGAGAGTGAGAGAAAGAGCGAGGGGGGGATAAGGAGAATTTCGATGGATAGATATATATCGCTGGGAATAGAGTAAAGAGGTATATGGGCAATTCTCAATTAGTTCGGAATTTTGTATGACGCAATATTTTTTGTGCTAATACAATATTTTTTCTCGTTTATCAGCCAAGAACTAGATTGTATACATTGTTTAGAACATTTAAACAGAAAAACAAGTATTATAGTATACATTTTGAAGATAAAAATTCATACGATACATAAATAAAATTGGAAAATTTGCAGAAAATGACGCGTGACTTTCTTATTTATTTTTCTTTTCTGTAGAATATGGTGCGTCTTTTGAAAATGTTTAAATGGGTGATGAATTTGAAGCATTTGGTGAGCGCAATCGAATGTGACATGTTAGAAATGTGTGCTCTTAATAGGGAAAAAGTTACAAGGCACCAAAGTGACGTGACTACTTTTTTTCATTTTTAATATTTATTACTATTATGCCGCATCGCTATTGGTGCGTAAACAAAATCATTATAAAACCACATGGATAGTGTTCTAGGGCACAAAAGCAACAAATCTATACATGGCGGAATTATGTGCTCCCATAGTAAGAGAGTAAACATGGAATGTATACTTAAGAAGGCAAAACGTGCAAGGAAGCAAAAACGCATATTTTTTATTAGCACATCATCTGTCTTTAAAAATGTTGACTAAATACATTCGTGCTCCATTATTTACAACAATATTAAACTAACATTCACTCGCTCCATTTTTTACATCATTATTTAAGAAGTTACAGAGCGAAAAAAATATGGAAAATTCAAGGAAATATGTTTATATTTATTACGCGTGCATTTCCTGTTTAAAAACATTGTCAACGAATGTATACATACAAAATGTTTAAAATATGATGAACACTCAAAGTATATTATTCTAGACACTTGAATTTCCGCGAAATCGTTGGAAAAATCGATACCTTTACACGGTGACTCCTATAATGTTTATAAATTCACCGATGTAAACACTATAGCTTTCAGTCGTGCTGCGAGTTAGTGGAGTTGTTGGACTCAGAGTAGTAGTATGTTTGCACGCCAAATGGAAAGTGGTTGTATTGATATAGTAATATCAGTAAGTATTTTATTTAAAACTACACGGAAATGAACATAATGCCATTTAATTAATCTCTGCACTTGCTTACATAAAATGAAGAGGTTCACACTGACCAAGTAAATTAGAATTCGAGTTTGTTATGTTTAATTGTTAATGTTATATTTTTGAAACAATTATTAATTTTCTATTATATATATATTATGACATGTGAAAAATTGTTATATTTAAAAAATTATATTGTGTATCCTGAACCTGGTTACGAAATGTAAAACGTATTATGATAAAAAAGATTATACAAGATAAATCTTATATGACGAAATCCACTAAAAAAATCGGTGCAAAGTTATAGGCAAATTTTTTATTTAAAAAATACTTAAATATTTATTTATTTTAAAAATTGATCATTTGCACTCAGTTGATTAGAATTATGGGTTTATTGTTTAATTATTGTGATATGGAAAATAAAGTCGCAGCTAATTTTTCGAATTTTCCTCGACGTTTTTCATTGTTGTGTAACCTACAGAAGAGAATAAGAAAAAGTTAATTCGGAAGTGCTAGATTAAAAAAAAAATTTTTCGATTTTCGGTGTCTACAAAGTGCACATTTTGGCGGATTTCGTCGCATAACATTCTGCGTAAAATAAATATTTTTTTGTAATTTGACTTAACTGGTTTTTTTATTTATTATTATACATGATTTACTAACTTATTCTTCGAAAATAAGTTGAAAATCACGACAAAATGAAAAAACGTGTAAAAAGCGTTAATAACTGTTGGTGCGTTGCTTTAAAACGTTGCACCACATTGGATTTTGTATTCTAACAGCTGAAGGAACGTATACTAAAAATTTTAGACATGAGCTCAAAATATAAAAAAAAAATTTTTTTTTATAATAAAATCCGAAGTTTGTGAGTATAGCCCATATAACTAAAAGAATAGCGAGCAATTCGGGTGTCACTGCGAGGCGACGTTATATAGTAGCCGAGGATATAAAAAGAAAGCTTAGGGAGATTTCTGAACACACCACGAAATTCCAGTATTGAGCTGAGATTTAATGCGCCTGTGCAATGTAAATCTGGTATTTGACTTTTTAATGGGCATAAGATATTGTAGCACCAATTACGGAGTTTTGATAAATCCATTTATTCCGACATTCAACAAATTTTAAAAACCATACAATATTACAAATTATTAGTTATTTCATATACTTTTTATAAAAAAACAATAGAAATTTTAATACACTGATATTAATGAGTTAAACGAGTAGAAGAAAAATTATTAGAGAAACGCATTTTTTAACGACGTGAACTGAATCTTTCGTAAGTTTAAATTTGACAACTTTTTCTGGAAATATAATTGAAAAAGTTTTTTTCACTGATTCACCGATAATTACTAGACTTTGAGTTTTTAATTTGGCCGAAGTGAATTTGTTTTCGATGCATTTTTTAAGATTTATTTTGTGTAGTTAACAGGTTAAGGGCTGCTAATGTATAAGTCGATTTATTGAATTATCTACAATATTAATTAAAATTTCAAACATTCGATAAAAACTCGATATTTCTATCTGTTTCTAAGATCTTAAACAATGCAATAATCGATTGTTTATAAAGTTTCATTAATTTTTACGTTTACAGTAAGACAAAAGGCAAAGAAATTTGCGTCAATTCGTGACATATATATGCGTCATGCCGCGCCGCCCTCAACCTGTTAAATATGAGTGTTTTTGTTATTTTTAAGGTGACGTGTTACACCTTATAATTAGAATACGTCGAGCGAATTCATCGTAGCTAAAATATCCAGTATTAGCTAGAATTTTGAATAAACATAAACCGTTGCACGGGAAATGTGTAACTTGTAATTTATTTATAAGAATGACCTGGATTATGCAAACACGACTTTTTCAATACAAGAACATGCTGCTTTGCAATATAAACTATGTAGTATTCTTATTGTCGTAATTATTATTTAAACATGAACTAAAAAGTTATATTACTTCCAAAATAAATTTAAAAATTTTATAATGATTTGTTATAAGATTTTATAGGGGCTTTCCCCTCCGTAGATATTTCTCCTCTTGCATGTATTTTGTTTCTTTCTCTTTTTCACTTTTTCATCCAGTTCTAAAAACTTCAGTCGCCTCGAACAGCTGCTGACATATCAGATATATGAGAAACGTGGATAAAGTTTGTCGAAAGCTGGAAGATCAAAACTTTGCCTTTGAGTTGAGATGGAGACATCTGCTTTTTCGTACACAACCATGTAAACAGTATATATTAAAGCAATACAAAGTTGAGGATTATACATTTGCGCGATGTCAATTTATTTGATTTTTCAAATTAAGCTTGTTTATATTTAGAAATATGCAATCTTTATAGGTCAAAAGGAGTCAAAAGAACTAATTACAATTTCAAACATATCGCAGCAAGAATTTTACCGACCGAGAAGTGAATAATAAATAATTACTTATATAATTATCAAAATTTTTATAATGGGGCAAATCCCAAACTCACTTGCTCTTCATTGAGCAATAATGATCCTCTGTACGAAATTTGTCAACATTTGAATGACCGGATTGGATAACTCCGGGTGGAGCTGCGGTGCAAAGTAAATTCTATTTAAATGAAAAAAGTATATACTATTAAAGTGCTCATTGATACTGACATTGTTTAAGCAGCAAGTTTTAGAAGGTGCTAAAATGTGCTAAAATATGCTAAAGTCAAATAATAATATCAAATCATTTTATTCTTCTTCTTATAACCCATTTAAGGTAGTTATCCCTAAAATCAAAAGTCTCGAAAAACTTCTGAAATTTTTAGCAAAATCAATTTTTATTTAAAATAATATCAAATCTCTGCAAAAATTCAGATCGCTGTACCATATAGATTTTTAGTTATACTCATCCAAAGCTCACACGTTTCAGGTCTTATTTTAACAGAATATTACGATTTCAACGAAAAATCCATGAATATAAGTTTATTTCAGCTCTAGCGATTGAGCAAGTCTCGAGAAATGTCTAAAAATTTGTGAAAAATTAGATTAAACCTTAATAAAGCATATATTTTCATTTCTAGAAGCTGGTCCTTACAATAATGAAATAATATTAATCCAAAGATTGTAAATCTCACTTTTGATCATAACTACGTGAGTCAAAAGTTGATGTTTCCTTTGTAATTTATATATTTTCCGTTTTAATTGCATTAAAACAACATGAAAATACTTCTTTTGTACTATTCTTATTTTACATATAAAGAAATTCATGACTCGCATAGTTGGAGGATCACACTGACTCGTATAGTTGGGGGATAACTACTTTAAAGGGTAGAAAATAAAACAATAAACATTTTATTTCTTTCGAAACATGCTTTTCGACGTCATTTAAAATTGTCTAAAAAAACGAATACAGGATTTTTATTTCTTCCATGTATTCCACTATTTTAAATTACTAGGCATGTCAGCTGGCGGGCCACAATTTTATGTCAGCACTTCTTCCGTCCATATGAATTCCAGGAAATAGATATTAATATATTTTTGTACACAATATTTTTATACGCATTTCTTATAATATAAAGTAGATGATTACTAATCATGTTTTGTAGTTTTAACTTAAGTATTAAATAATATGCTTAAGAAGTAAAGATTAAATGATGATTTCATAGCCAAATATGTGAATCGAAGGGTCCTCTCTTAAAAAATAATAATGATTTTTAATTGTACACATTTTCTAACTTGATTAATTATTATAGTATTTTTAATAAAAAATCATATTATCCGTGAATCTATTAAAAAAGACATTTGTAATTAGCAAACCCCAAACCTGTAAAAGTTACAATCGCTTTAAATCAGAATTCAGATAATTGTCTATGTAGATAAGTGACTATTTAATTACGTTACTTTTTCATATTTTTTATTTGGGAGAACATCTATTTTTTTAGTAGAGGTATGTGGATAGTAAAGTACGCGGATAGTAGAGTGTGTGGATAATAGGATACATGAATAGTGGGATGCGTGGTAGCACGGGCAGTGTATGTATATATAAGAAGAAAATAATTAATGTGTTTCTCTTCACGTGTCTACTTTCAATGTGTCTATCATTCACGCTCTCACTCAATCATATACGCATTGACTCACTCACACAATCATTCGCATACGCACTTACTAGTGCACTCACGTCCTAACTCATGCACTTACTGTATCATACGATTACAGACGCTCTCATTCATGCATTCACGTACTCACTTGCTCAATCACCCACTAAGCCATACACTTACTCATGTACAATCCGACACACTCACATGATCACTCACTCTCTTAATCACTTACGCACTCATGCACGCACTCATTCACTGTCGTATTCGATCACTTCTTCGCATACTTACTCACTAATTCACCCACTCCTTCACTGACATACTTACGCATGCGATCTCTCACTTACTTATTGACTAGTTTACTTATTCAAGCACTCAGTTACTCAACTGCTCACTCACTCACTTGAGCACTTGAGTTTTTTGCTCTCTCACTCACTTAATCACATATTTACACATTCGCTGACGTTCTTCCTCACACACTGAATCACGCACTCTATCACCTCCCTCATCCTTCTTTTTTTCCTTTTATTTTCTCATTAATATACTTTTCCGATTTATTACGTTACACGATTATTTCAATAGTCTAAAAAACCAAGCACAAAAACTACACATACATACACACATATATGTATTTAAACATGTATAATACATAAGTGCTTTCGTCTTTAATTTAATCACCTCACCCCCCCCCCATCTTTCTTTTTTACCCCCATTTTTCTCATTATATGCTTTTCTGATTTATTGCGTTACACGACTATTTCGATAGTCTTACAAATCAATCATAATGACTACACGTACAAACAGTATAATTTTTATTTTACATTTGGATAGATTTTGCTTTGCACCTCAGGCCCTGCACCCGCTTGGACAATAGAATACTTTGACCTGTTTTCAAGTTTTCGAGCTCTCGGCAAGTTATTTGATTCAAGCCTTCAAATGTTGACAAATTTCGTACAGAGGTCCATTATTATTCAACGAAGAGCAAGTGAGTTTGGGTTTTGTCCCATTATAAAATTGTAGGCGGAAAATTTTTATTTTTAATTGACTTCCAAACTTCTTTATCCAGAATAATGTCAGAGAGCTGAAAAAAGTGATAATCTTTAAGAAAAATGAGAACAATTTACTACGAAATTTCAAGTAATTTACAAATCTTTTTGCTTACCAAGTTTTGGAAATATTTTTATTAAGTTCATAACAATACATAAATGTACGTAAATCTTTCAATAAACTGATTGTACTTTTTACAGTGACGTGATTTTATATATAGTAAAACAAGTCAAATTTGTTTTATTATTTTTATATAAATTGTTTATTTTTTTCTTTTGTAATAATTGTTTAAAAATATTGTTTATTTTGATGCATATGATTTCAGTACTACCTACATAGTGCAATATAGTATGATCATTCTATAAGTATTAAACAATAATGAGATAAGTTATTTATAAAAATGTTATTTTTTGTCAGACTCCAGAAAGCATATGGGTGGGGACAAAATTTCAGAAAGTAAAAAGTACCTAAAGGCAAAAATCAGAAAGACGTGTTATCAAAAGCACAAAATTCAGAAACATTTAGTTTTGAAAATAAAAGTATTTTGTTTACTATACATGTCGCTAACAAGCATTTTACATAACGAATTTTAATGATTATTTTGTAAGGATCACGTTAAAATTACGCGTTAACCTCGCTTCCGCGGTAACTGCTTACAAAAAAAATCAATCTATAATTCTTTTAGTGCTAAATATTATTTAATTTATGTAATTCAAGGGCGCAAGTGCTTTCGTGACGCTTTAACCTGTTGGAGTGAAACTATATGGAACTCTTTCTTCCGGTATCATTATTTATACATTGTCATATATGACCATATATGTCTATACATATATAAAAGATGCCGGGATACCTTATTCTTTTTATCGTTACTAATAAAAATAAAAAACCCTAATTTCTTTATTTAACAAAATAATGGTGGTGACCATATTACCTGCAGTGGTTGTTATCTTTCTCAAACGATGTGATATCATTTTTTCCAAATTTTTCATTTCACTCCCTATTTCATTGCCCGCCGAGGAGCGCCTGTAAATGTTATAAAACATCACAAGTGTTTACTTGGATTAATTAAACAACCAGTTCATCCTTCAAAAATGTATGTTTGTATGCCTAACATTATGTCTATTTCCACTTAGCAACTGTTGTTTCATCAAAGGCGTGTGATAACGTTTCGAAGTGTCTTATTCCAATCCAAACCAACTGAAACCAGACCTGAAAGACTCGGTCGTTATATACTATCCCAATTTCACGAAAGATTAACTTACCTTATTAAGATCACTTGCAACGCGTTACCCCCAGCATCAGCATTAGCAGCAGTAGCGTATATAGGTGCCTTGTGTAGTCAGCCAGGCCTCGATAATTTCAAGCTATATACAATCGACGCAGTGACGACGACGGGACGCAATGGATTATTATATACGTACATATAATATGCGAGTCCTCGCAATGTATGCATAATAGCGAAGATTACAACGTGCGTGCAAGGTCGTGCGACAGAGTGCGATTATGTATTTGTATAACGTTGCGCGCTGAATAATGTCCATCACTTTAGAGGATTCTCCGGATTAATTATGGTAATCGCTTAGAATTGCATAGATTCTTTTGACATGATAAATTTAGAAACTGAATTTTATTAATTAGAAGACTTTAGTTTAGTATTCTAGTTTGATATCTAAAAAATTTGTTTTATCGGAATTTCTTTTTCAATAAAATAATTGAATATCGATATAAATCTATTTAGTGCTTATTATACAACTTGAGAAACCAAATTTTTTTCTATTATCTACACGCTGTTTATATTGTGATGAACTTAAAAAACGGCTTAAACCTATGCAAAAGAAAATCATAGATTTCGATGAAAGGGAACTAATAAATAAACTTATGCAACTATAATTTTGACTTTTTTATATGAAAATATACCATGCACGGATAACAAAATCACTAAAAAGTCAATTTTCAAAAAAGTGTACTTAAGTCGTTTTTCCGATTCACCAAAGATATATGGAAATGGATAACTCCTCGTACATTCAAATAAAACAAAAAATCTTCATTAGGATGAGTGTCATTCTCATCTCAGCTCAATTTTCACGTTTTTTTCCAGATGTGTAGGTTTATAAAATATGAAAAACGCAACGAATAAAGGTCATAAAGGCTGAGACGGTAATCACTTATATTACAAACAATCTCCCGAAAGTTTATAACTTGTTCACGAGATATTAATTCCGCCTGTAGTCTGAAAAATGCTCGGATAAATGTTGTTTATAGAGAAAAGCGCGATTAAATGGGAAAGCCACTTTTGACGCACCTGTAAAAATGCATACATTTTGCAGGTTAATAATTTTTATTTTTTCTCTAAGACAAAATTAGAAACTTTTTCTGTTAAAATATATTATATGTACCTAAAGTGTATGCCCTGGTAGATGTAATTTTATCAACAGTAGCATCCCTATGCTTCCATGCATGTATGGATTTTGTTTTTGAAGAAAAATTCAATTACCGCAGTTTTTCATGTTGAAACACTGGACCATTTAACATGAACCATAGTCGGGGAACCGGTGACAAAAATACTTACGTCATCGAGTGATCCGAGTAAATGAACAAATCTCGTTTAAAGTGGTAGTGAGTGATAGGCAAACGTGATTCATCTGGAGTGTCTGACCATTTACTGGTCATACGGAAATGAAGGGGTAACTTCCGGTTAAGTTTCAAGACTGTATACTTCATTAT
Organism: Gastracanthus pulcherrimus; assembly: GCA_949152435.1. Classification (NCBI taxonomy): domain Eukaryota; kingdom Metazoa; phylum Arthropoda; class Insecta; order Hymenoptera; family Pteromalidae; genus Gastracanthus; species Gastracanthus pulcherrimus. The sequence goes on along the minus strand of OX424572.1, from coordinate 110,196,458 downwards.
GTTAATGAATTTTGATTGTACCATTATGTATGTAATAATTAGTTGTACCAAAACTCCTCCGCTTTGCTGCTACCCCCCCCCCCCCCCCAGCAGCCTGCTTACAAAATAATTAATTAAAGTTGTTTATACTTACGTGACGTACGGAGTGACCAGAACTGACGATTTTTCACCTAGACTGGCGACCAAACTTTCCAATTTGGCGACTGGCGATTTATTTGGCGATTAGTAGACGAAATCTTGGCGATTTTTGGCGACGTATTACTTTAAAACTAAATACCCCAGATATGAAAGTTCAATAAATAAATTATCTTACAAATAAACGGTAAACTGTTAAAGCTAAATACCCCACGTATGAAAGTTCAATAAAGAAATAGTTTTAATTATAAACGATAAACTTTAAAAGCTAAATACCCCATGCATACTATATTTTCATTAATACCTTAAACAAGTAAAACCAAATAACCCATAGACGAAAAATTTAGTAACTAAAGAAATAATCCATAATCTATTGAATGACAAAACTACACATCCCAGAATTTAAATTCAATATTAACGCATTTTATAAAAAACGGTAAATTGTGAAAAAATAAATTATTTTATAAATAAACGGACGTAAACTTATAAAACTACACTGAGAGAAAGGATTCTTTGCGACAAAGAATATTTCTTCATTGTTAAGTTTTGTGGATTTGAATACGGTCAAATGAATATTTCTTAACCATTAAACGCATTGTCTTAATAGTTAAGGGGAGATCGGAGCGAACTTTACCATTGTGACCTCCACCTCGCGCCGTATTTTTTATTATACGTCTAAAATTCACATAGTAACATCAAAATCGAGGTTGATAATAGTTTGTTATTATGTAAAGAACACCGGACAACAGCCATTTTGTTTATTAGTAGCCTCAAAAGTTTCTTATTATGAAATATTGTTACAATTCACGAATGGAAAACGGTAAAAGTGATGGTCATCTTACCGTTTCTTAGCCTTACTGATAGCTTCACCTCGCCCCGTATTTTTCATTATTTTACGAAATTGTACGCAAGTATGTACGCTTGAAGCTTTATAAACATTTATTATTATGACAAGAACACCGGACAACCGCATTTTTGTACCATAAATGACCTCAAATTTTTATTTTTATGATATTAATTTTTGAGGTTAGGTAAAATCTGCACCAATTAGGATAGCTCCGACCTCCTCTTAAGAACTGAGTACTTGAGTAGCGTCAACGGCTGACCGCCTGACTTTAAGGTTAACTGAATTTTTCATATTTCTAAGATGTTTATATGACCGTTACATGTTAGTATAAGTTCTCACCTGCCACGATTATGACTACGTATAGGATCTCTTTATATTCTAATGCTTGAAAAGCATCAGTATATGCTAGAAAATCTTCAAATAACCTTACTCGTGCAGACTTTTCTCAAGTTCGAGTTCTCAGGGTGTGTCCAGATGGAGGACAAAAATATGGTATGTCCTCTCCAGTTCGTATTCCATCGCTGTTTTGCTGTCCCGTTGTGAATTCAAACGTTGAAATGCATCTATACGTCTATGCTATACGTCTATACACTCTAAAGTCTAAAGAACGAAAATTGACGTTAGAAAGAATAAATGCATACATTCATTCTTCATAAAAGGTGTCCTGGTAATAGTAAAAGAATAAATGACGCGTTTTATTCTTTACGAAAAGAATAAAGTAGAGAAATCATTCTTTATAAAAGTATGAAAAGTGTCCGAATAATATTAAAAGAATAAATGATGCTTTTCATTCTTTACGAAAGAGTTAACAACACAAAGTATATATATACTTTATAAAACAATAAAATGCATCCCAGTATAATATTAAAAGAATAAATTGTGGTTTTTTTATGAAAAGACTAATGTATAGTACAGATTGTCGACGCAGGTATGTTTATTAAATAATATACATTATTCAATTAATGTACAATACTGTAATATACAATGTGCACTCTAGGGTACAATGTGCACTTTGGGGTAATTGGATTTAATTCAGGCTGGCAGGTCTATAGAATAAAATTTTAATGTTATGGAGTATTTAGATTTGAGTTTATAGGTTAGGATATTTCGACTCGAGCCTGACCTACCTGTCTGATACTGAGGATTTATAGGTTATGGAATATCTATATTTCAATAATGCTTAGCTTGTCTGTTATATATTTTGAGGTTAGGGGTAATTAGATTAAATATTATCATGTCTGTGAAATATAATTGAGAGGTTATGGGGTATTTAGATTTAAGAGTGTACGTTATGTTATTTTGATTAAAACTTGGCTTATCGGCGCATTACGATTTTGAGGTTCTAAGTGTTTAAATAGTAGGTTGGCCTGTCTAAGTAATACCGTTTTGGGGTTGTCGAATAATTAGATTTTATTTTATAAGTTAGGATTTTTAGTTGTAAACCTGGCCTGTTTGTGTAATATAATTCTGAGATTATGGGATAATTAGATGTAATTTTGTAAGTTATGTTATTTGTATTAAAGCTTGGCTTCTCACTGTATAATATGTATATTTCAGCTGCTGTACAATACAATTTTGAGGTTATGGGGTATTTAGAATCAAGTTTCTAGGTTATGTTATTTTGATTTAAGCTGAGCTTATCTGCGTAATACAGTTTTGAGGTTATGAAGCCTTTATCTTTTAGCCTTGCCTGTCTGGGTAATACAGTTTTCGGGGGTTATGGGGTAATTGGATTTCAATTTATAGGTTAGGATTTTAAGAATTCAGTTTGGACTGTTTGTGTAATATAATTTGGAGGTTTTGGGGTATTTTGATTTGAGTTTGTACGTTAGGATATTTTAACTTAAGCCAGTCTAGCCTGTCTAATATAGTTTTGAAATAATGGGCTATATATATATATTTTCATGTATAAGTTATGGTATTTTGATGTAAGCTTGGCAGTTATGAACTTTTGAGGTTATGGGATAATATAAACTTAGCCTGTATGTGTAATAGTATTTTGAGGTTTAGTATATTTATCTGCGTATTAGGATTTTGAGGAAAATAAGAAAAATAAGCTTTTATTGATTAAAAATGACCGCATAATGCACAAAAATAAACGATCAAAAAATTTCAAGCATATGAATCAAGCATATGAAAAAATACAAAAAAAAGTAAAAGTAAAAATAAAAAACAATAACGAATCGAAAAATATAAATAAATATTATTAAACTGCCTTTCTTTATGCAAAACAAAAACAAAAAGAATGAGTTGTGAAACATTAAATTTGACCGTAAGTATTAAGAGATATAAACACGTACGCAAGCACGCACGCACATACACACACATACAAACATTATTTAAAAATACTGTATTTTACTTAAAAACTTTTTGTTTACAATCGCAAAACTTCCGCTGTCAGAAAGAAAAATATTTATTTCGTTTACCTGAAATTATAAATTTGAAAGAATTTATTGCGTTCTTCAAAAACGCTTTTTTGCATGAAAATTACTTCTGAATTATTGTAAGTACATTAAATAATATGCGTCGACAATCTGTACTATACATTACTCTTTTCATAAAAAAACCACAATTTATTCTTCTAATATTATACTGGGATGCATTTTATTGTTTTATAAAGTATATATATATATATATATATATATATATATATATATATATATATATATATATATATATATATATATATATATATATATACTTTGTGTTGTTAACTCTTTCGTAAAGAATGAAAAGCATCATTTATTCTTTTAATATTATTCGGACACTTTTCATACTTTTATAAAGAATGATTTCTCTACTTTATTCTTTTCGTAAAGAATAAAACGCGTCATTTATTCTTTCACTATTACTGGGACACCTTTTATGCTTTTATAAAGAATGATTTCTCTACTTTATTCTTTTCCTAAAGAATGAATGTATGCATTTATTCTTTCTAACGTCAATTTTCGTTCTTTAGACTTTAGAGTGTACGTCTATACTCTCAATGCTCCACTGCAAGGGCTAAATTTGCTCCGAAGATCCAGAGTGACTTTAAACGGTTTTAACGTATCAAATCCCAACGTTTGAATTCGAAACTGAACAGCGAAACAGGGATGGAACACACCCTTAACTATTAAGAATTCAACATTTGTGGCAAGTACGTGAGAATTTCTCTCAGTGTATATACCCCACGCACTTAAAAAACAAATTGTTATAATTAAACCGTAAACTGTTAAAGCTTAATACCCCACGTATGAAAGTTTAATAAATTAATTGTTTTTATTAAATACTAAACCTTTTCAAAATAAATGTCCACGCATTAGATATTTAATTTACTGCGAATATTTAAAACTGCATAACATAGAGATAAAACGTTTAGTAAATACATTTTTTTTATAAACCGTAGACGAAGGTTCAATAAATAAATTATTTAAATTAATAAAATTAAATAAATTGCTATAATTAAACTATACATTTTTAAAACTCAATACCCCATATTTGAAAGATTACATATAAATTCTTTTAATTAAATCTTATATAATTAAAGTTAAGTAACCAACGTATGAAAGTTTGATAAATAAATTCTTTTCATTAAACCATAAACTTTTAAAGCCAAATACCTCGCGCATGTAATTTCAATAAATAAATTCTTTTAATTAAACTATAACCTCTTAAAGCTAAATACTCCATAATACTTACTATTAAACAAATAAACTATTTTAATTAAGATGTAAACTTTTAAAGCTACGTCTAGGGTTTAATAAACACTATAGTTTTAATAATATTTAATAAACTTTTGTTTCATAATTTCGGTTAATTATTAATTCTAGTGCCTAATCATAATTATTTGTTCATACAACGAACTTCTATGCATGCATGAAGTGAGTTAAAAAATATATCGTTCTCGCAATGTTTTTTAAACGTTTATAGGAATATACCTAAGTTCCCAAAAATACGTTGAAGAAACGTTTCTGCAACGTTTCCTGCTATGTGGATAATGTGGTCACCTATACGATATCTCGCTGTATGCGTAACTCTTACAGTGTATGTGTATTGTGATAATAGATGTTGAGAGACACGGTTGACCCCGCAGGTAGCGCCCTCTAATTACAATATAGTGTCCTGCTTACGTACGAAAGCATCAAAACTCCGATTTCTTAGAAGTGCATACATGTAAAGATTTTTACTGTTTATTAAAATTGTAGATTGTTAATTGAAAAACTAAAAGTTGACCCTAATTGGTATTAAAGTAAGAAATATTTTGAGACTTTAAAAAGTATCTAACATTATTTCCTTTTTGAGAAAACTTCGGAACGGAAAAGCTAACCTCAATTTTTGCGTTCAGAAGTTTTCTCAAAAAGGAAATAATGTTAGATACTTTTTAAAATCTCAAAATATTTCTTACTTTAATACCAATTAGGGTCAACTTTTAGTTTTTCAATTAACAATCTACAATTTGAATAAACAGCAAAAACATGATTAGACAAGGACAGAAGATACGGACTCCTTTTATTTTGCCGTAGAGTTTATTTTCGATGCAAAAATTGCAACTTTCGCTGACGTTTGTCGGTTAGTATAAAGTAGCCATACGAATGCATTGTAAGGCTAAAGGCAATCGACGCTAATCAAAATGACGGTTGCTTCTTAAAAATTCCTAGACTTACTAATCCCAAAATATCGATACCAAGCCGTACGCTACGGCACCGTGTAGTTAAATAACACATAAAGGAAGTCTCTGTTTAGCTAGGCTAGTCTTGACTTTCTGAAGTACTTAATATACGACTTTACCATAAGAACTGATAGGTGGCCACTTTACCATAAGAACTGATAGGTGGCCACTTTACCATAAGAACTGATAGGTGGCCACTTTACCATAAGAACTGATAGGTGGCCACTTTACCAACACTGTTTGTAAAGAGGCCAATTTTTAACTACTTAGAACTTCTCGAAGAATATTTTCTTCTTAGAAGAATTTATTTTATCCTTTCAAACTTTTTACATCTTAAAAAAAGATCTTAAAAAGCTATAAAATTTTCTTTTGTGGAAAATCTTGCTGCTATGGCTACCTGAAGTTACCCCTACTCTAAACTGTTTGACACGATAACTCAACTTTGGAGCGTCTGCAACAAAAAATTTAAAAAGATTATTGAAAAGTAAACTTGTCGCTATCGTCCGGACTACAATTATTCAATTAAAAAAACAAAATGGCGGACTTTTGAAATTTTCGACCTTTCTTTTTAACGTAAAATGCTTAGAAAAATTAAGTAAATATTAACCAATAATTATAGTTCTAGTTCGAATCATAGTTATACATATGCAGAATATACCCTAAAAATTTCAGCTTGATCGGTTCAATAGTTTTTTTTAGAATGTCAAGAAAGTCGAAAAACGTTGGTTTGAGAAAAATCCGATTTACTTTTTTTCCCCCGATAATATGATGTTTCTTACGTATTTTTAAAAAAAAAGGTTCTTACCGTCAATAAACGATGCCTGCTCCATATATTAATCCTTCAGCTTCGTCGTAATGTTGGTTGTCCTCCATTCGAGCGTTTCTGATAGCCACCCTTTGCTCCTTAGAAGCTCCCCCGCTGCGCCGAGTGGAAGTCGAAACACGCGCTTCGTCTTGCTTCCGCGTCAGATTTTGAGCTTCAATACCAACTGAGACGCCCATAGTCTCCATTATTTTCAATAAAGGTTGAAATCTTTCATTAAACGTGCATGCAGTACAATATACAGTTCCTTAAGGTGGCCACATCACCTGCACCCCCTTTACTTGTACTTGTAGTAATACTGTGATAAAATATAGAATTTAATTTTAATTATTTGTCAAATTATACATATTTATTTTCTTTTTTTTTTTACTTAAATGATGTAGTTACGAATATACGAATTTTAAAACATAGGTACTGAAAACTCGTGTAATAAAATTTATTTTAAATCATAATATTATACAAACATTGATTATATTATTACAAACGTATGTCATAATATTATATAAATCTTCTTTATATATTATAAAATTATTTCGCTGCCACCGCCGCCGTGTATAAGAATCGAAGTCATTCCTCAGATCTCCGTTTTTCTACGTTACTTTGGCCTTTTTTTTAATTTTCCGCTATTTTTACGTGATTTATGTGCTATTTTACATTATTTTACGTTCTTTTACATTACTTTACGTTATTCTATGTTTCTTTATATGTAAGAATAAGAACCTTCTCCATATCTCTCTTTTTCTGCGTTAATTTGGTCTATTTCTTGAAATTTTTCGTTATTTTTATGTTACTTATGAGCTATTTAATGTTATTATACGTTAATTTATATTATTCTACTTTATTTAGATCTACGAATCAGACTTTCTCCATATCTTCCTTTTTCTACCCTATTTTGGTTTACTTTTCGAAATATTTCGTTATATTTACGTTAATTATGTGCCATTTTACTTTAATTTATGTTACTTTACGTTATTCTACGATATTATACATCTAAGAATCGGACCTTCTCCATATCTCCCTTTCACTACGTTATTGTTGCCTAATTTTTGAAATTTTTTTTATTTTTACGTTATTTTGTATTTAAGAACATTTCCATATCTCTTTTTTTCTACGTTATTTTGGCTATCGTCGTCGACAAAGAAGGAGGTTCTCAAATTGACCTGTATACTCCGAAACTACTAGACCAATTTGAATGAACTTTTGGATTTGGATAAATAAAATGAAATTTGGCCCATGCAACTAAAAAGTATAAAAAAAAAATTTTTTTAAATACCGACTTCGAAAAAAACACTTTATAAAGTATGACATAATCGATAAAAAGTATGAATAATCGATAAAAACCTTTTCGAAGTCGTCGCTGAATTTCACACTGACTTATAGTATCTTTCTTATAGATACGATTTAGAACTTATACTGGATTGGATCTAAACACATACTTATAATGCCTCTGAAGCCAGACCACCGTAACTCGGTGAAATTCGACGCCGTCTTCGAAAAGGTTTTTATCGATTATTCATACATTTTATCGATAATTTCATACTTTTTAGAGCGGTTTTTTTCTATAAAATTTTGTATTTGTTATATTATCGTTATCTATGCGCTACTTAACGTTATTTAAGTTATTTCATGTTATTTTACGTTATTTTACTACTTAATGTTATTTTACGTTATTTTACTACTTAATGTTATTTTACGTTATTTTACTACTTAATGTTATTTTACGTTATTTTACTACTTAATGTTATTTATACGTTAATTACTTTCCGTTATTTTATGGTTATTTTAAAGGATATCGTTCTAACAACAAATAATTAGTTATAAATATTATTAGATTACTGTCGCAAGTTTAGTATTACATACTTCCGACATCCTTCAGGAAATGCTGTTGATCATCCATAAATTCCGTAATAAAATTATTTGTTATTTGTTTGCTACCTTTATTATTTTGTCATATGTAACTTTATAAGCATTTATGTAAAGTTGGAAGTATGTATAGGTATTTGTTATTATATTATATTATAATGTTCAAAGTTATTTTTAATGTTGAGTTGAACGATTAGATTTTTCATTATTTCATTAATTTCGGAATTTTATGGTTCCGATAATTACGAAAAAATATGTATTATGTAAAGAAGCGGGGGTTGGCGCTTGGTCAATATAATTGCGCGTCAACCCCCGCTTTTTTACATAATACATATATTTATATAATACATACATTATAATATATCTTCCTATATTATATAGTTGTTTGTAAATCTTATAAGATTTACGCCCTCCTCGCCCCTCCTCGCCCCTCATTTTGCCCTCCTCATTCTCCTTCTCAAAACAAGGTAATATCGTTTCAAAAAATACGTTATTTTGATCTTATTTTTTTCCCTCCTCTCCGCTCCTCGCCGCTCCTCTTTGTATCCTCCTCATAGCCCTCCTCTCAGCCCTCCTCATGCCCTCCTCATTTACTTATTTCTATTAATTAATGCATGCAAATTAATTTAGATTTATATGAGTGAAATTTTTAAGTTTATCATAATATAATATAACAAGATATATTGTTAATTTAAAACAAAAATTAAAGTAATGTAAATTCTTATTACATTCAAAAGAATTTTTTTTTTAATTATATTCATTAATATTAAATTTACATATATAGATTATTACATATGAATTAAAAAGAGCTTTACAATATTACATTCAAATAAAAAACAAAATTAAAATAAATATATATGCTAAAAAATACAATACTTAAAACTAAATATAAATAAATGTAACTATGAGTTACATATATTTATTTATAAATTGATTAAATAAAACATAAATTTGAATGTATAAAAAAGCTTAATTAACAAAACAAAAAAACGCGTCAATCTATTTACCTCCCGGGTGGTGTGAAAGAATAGAAACCTTCATAAAAACAAAAAATTTCATGATGCTTTGGGGGTTGGCGAGCGGGGCGAGCAGGGTGGTACCCCCCTAGTATATATATATATATATATATATATATATATATATATATATATATATATATATATATATATATATATTAAATAAAACTTCGGTACTTGAAGTGATTAAAATTATTGTGTATTTATTTTGAGGTTCTATCAGTCTGATTAAATAATAAAAGATCTCGTGTTTCCCTCGTAGCTGACCGTACAAGCTGTCTAGCGCTCAGTAATATTAATTAAAATTCGGCAGATTCGCACGCGTAACAATAGATAGGAGCAGACTATATAAATGAATGGGCAAAATCTATGTTACAAATATTGTTACAAACTTTGATTGATTAAGAATTTATCGAGTTATTTTTCCCGTCAGAATTAAAAGTCTTTTCGAGAAAAACGCATTTATAAGTTTTCGTTTTCTCTGCTCTACCTGCTTAACGCGCGAGAAGTAAAAGCATTGTAGCTTCATTTAAAGTTCGAATATCGGGCTATAACTTTAGAGATATATTCTCTAGATGCATCGGTATACATTAAAGTCAAAACAAAAAAAATCGACTTTTTGAAGCGTCTATACAAGAATCTCCATTTGTACTTTTTTGTAACTTTTTTGTAAAAATTCTTTTTAATTTAATATCACAATTAAAGAAATAAAAGGTACTTTTTATATCACAACAACATTTCGAGTATCTCGTACACTCTTCGTCAGGTTAAAAATACCTTTTTTTCTTTAATTATGATATTAAAATAAAAAGGATTTATACAAAAATGTTTCTTCGTCTACAAATGTGCTGCTAGATATAACATTTTTATAAAAGTAGACGCTCCAGTCAATATAGGATCTCTGGATATTCTTGTAATATTCATAAAAAAAATAATTTTTTTAGATTTTAAAGTAGCATATATATCACCTTCTTAAGCATGCCTGGGTTAAAACCAAAGAAAATTTTGTTTCTATGAGAACATTAAACTTTTTATATTTAGAAGCAATCTTTCTGAAAACTGTATGACTTTAAATACTTGGTTATATCTTCAATTACACCATTGTAATACCTCAAAATCTTGATCCTACACGTCACGATAAACCACTACCTATATTGTCAATGCCATATTTATTGGATTCTAGGTACAGGATGAACGATTTTTGTATTAATTATTTAATATACTAATTTATTTCAATGTTCTTTTTTTAATTGGTTGTATATCGGAATAAAAAAGTACAAAAATAATTTGTATTCGGAAGTATTTTATTAAAAAGTGAAAAAATGTTGTTAAAACCTCAAATATAATGCACGACTATAGAAATATTGAAATATTTTATTGAAACTTCATATAATCGTGTCAGTATATTAGCAGTATATTGCAAAGAAGAATAATGATGTCCTGAATTTTCTCAACTCCACTTTTTCTCAAAAAAATTTTCGTTAATAATGTTGTCCTCCATAGAAACTTGCTTTAAATAGAGATCGTCAAAAAAGAGTGTTAAAAAAGCAGGTGGAAGGCGTCATGTAAAGGTAAGCCAAGCGTAGGAAACCGCGCGAAATTTGAATCAACCACAATTTCAAACTCTGACACGCTTATATATCTATAGCTATTCTAGCCTCTACAAACACGTAAATGCATACAGCGGAAGTCGGTCCAAAAATGGCGTAGCCAATCCCGATCGCCACCTTTGTGCTCGCTTACCAAAGCTCTCCCACAACGGAGCCTACCTACAAAATAGCCTCTCTGATTATCCCCACCCTAGCTTCTTCTCACTCCGCTTCCTGGATCCCCCGCAACCCCCCACTCCCAGGAAGTCTCTCCTGCGTCCAGCCAATGAGCGAGGCTCGCTGGGCGGCGACGGTGTCGCTTCGATCGCGCGCGCTCTAGCTCCCTCCTAGGCTCTCCGCTGCTGCAGCCGGGATCCGCGACCTTGATGGCGTCCGTCTCTCTCTCTCTCTCTCTCTCGCTCCTGCCTCGCACTCGGCCCCCACCACTCCGCCAGCTTACGGAATGAGTGAAACGGCGCGCGTCGCGCGCGGCTGCAGGAAAGAAACAGCTATAGCCTCGGCCTGGCAGCGGTGCGCCGGCCAGTGCGCGAGAAAAGGACGCTGCTAGTGGACGGACTGCGAGAGAACGAGAGAATATACGGCTCGCGGCCGACGCTGCCTGCAGGGATATATTCGGCGGGCAAGCAGCGCACGCAGAGAGCCCGGAGAGTGAGAGAAGAGAGGCCTACTCCCGAGCCAGCGGCAGTGCAGCCTCTCTTTCTCGCGGACGGAGAAACGGGAGAGAGAGAGAGAGAAAGGAGTCGGAGAGAGAATCGTCTGGCTCGTACGTATACTATATGTGTATATATCTGTGTAGCCTACGTATACGTACAAAAAAGGACAGAGCGAGGGGGGCGAAGCGTAGAGAGAAAGAGACGAGAGAGAGAAAGAGGAAAGCGGGCCGCGATAAACGACACGCGCGTGAACCCGAAGGAGAGACGAAGAGGGAAAAGAGAAGAGACAGACGCAGACAGAGACACGACGACGACGACAACGACGTCCAACCGCAGCAGCTCGCGCGCAAGAGAGACAGACTGATCGAGACGCCGAGAAAAAGGAAGACAGACAGCCGCCCTATGCACTGCACGCATAACGCATAGATCTTCGAAGTAAGCAAAAAAAGCAAATATTGCATATATATCCCGTTTGACCACGGCTGCTTAACATTCTCTAGCTACTCTTTCTTTCTTTCTCTCTCTCTCTCTCTCTCTCTCTCTCTCTCTCCCTCTGCTGGAAATTGGGTATGTCGGGAATCGAACGGTAAAACTACACGGCACACAGCTTGCGAATAAAAAAAGGCGGAAGAAACCCGCGAGGAGGTGGGGGACTCCCCGCACCGCACGCTCTCGATTCGCTCTCGTGATATCCGCCGCGTAGACAACGCGCGCGCGCGCATTATTGCTTCCATATTTTTTATTTTAATAACGCGATGTTTCAGCTTGTTTTTTTTTATCGCACTGCTTCAACAAAATGTAAAATCCACTGAATCGCTCGTTGTTTCTATAAAACAAAAAACTGTTTTAGCTTTATATATAAAAAAGACTAAAATTTTTTTTTTAATTGAACTAACACTGAGGTTATGTTTGGTCCGCGCTCCCGAAATAAAGATTTTTTTCCGTTTCTTTGGGATTGTTTTAACTTCCAACATTTTTTTTTTCTCCGTGTAGGTTAGGAACACAGCCTGTATTTTTATAACCTACATATCCGCAAAAGGAGAGTAGGGGAGAGGCTTATAATATGCGCTAGCAGCGGTCTTCGCGCCGTCGGCAAGTCAAAAAAAATAAGAGGTCGATGAATCGAGGAGCAGCGACGACACACTGAAAATGAATGAAAAAAAAACTAGCCGAACTATACAGCACTGTATTCCTCGGCCATTGTAAAACACCAGCCTAACCTCTTTTCTCTGCCTCTCCCTCTCTCTTTCCGAGGCTGCGAACGCCCGGCGCGCGCAGCTCGCTTTCGGGTCAGCCTCTCTTGCTCGCTCCCGCGAAGAGAAACGCAACGGCGCCGCAGGTAGAGGGAGCCGAAAAAAAGGCGCCGCGTCACCCCCCGCCCCCTCTCCCCGCTCTCCTACACACGCGGTATATATAGGTATATGTATAAATGAGAGAAAAGGCGAAGCGAACAGCCGCGAGTATAGCGCCTCGTTCAACTAGCATCAGCGCTGCTGGTGATCAGTTTGGAAATTTTAAGTACGGTGGTATTAAATCGTAATTCGTGTGCATTTTACTTTATATGAACATGTAAATTTTTCTATCTATACATATTACCCCTATATTTTTAAAAGTATCATTAATTCTTTTAGTGTAATAAATTTTGACATTTATTTTATACTTCATTTCTACCATTTGTACAATGTCCCCGAAAAATTCGGACTGTCAGGGATTCGATCCCGTGATCTTAAGCGATCTTGTTTTAGGAGGTAAGCGTCTTACCGCCTGAGCCAATTATGTACCGCTGAGTAATTATTAGATTAGTTATTGAAGTTGTTTCACAAATAAAAATGGTTCTAGGGTTATTCTTAGGAATTCTTGACAATTATTGTTGAAATGCAATTAAAAAAGGAACGTTGATTACTGAATATTTTGCTTCAGAAAATTTTTGTGTAATATGTTAAAGTGTTGAATAACTCTCGTAAAGGACCTAGTTTCTTCCTTTTCAGGATCCAATTCGTGGTCATTTTTATTATTCTAAATACTTTTTTTAACTTTTATGTATTTAATAGACTGTGCTCAATGTTTCTGATCTATTTGAAAATTCACCTAGGTACTTCGCAAATCGCCAGTAAATCGCAATAAGTTACAGATGTTAACATTTTATTTTTGTTCTTTTTACCGGGTTATAGTTATGATGACCTTCAGTACCAATTACAGGATTTGTATTAACTATAACAGAAAATTAGACTACATTCTAAGTTTCTGATAAGCTAGGCAGCTGAAATTTTAGGGACAGGCTTCATTCACATGACATGACAATGCACAGATTGATGGCCCTTACGAAGTCCAACACATTTAAAAATCTCACGAAGACTAACATTTTTCAGCACTTCCCACGAAGACTAACACGTTTCATATTTTCCCACAAATGCTTAAGGGGATTAAAAAATTTCGTTTTTCTGAAAAATACGCATCACAATCCAATTTTCTTTTCACCGTCGCTTTATTTACAGAAAATACATAGTGAAACACTTGAATTATTATCAGAATCGAAAATTAACTGGGGTATAACAGGCCACTAGCCATAATTATTAGATTAGTTATTATTATAAAAATGGGACGAAATTATTTGTTCCGCGTCTAATCTACTTGCGGTCGTAATGTGAGTTAATTTTCTTTGTACGGATATACTCCTACAAACAAAAAATTTTACTGATTAGTGAAGTTGTAAATTTATGTGAATAACGACACAAACTTTTTAAATTAGGTATTTTCACGTGTGAAATTATCGCCGAAATGGCCGATTGCTGGAGGAAAACATTGCATTTTTAAAATGTAAACAAACTTAAAATAAATTTATTTAAGACGTGTAAAGTACGTTTCGCTGGAGTAACAGTGGACAATTAAGTAATTACATGTGAAGAATATTTAAAAAAAATGTTATAGCGCTACCGATAATGTATTTATCATAGAATATAACAAAAATACCAGACTCAAGTATTACCGTTTTTTATTAGTTTATATATGAAAAACACAACTTAAATATCTGAAAATATTAATTTATGTAAGCTGATCTTATATCAGGTTAGTCGGTTTTCCTAAAAAACTTATTATATTTCTATCAAGTTCTATTATTTTACATACTTGTCTTATATAGCTTAAAAGTTTCTATCTGCAAATTTCAGTAAATTTATACGCATTTATAACGAGCAATTTACCTAAAGTAATAAACAATAAACAATAAATAAATACTTTATATTGAACCATATTTTTCACAATAATAAATATAATACATTTAAATGTCATTGCATAACATAAATAATAGAACTATAATAGTTTTGTTAAAAAACCAGGTGATAATAAAAAAAAGGTTCAATATAAATTATTCGAGATAAACTATTTGTTACAAATACGTGTAAATTTACTACAATTTGTACTTTGTCCTCTTTTAAAGAACCCAAGTGAAGAAAAATCGATGTGCAATATTCGACTTTGTATGTTATTTATTATTTAAAACAAGAAATTACAAAAATTATCATGCATAGCGAATTTAAAGTTTGATGGTATTTCCGTACCTATAATTTAACATCAATTTATAAGTACACTTTTATACATAGCATTCTTCAATTGGATAGTGACTAAATGCTGTTTTAGTTTTTTTCTAAGTTAAAGTATACTTTTCGCAATTTCTATAAGTCATTGCATTTTAGTGGTCCGTTATATTCCAGTCTCCCCTACATGATCATGCTATAATAATTATTGTCGATTCTGCAGATAACATTTTGAGTCTTCTTCTATATAAAGTGATCTTGAAACAGAAATTTTATTCCGATGCATGCAATTTTGTGAGAAAAACGTAATTTTCGAATATATTTCTCGGCGTATAAAGTCAATCTGACGCATTCCCTTAACACTTTTCATTATTTTTCTTACGAAGACGCACTTTTCGTATAGAATAATATATCTGTGAGTTTCCGGCAAAACTACTTAAATCCATTATTTTGAAAAATGCTAAAGATCGGGAAAGTGTGAAAATAAGTGACGATATATCTACTATTTTTTTTAACATTAATTTGGCTGAAATTTTGAAAATAGTTTTCTGGTATCTCTAAATCAAACCCAACACCGTAGTTTGATCTAATAGGTCTTAGAATCTGAGTTACAGCTAAAAACATTAGCATTACCCATATGCTCAATATTAAAAATCTTGTATATATAGATATATTAACAATGTTAATCAAATATGCTATATCTAATATACAAAGGCCCATTAAATAAACCTACGGGTACTAGACTTCATTTTTAGGTACCGGAAAACGATCCCTGATGTTTTAGCAAAATCTGTTTCCCGGAGATGACACTCTCCTTGTTAGTTTATTCCAATTGGCCCTTGTTAATTTAAAATAACAAAAAAGATTTGAGCAAGTATTTACAGTGAAAAAATGTTCAGAATAACTGCTTTGAAACATAATTTTTTTTAAGTATTGATAAACAAAAATTGTTTTTGGGGTTTAACCCAGATCTGCTCCATTAAGGGAAACTCCATGATTCTTCCCTTTCTACCAATAATATTAGAATTTCGGTAAATTATTTATTTGTCATAATTAAAGAAGTTTGCAAAAAAAATTTGAGAATTTTTCACTAAATTTTCTTTTACAAGTAATTGGAGATACCAAATGCATATTTTTGTGCTAAAAACAAGGGTTTTTAAAAAAGTTACTTGCGCATGCCAATTTCAAAAATCTATTTTAAAAAATTTTAGAATCTATTCAACTCTAAAGAACAAAAGTTATTTTTTTGTAATTTTTTAATCTCAATATATGGTTTAAAATAAATAAAACCTTTTTTGTAACACAAGCACGATTTTGGCGTTTTCTGTACCTATTAAGCGGGCGTAAAGGACAATTTTTAAACCGGCGGGCGCAAAAGTTACTTTTGCGCCCGATAAAGTTCTTCCGAACTTTGCTATTATATATATATATTTTTTTGCGTTTTCCTAGCATATTAAGCGGGGCTAAAAATATATATATAACCCCGCTTAATATGCTAGAAAAACGCAAAAATCAATACATGCGTTACAAAAAATATGGTGTGCACCAAGGGCAAAGTGGGCTTTATGACCTCGTGTGGTTGCAGTACTCGGTCTATAAAAGCCCACTTTGCGCCCTAGGTACACAATATACTATTTTGTACTTTAAATTTTTTTTTAAATTATACGTTTTTCAACATTTACAAATACTTTGACCGATATTTTCTGGAAGTTTAAAAAATATCCATAATCATGGGTTGTGCAAGGAACTTTTTGAAGTTGGAAAAGTAAGTTTTGAGAAATGCGTGTTTAAAATTTTAATTTAGGTATGCTATCCAATGACAATTATTTCGGTCAACTGACTATAACTTTCATATAATATAATATAAATTTTATTAAATTTTCATTCCAATAATTTTTTAGGGTGTCTTTATTTTTAACGTCTGAATCTTCGCACATAGGTCCCTTATTGTTCAATGACGGGCTAGTGAGTTTGAGTTTTGTCTAAATATAAGTATTTTTATGAGGATGTCGACTTAGCAAACTTTTGCCAGATGGCAGCACGGTGAAATAAGACTCCAGCTAATGAGAAGCGTCGGTTCCTACGCTCTGATTTGTTAGAGTCTTTTCCCTCTCGCACCATTGACTGGCTTAAGGTCGGTGCTCGCTATCCTCATAATCAAGGCGGGAAATTTGAATTCTTAATCGACTTTCGGAAACATTCTTTCCTTTGACCCATCTCCATAGGTGTAACATTCATCACCGCAGTCAGGTTTTCAAATCCGAACACCCGCGGCGCTGACGCCACTTCCACCAATATGCAATTACATCCCTGCAATACAAACATAAACACACTCGCACACATATATATTGTATATAGAAAAGGACGCAGACGCCGGTGATGGCGCGCGCGCGCTCGCCTCGTTCCTTCTCTCTTGCGCTCCCGCGCTGTCGGTGCAGTACAGTTGTCTCCTGCGCGGGAACACCGTCGCGCGCTCTCTCTCTCTCTCTCTCTCCCTCCCTCCCTCTCCCTCTCATTATATTTTTCCACACGGCATTACAGTACCTTATATACACACACCGGAACACCCCCGTGATAAACATGTAACGATAACGCGCACGTACTGCAGGATATCGACGAATTACATCGCTCGTAAGTGCCCGGTGTACCGTGTTCACCTATCCACGCGTGTGCGCATCATATACACTCGTGCACATACCGGCTTTTTTATATATACGCCAGGACGCGCGGCGCGTCGTGCAGTGTTTAATACAAAGTGTGTGCGTGTGTAACGTCCCGTCTTGCTCTGACTACCGCCGATCGTGACTATAATATTATACCGTTGTGTGTGCAGCGGCTGCTCTGCCGCCGGGACTGCTGTGCTGTGCCTAGTTGCATGCTCTCTCGAGACGACGGACGCGCGACTGCGAGAGCGAGACAGAACGAAAATTCTACACACACGTCGTTTCGTAACGGCTCTCCTCTTCTCTTTCGCTCTTTCCCTCAATTTTTTACGCGAAGAAGCGCCGCAAGCTCCACTCGGCTGATAACTCGGCGTTTCCATTGAATCATTGATAATTAATTTCTCGATAAATGTGTACGCGTAATATAGGAAAATGCAATATTTTACCAGCCGTGTAAGTACATAGTCAGTGCGTTTGCACCTATATACACACACACACACACACGGTCGCGAGAAAGGACCTTTCCTTCCCTCCCTCCCTCCCTCTCTCTCTCTCTCTCCTCTGCGGGAATGATATACATTATATACACCGCCAGCCAGCAACGGCGGCGGTAGTTAACGGTGTTACAATATACAGCGTGTAAAGAAAGAGCAGCAGTGGCCGTGTTCAGTGTATAACTCCGCTCTGTCTTTTGTGTCTACAGCTGTGACGCGTGCGCCTCCCCGGCCTCCTAGTGCAGTTTAATATAAGCGAGAGCGGAGCGAGCGAACGCAGCGGAATAGAGGCGCCGCACGGCGTCAACATGGCAGCGGAAAGACAGTACGACGTCGTCGCCGTCGTCAACAGCAGCAGCAGTAGCAGCTCCAGTTCCTGGCGGATCCGGAGATAGGAGACGACGACGACGACGGCGACAGCGGCTCGTCGCATGTGAGTAATATAGAGACAAGTAGAGTGCACGGCTATACGGCGCGTGGCCGTCTGCAGGTATCTGTCTGTCTGCTCTCTCTGCACACGCATTCGCAGCGCCCCTGTTATCCTCGTCTCTGTCTCTCCTGGTGTACTCTTGTCTCTGTCTCTATTTTCTTGCTGTCTTTCTTCCCAGTGCAGCCAGGCAAAGCTCTCTCTCTCTCTCTCTCTCTGCGTTGACGCTCTGTCTCGCTTTCACACACACGAGCTGACGCGTGTGTGTATGTGTGGTGCTACTCCGTCTTTCTTTCTCTCTAGCATGTGTATTTCAGGTTTCTCCTCTGGCTGGCCCACATACGTGTGATATATCTCTTTCTCTCTCCAGACCACCTCTCTCCTCGACCATACATGCTCTTACCCCGCTGTTTTTGTCTAAAGTGTGCGAGCGATCCACGCACACACGCGCGCAGGAGGAGCATTGTTCCGAGCTTTCGCGTCCTGGCGTGCTGCTGGATGGATGATAATGCGCGAGAATACATTATTGCATCCGAACAATTGCTGCTTCCCATTTGAAGTTCGCTGCGGACAGGGCCAAAAACTCATATTCCATGCCAGTCTACTCATATTTCCCCTTTGAAGTCAACGCTGCACACACATGCGTGCACATTCATTGGCATCTCTGCAGCCTTTATCGAATCATTAGCATATGTGTAACTCGCACACACTCCCATATCCTTCATTCGCTCTCGTACACACACACGCACTCTTTTTTCCTCTCTTCTCTGTGTTGTTTCATCTGCTTGTAAACTAGGCATTTACCCATGTGTGCGCATCGCATCCACGCACACACACACACACACAGGCCTGGCTGTGCGATCTATATCTATCCTCGTCACGCCCGCGCGCGTTCCCCAAGCTCGGGGGACGCTAGTACGCTACCTCGCTCCATCCTCACACACGCACACAGTATATATACCTATATACACCAGGTCCCGTGACCGTCGGAGCTCGGTAGTAGGGATGAGCCGAGGCAAAGAGAGAGCGAGCACCACCGCATCGGCCGCACGCGTGCAGTGCTCGAGCAGCGGCAGCGTATAGCGCTTTGGCTCTCTCTCTCGCACAGTTGAGCGCCTCCGTCTCTCTCGCACTTTTGGGCGCGCGTTTCTCCTCGTCGAGCGCGGCCATTTTCCTTCTCTGTTGGCCGCGGACAGGGCAACCCCAGAAGAAGAAGGAAGCACACACACACACACAGCAGCGGACTGTAGAGAGTAGGTACGAGATTCTCTCTCTCTCTCTCTCTTCTCTCTCTCTCTCTCTTTCATCTCTCCTTTTCGCTCCCGCGGGAAGCTAGAGTAGATCGAGCTGCTCTCTCTCGCGCGCGCGGCCATTTCGCGTCGTTGCGTCTCTCTTGTTCCCCCGAGCAGCGGCGTGCGTGTGCAGGAGAGACAGACAGATACGTAGGTATACACATATAATATCCCCCCGTGTCGTTGGCAGCTAGCTCCTCGCATTTTCTCTCTCTCTCTCTCGCTCGGGGGCTTCTGGTTTTCTTCGTTGCCGATACACATCGGCGGGTCTTGCGCGCTCGCTCCGGACCGTTGCTTGAGCCTATCTGGACTCGATATTCGCGCCTACGTATATATGCACACGTACTCGTACGCGTCATGTCGGACTGTGCCGGCCACCGCGGGAGTGATAGTGGATCCACGCGAGAGTAGAGAGAGCCACGCTGCTCTCTCTTCGTCTGCTCTGTTTTTCCTCCGTCTCGCTCTTTCACCCGCGTGCCACTTGCTCTGCTCCTCTAGGCTCTTTCTCTCTCTCGTCGTGTGTTTTTCACTCGCTCTCTTTCTCTCTCTCTCTCGCTCTCTTCTGTAGCAGCGGCAGCGATTCACCTTTCTCTTGGCTGCACGGAACGTGTGTTGCAGACTCGCGTGTTCATCTGCCTGGGTTTCTTTCTTTTTGTTATCGTTGTTTTTTTTCTTTTTTGTTGCGACCTTTGTTTTGGGAGGGTGTTTTGTAAAGTTTTGGAGTTGATGGTGTGGTTGTCAAGTGCGATGAGCTGACCGGTTGGCAGAGAAATGGTGGAGAGCGGTGTCTTTTGCGAGGACCTACTTTCGGAGAATAGTGGGTTGTGTGCGAACAGCTGGAAACATAGAGTGCAAGGGTGATCCTGCAAGGAATGTAGAGTTAGCGCCAGCTGCTACTGGACTGGACTCCGTTATGACGGAGGTAAAGGATAGGGGGTAATAGAGAGTTGTTTGAGATACCTGCTTATTGTTCGATGCATAACTTCTGTACACCACACTCGTGTAGATTTTTGTATGTCATGTACAAACTGTAAGCGATTCTTTTTCCTGTTTGGCTATGTTAAGTTAGTTTGCGAGATAAGAAACCAAAATTTGTTTTGTATGACAAGTTCAACTTTACGAAAATAACAATCGGTAATTGTTACGCATTTTTAGTCACAGACTTTTTATTGTATTAACTTTTGCATGAGTTACTTACCATTAATAACTTCAAAACTTACTTTTATGCTCTTTACTTACCAGATTGAATCTTTACTTTATTTATTTAAAATTTCAATAACTACAGACTATGAGTAAATTTAAGTTTTTAAATTAAGTTTTATAATTAGAATTCTTAGTACCTCAGATGCATATAGAATATTTCCTCAAATATTGTTATAAAAGATTTAGACCTGACTCCGACATAAATAATAGAGCAATATCAAATTGTTATAAATTAATACTTTTCAAATTAACGTATTCTACTGTGCTCATTTGAAATGGGTTTACCTGATTCATAACATCTTTATTTAAAGTGTTCTAAAATTAGAGTCTCTGCTTTTAGATTTAACAGTTAAAATATCATCACTTTAAGTTTAAACTTTTTAAAAATAAAATAGTCAAATTGCTAACAAGTAGTCTAATTTCTAGATATCAATTAATTAAAGCATATGCTTTGACTTAAGTTACCTGTAATAGTATATTAATATATCTAAATTCATACAAGACAGAGAAAGATAAGTTGCATTATCTAAGTAAAATAAATCCCTAGGAGTTCTCTGTTGATCAATGTAACATTGCTGTTGCCTATTCATTGTGCAGGATTGAAGAGCAACACATCAATGGCTCTAGAATCAATTGGTAACATGTGGTTGAGCACAACGCGAGCTGATCAAATGCAGCAAGAAGTTTTGGGAATTGGCAAGGGGATGTGTTATTGATTAAAAATTCCAAAAATGACCATAAAAATTGATGCTAAAGCAGGGAACTGTTTATTTTTACATTATTTTAAATATGAGTGATATTTCTATATATATATAATCAATAACATTTCTTTTCTCTAATATCTCGAACCTGTGCCACCCACCCAAGCCCACGCTTGAAGTGTTGAAAAGACTGATAATTTAGTTCATTAAAAAAGCAATAACTGATAAAATTAATCTATTTAATAAGTCAAGCTTGGGCTTCAATAGGTTGTTCAGGCTTGTGGTGTCAAAAAGGCAAATTTGGTTAAATATTTGTTTTTCAATGTATAATAATATATGTTTTTTTTTATTATATTCAGAACAATATTAAAGGATTTTTACTATGTGTTTTTTATAAATTCAACCATATAGACAACTTTTTCCACTAGTTATTGCTCATATTTAAAAAAATAGAAAAATAATTTTTGACCATAAACATGCAAGATATTATAAATAAATTATACACATCACCTCGATAGTTTCAGAAAATAAAATTTTGTATACCCTTTGCAAAAATATTGTGCTCATTTTACTCATCCAATACATCCAATATAACCAAAGAATGCCTGTAGTCTCTAAATTAACAAATAGAAGACAATATAAATAGTTTAGCGTTAAAATGAAATTGGTTAAAGTTTCACAAACTATCTGAAAGAGAGAAAGAGAGACTGTATCATGCCTTTAAAAAATGTATATCAAATAAAGTAAAACTTTAGATTTAACTAATAAAATTTGAAATCAACAGGGCCAACAAATCCAGACATTAGTAAAGTGTTCCATGTTTACGCAAACGGAGCAAACCAACAGCTTTACACAGACTGAACAAAGCAACTCCAGCTACGCCGATCAGCGGCAGGTGAGACTTTTTGTTGTTTCACCTACACGCTGCACAAAATTTTGAGGATAGATCGAGTCAAGGAGTTTCTTTTCCCACTTCAGTGAAATTTGAGTCAAGTAATGTATAATTGTTGATCTTGTAAATTTTCATTATGAACAGTTTTGGATTAGTCAAAAATTATTAAAAACTGTAATATATTTATGTTTCTGAAGCTATTAGATTTAGTTTCAATCAAATTAAAATTTTTTTTTAATTAGAGCATATTGCTTTGGTTAAATTAACTGATTTACAATTGGCTATTAGTTTCAGAATCATAAAAAAATACATATTGTCGGCTTTTCATAGTTTGAACTTTGCATAATCTTCTTGTGTATTAAACAGTACAATGTTGATTTCACTTTGTAGTACTGTGGTAGATTTTAAAAATATTTGTTAACTAGAAAGATGCAGATCATAATTAAACCAAAGTGTTTATACAAAAGAATGCCATAAATAGGGTCGGCTATTAAATGTTATTTTGTAATATATTTAAGACAATTGACGTTTCTTTTCAAATTATTCAAATTAATGTATTTTTGCAAAAATTACACATCGTTGTAACTTGAAAGGATACCCCAGTAACGAAAAGCATCACAAAAATGATAGATTGCACTGTTGTGTCAGTTTTAAAGATATAATGAAAATTCCAACAGTTTACAAAGAAAGTATATCCTATAATCCATGAGAATGCACTGCTCGCTGAAAACAAGTAATTATCCGAATTATCAAAATAAATGATCTGCCTCGCTATGGTTGACGCTGTACCTCCTAGAAAACAATATCTGTACCGTAAGAAGGAAAGTCGACCAACGCCATGCTCATGAGTAAATTTTGTCCTGCCTCTCCCGATCGAACTGGCCACAGTCCCAGGAAGCGACGATGTTCGATCCCCAGCAGATCCAGCAGCAGCAGGCTGCACAGGGCCAGCAGTCGCAGCAGCAGCAGACCCAGCAGATGTACGTGCCCAGCGACAAGAAGGAGGACAAGTCCGGCCAGCAGTCGTCCACCGCGGAGTTCCCCTTCTACTACAACGTCAACATGCTGCAGAAGGTGCAGGCGAACGCGGTCGGTACGATCGGCTCCATCACCACCGACGACAAGGGCTGCTATCGATTCGACGTCCAGCCCGTCGGCTACAACACCCTCATCAACCAGATGAACCTGGCGACCAACACGACCTTCAAGTGCGACATATGCGGCCTCGTTTTCGGCCACATGAGCCTGCTCAATCACCACAAGCGCATCCATAACTCGACGCCGAGCAATCTGCAGCAGCAGCAGCCCCAGGTCGTTGTGCAGACGCCGACGACGGTGACCGTGGCGACCACGCCCGAGAGGCCCTACACCTGCGACGTGTGCGGCGCCTGCTTCGCCCTGCCCGGCGAGCTCAAGAGCCACAAGACGAACATGCACCAGAAGCCCAAGGTCCAGATTTGCGAGGACTGCGGCAGCGAGGACCCCTGCGAACACCACCCCACTAAGATAAAGAAGAGTAAGGATTGATTGACATTTGTTTTTTTCTTTTTTTTTTCTTTTTTTTTCTTCTCGAATTTTGTGTTTACTTTTTGACCATTAGGTACCGAGGTGGCGTGTTTACACAGGCACTGTCTGACATTGAACGCAGCGCTACTGCCCTGTCGTGATTAAGCATTTTTTTAATGAGTAGGAACCATGCATTCCCAGTTCTGTGATGTGTAGTTAGATTTTCCCTCAATGTTTCACCTCAGTAACTAAGGGATAAGAAGGACAAACAGCCCAACAATTATTAAAGCCCCTCCAGATTCGCATTTAATAAACAGATTGCATAGCATATTCATTGTAATACGTGGTTGATGAAAATGGATGGAAAATATAGTAATTTTGGACATCAATATATTCACTATTCAAGCTCTCTATAGTTAGAAAATACATTTTTTTAAGTGCTTTTCATTTTACTTATCATTTTTGAATAATGTATGTGAACATTTATAAAAGTGTTTTAAAGAAATTAAAAGAAAACGCATTAAGGTAAGTTCACATAAAGTTTACAATGTACTAATACAGTTACAAGATATTTTCATTTTCTTTATCTGGATAAAAATATTTTAGAAAAAAGCACAACCTAAGTTATTTTAGGTTTTTTAATCACTTCTCAATCGAAAGATTGCATAAAATTTTATTGTTTTTTAAATTTAAATGCTTGCCATATTTTCCGTTCAATAATTACACCAAAGTACAAATTTAAGCTTGCTAACTTTAGTTTGCTTTATATAGTGAATATTAATCATGTTTTTAAAAGCACTATTGCTATATGTTTATACAACTATATATCAATGAACTATGTTAATGAATAATACATAAACATAATTCTTACTTAACTTACTGCTATTGCACTATGTAATTAAAAGATTAAACTGACAATTTTTGCAATCTTTTTAAAACTTTCTTTAACAAAAATTTCAATTAAAAATTTTTCATTTCTTGCTAAATAAATTATAATATTAGGCCTTCTCTTTGCTGTATTAAATAATTTTTGTATTATTCAGCCATTAAACCTGGTCATCATCCAGTGAAGCGGCGCGGTGTCACGAGTGTGACCAAGTGCCACAAATGTAACGGCACAGGCATCATTTTCATCGGTAAGTTAAATTTATTTATTTTATTTATTGTTCAATAGCGCAAGAAATGTTACCACTAGATTAAATTTAATTAAATTGTGATAAAATTAGTTTCATATAGCAAATATAATTGTAGATAAAGTTGTTTTATTCATACAATATATTATATACGTTTTAACACATGTATTTTCATAAATTTCATTCTATTTTAATTTTAACTCGAATTTTAAATTACTAAGATGACTTTTAACAATTTAAAGTACTTGAATAAAAAATATTTGTATAAATAAATCAACTTTAGTCAATAAATGCAAGATAATTATAGATATGAATTAAAATGAAAAGGATAAAAATGTTCTTGACATGTTAAATTAATCATATAAATTTGCATGATTAATTGTTGGCAGCTTATTGATGTATATTATATAAATTCAATTATTTCCAACAATTAAGAAAAAAGAATAACAGTAACATTTCTTGTGAGGCATTAGCCATCTTTCCTCCATTTCTCATTTCATTGCTGTCATGATCGTACATCGGTGGGTGTATGGTAGGTAAACACAACGAAAAACTAGATTCCGGAATCAGTTCCCTCGCGAAGTGTAGCGGCTGCAAGGCGACAGGCCGTATCATCATAGGAAGTAAGTTGGACAAAAATCACAGCCACGAAATGTATGGGATCTCTTTTTTTTTTTCTTTATAAGTTTCTGTAAATTACTTTTTTTTTTAATTTTTTTTTATTGAGAAAGAAATCCCTTTCGGTTTGTTTGTTGTTTAGATGGTGACAGTTCTGCGACTTTTAATTTTGTGATTGTCTCTGTAAAATTGGTTTTCTTTGGTCGGTACTTACATTTTACTTGATAAATAATTTTAGTTTTACGAATCTTTTTTCGCCAATAAATACTATTGTACTGTTTGAGTAGCCATCTAATATAACTTGGGGTATTAGAAGGATTTGTTGGATTTGATATAATGAGAAAAATTTATAAGCAAAATAATTTTTTAATACTAACAAAATATTTTATTATAAATATGAACACAATGTTATAAAATGTTTCGTTGGCCTTATTAAACTTTTTCTTATTTTGAAAATTTTATAAATTTTTCTCAGTGATCTTTTAGTTATTCTCATGCAAGTACAGTTACATTAAAGTACATGATTTTCTGCATGCTTCTTGTGTTGTAGATAGATTATTTTACAGTATTGATTAAATATAATATTCAAAATTGTATTACAGTATTTTGCAGTGACCAAGTATTGTTAATGATTTGTAATAATTCTTTATTACTGTTGTTTACGTTAGAAATATTTTTAACTACCTTGTATAATATTTATATCAATTTTCATTAAAAATTTAATTTTAATGTTAATTCATTTAGCAGTAATTAGTTTAATTTTAACATTTTTTTTCGTTTTATTAAATTTGATAAAAATTAGCAAACATTAACTATACTTGGTGTCACTCTATAGAATATAATTGAAATATTTTGTATTATTATATTTTTTTATTTATTTATTTATTTATTTTTATTTTTTTTACTAGAACTGTCAGCATCTAAATTTAAGACAATTGCACAAAACAAAACCACTCCCCTAAGGGACAGTTTTATAAATTTGATACTCCGACGAATCAACACTCACACTTTTGCTCGTGGAGAGAAGTCTTCATTAATTAAAACCTTTGTCTCAATTGAATATTTTCTTTCACGATACAATTCAAAAGAGGAGTTTATACTTAAAATTGACTGTATACGTTTTTATATTTAATTTTTTTAATTAACTAATTTTTCAAATTGATAATTTATAATATTGTACTAATTTGTATAAATATTAAAAAAATAGAATTAAAAAAAGTAAGTAAAAAATGAAAGTAAAAGAAATCAGAAGTTCAAAAGATTTGTGTACACATTATCTTAATTTTACTATATCAATTCGCAAAGAAAGACATTTAAAGTTTTTGTAGATAAAATAAAAATAAGAAAGGTAAAAAAGAACTCATAATTTGCAGTATAAAAAAAAATTAAATTAAATAATAGAGATAAAGTATACAGCTCCTTTTTAATACGTATCGCAAAAGATGTTTTTTTGAAAAAAAAAGCCCGATTATATTTCGTGACTCGCAATGTATCTCATGAAATCCACGTCGAGCACATCTTTTTTGTAGAACTGGCCCTTTTGAGGAAAACTAACGCTCGGTTTGTATTTTCAATTGCAGGCGGAAAAGCAAACAGTCAGCAGCAGGAGAAGCCGTTTCATTGTAACGTTTGCGACGGCACGTTTTCAAGATATTCCTCGCTGTGGTCTCACAAGAGACTGCACTCAGGCGACAAACCGTTCAAATGCGAGGTCTGCGGCTTAGCTTTTGCTAAGGGTAAGGATCGACAAGCCATCGAAATGATGATTGATTTTAGCATTTTATACGAATTTCTAAGTGTACTTGTCAGTTTGTGTATTTTATCGTTCATCTTTTCTATCAAATCAACGTAACATCTGTTTTATTGAGTAAAATAAAATAAATTGGTCATTTTTGGACGCCAAAGTCTTACACAAATCTGTAATAAACAGTTGGAAAGTTAAAATAACTGAATGAAGAAAAATGCTATAATCATGCCATGTTTAAAGCGTATAATCCGTCAAGTATTCTACGACCTTGTGATAAGGTTCTTAATATTTTTTTTATAACAAACATCCACTATAGACATTCATTTTCATTAATCACGTAACCCTACAGCATTGAATTTGCGAAATGAGGAAAGAAAAATACATTTAGCGAAGATATGATGATGCCTTTTAGCTCTTAGAACACTTAAGCCATGTATACGTTTGAAACGGAAAATCCGTGCCCGGCTTCTCCTGCAAATTCTCTATTTTCTCTTGATTGCGATTGCAGCGGCGTACCTGAAGAACCATGGCCGCGTGCACACGGGCGAGAAGCCGTTCAAGTGCAGCCACTGCGGCATGCAGTTCTCGCAGTCTCCGCATCTCAAGAATCACGAGCGCATCCACTCGGGCGAGCGTCCTTACCAGTGCGAGGTCTGCGAGAAGACGTTCGCCAGGCACTCGACCCTCTGGAACCATCGCAGGATTCACACCGGCGAGAAGCCGTACAGATGCAACATCTGCGGCTCGGCCTTCAATCAGGCCACGCACCTCAAGAATCACGCCAAGGTCCACACCGGCGAGAAACCGCACAGGTAAAGATCCATCGGAAAAGGATGATACGATGATACGTTTTTTTATGCATTTTTATCAGTTGTGAACAATGCCAATTTGAGACCTCCCCAGATGGGGATGGCTTTGGGTCTTTTTTTTCTTCTATTTTTCTTTTTTTTTTCTTTTCTCTTTTTTGGGATGCTTTTTCGTGAGCTCCACGAGTGTGTGCACAGCGATGCTAGGCTTGATTTCAACTTGGAGCATGCAATGAGTTCGAATGCGCATGGTCGACCCTGAATCGTTAATTGGGGTAAACTCGGCTATGAATGAACGTTTGAGCTTATTTCATTGAAAGGTCATGTGATGTTTTTTTTTATTAATTTAAGAGCAGCAGGTACATACATAAGCTATATAAACAAATATATTTTTTTATTTAAAAATTTAAATGACTTTCTTTATACATCGAATTTTTTTAATTTTATTGAGTTTTTAACAAGTTATACTTATGTGGTTACTGCATTTTTACTACTTTTTCTTACATTTGACTTTCAGAAAAAAATTATTCAACATTTTATATTGTTTTTTCAAATTTAAACTAAACTTTCTAAGTACAGGACTCAATAAGTAATAATTTCATTAATTTATTGGCCTTGTTTCATTCATCGATCAATTCACAACAATTGCATAGATGGAGCTGAAAAATGTAAAATAGGTATTTTTTGTCTTTTTAAAATCTGCTTAAAATTTGCTTAAAATTGGCTTTTTCGCATTTTATTCAATTTAATCACTTTTATCATAGCATTTTCAAAAGACTGAGACTGACACTGATTCTATTTTTGGTTACATCATTTTATTCCCTGATTGGCTTAACCCATTGAAATCAATCTTGCTCCAAATTATGTAACTAATTTACTGTAGTTCAGTTGGTGTTGATTGATAAAACAATATATTGGAATTATATATAGAACCAATTTATTGATGAATTTCTTCATTACAGAAATTTATATTGTTATATAACTTAAATAGTTGTTTTTATTATGCATTATGCAATATATAAAATATGATAAAAAATATTGTAGTAGAAAATATTCTGTTGATTATTTAGCTATATTAAAAGTAAATTAAATCTAATTTTTTTATTATTATTATTGGTATGTTCTAAGAAAACTTTAGTTTCATCTAAATTAAATGTTTGACACGCGAGTTTTGATAAATATCAAGTTTGCATGTTCTTTGTTACATCAATTCTTTATTATTTCACAACATAATTTTAGATATGTAGCTTATAGTTCCATATGAGTATATATAGTATATATTATATTATTAAAATTGATTGAAAATGTATGCATATGATAAGGTTCTAGCTATCTTTAAAATAATTATTTTATTTAATTTTGCAGTGATATTATTATGTTAAAAAAAGTACACAACAAATATTACGATAACTTATATATTTTGTACATGGTTATATATAAAAAGATTAAATTTTAATGCATAAAATGGTAATCATAAGAAAAATTAAATATGTTCCAATAGTCTATCATATATTATTTTTTAATAAATAATTCATTGTATTCATTTATGCTTAACCATTTCTGTCATATTCGTATATTAAAGAACAATATCCCTGGCAGTCTCCAGTTATAGGTTAAACTCACTAATGATGCAACCTTTATGACTTGTATAGTTTGAATCACAAAAAATATGAATTAAAGAAAAACCATCAAACCTAGAAATCTGGTGAAAAATTCCCACAAATATTAGAATATAGTATTATTGTATAGTAGTATTAGTCAACAGTGATGGCAATAATAAAAAAACACCCAAAACTAGTATCTTTGAGGATACTTTTCACCACATTCCCTTACATTGAGAGAAGTATATTTCTTATAGAAATATATGTTTTTGTGTTCTAAACAACTACTTATATAGATTAAATTAGATAGGTTGTATCATTAGGAGTTTTAACCTGTAAATCCATAGGCACTGTTTTTTCAACATACATCTTCCATCGCTGTAAACAACCCTGAGGAAACTTATAAAGTGAGGAAGTGTATAAAGTTTTTATGCATCAAAATGCTTTAATATTGCAATATAAAATTCTGTATTAATAAATAAAATTTTATTAAGAAACAGATATATATATATATATATATATATATCTGTTTCTTAATAAAATTATATATATATATATATATATATATATATATATATATATATCTGTTTCTTAATAAAATTTTATATATATATATATATATATATATATATATATATATATATATATATATATATATTCGTTATTCTAGCGAAAACTTTCACTTTATTATCAATGAGATGCTAAATATTTCGCTAAAATAGTAAAACAAAATTTAATGTTTTGTTAAAATTCTAAAACAAGTATATGATTTTAAAAATATGGCTACTTAGTTACAAATTTTGCTAATTTGCTATATTACCCGTAGGCGTCGCCAACCTAGAGGATCTTCTACGAGGTAGGTAAAAGCCAGAAATGCATAGTGTAAAAGTATATTTCCACTAATATTACAAAAATACGATTATTAATCCAGAGTCTATCACTCTTTATTGAAAAAGAACTCAAATTACTTTTTTAATTTTCTATTTTCTACTTATTAACGGACTCTAAAGTCCTTCAAATTAAATATAAATTTTACATTTAAATTCAATTGCAATAAACAATCACTTATTTTATTAATATAAAGTTTCGTGTTTAATTCAGTAATAATTTTTAATAATACAATTACGAACTTTTTAATATTCATGTTACTATTAGTAATTAGTGATAAATCTGAGACAATAAAACAAAATTTACATCATTTTAATGTATTTTTGCGCTTTTACCTCTTTCATAGTGATTCATTTTAAATTTAGCAACATTTTGGATATTTTAGCAAAGTATTCAACTATCTCTGAGGTCACAGACCCAATGCCTGGACATCAACCCCATCTCTAAAAATTTGCACATGTTTTTAAGCTTGAACTTACTAATACTCAGAAATTTTTAACTTACTTTTTTCATACAAATTGAAATAAAATCCAAGTTTATAACAGGTTTAAGCTGTTTATAAATTATGTGTTATTACTGTCTTGTTTTTTTACATAAGATTTACAATAACCATATTGCTATACAAAAATTTCTGGGTTTCCCCTCATCCAAATGCTTTATTCAGTCATTGTACCACTAACAAAGAAAACTTTTTATTTTATTATTTTTTAATTTAATGATTTTTAGCTTCATTCTGATAAAAATGGAAATATTATTCTTTTTTATTTAAAAAACTTTTTATTCATAAAAGAATGAATTCATACATAATACATAATCATAACATAAATATCATAAATATTTTTGTCTCTTACTTTTTTTATTATGCATTCAAACCAATCATAAAAATAGAAAAATGTCTATTGAAGATATAAATTAGTTTTTGGCAACATCTCTATCCATGTTATATTTTATATTTATTTTATTTAAAAGTTGTTACGGGTATATGGCCTCTTTCAGACATATACACTATAATAATAAAAAATCGATAAATCGATATTTCCTTTTGACGGGATATATACAGTTTACAACTGTAGTTAAAAACATGTCTTCTATATCAGAAGCATTGCTTACTAACAAAACTAATAATATATCCCCGCTAGAAATACTTCTTTGCAATATTTATCTGGAAATTAATAAATTGTTTTTTCAAAATTTTGGTAGAGATACGTATATTATTAGGCTGTTTTCGTAGATTGTGATGTTAAACCCCCCTGTTACCGCTAAATACCGGAAACTATTTTTTACGTGTAATTTTCAATTTCGAGAAAATATCTGGAAAGTTATTGTTTTTTATTAGGACAACAACGTTTCATAGACATATTTACTAAAAATTGAAAATTAAATGGAATTAGTGGGTCCTCGTAATTATCGGTGACGGGTGGGTTTAGCATCACCTTAAGCTATTAAATGAGTGTCACGATGCACGTTATCTGTGTAAATTTTAGTACTATAGCAAAGCATTTAGTTGCACCGCTACAACAAACGTATCACCTTATACATCTAAAATAACAACTAAAAGTTCCCCTTCAACCAAAACAAAAGAAAAAAGACGCATCATATGAAAAATGCCGTCCAGGCACTGGTTCCCCTAGCCTCGGTATACTTTTCAAAATTTCACTCTCTTTCGACCAAAACAAAAAAGAAAGAACACTCGTTTTGCCGTGGCCCGTGTGTTGACTGGCCAAAAAAATCACAAAACGCACAATTGGCATTGTTCCTTCCTTTAAAAAAAAAGAAATAAAGAAAGAAAAAAAGAAAAAGAACAAAAAATCTAATAACCATTAAGTAAGAGGCAAAAACACTTATACTCACAAAAGTCACGTAATCCTCAGTCCTGACTGCTAATCTCCCCTGTAGATGCGACATCTGCGAGATCGGCTTCTCGGACCGGTTCGCCCTGAAGCGTCATCGGGCGATCCACGAGAAGTACGGCCAGACTGCGGCGCGCAACAGCAACGCGAACGCGAGCAACGCCCAGCAGCAGGCCAACTCGAGCTCGCAGCAGCAGCAGCAGCAGCAGCAGCAGCAGCAGCAGCAGGTGGTGGTGGTGAACGCGACGACGCCAGTGACGGTCAGCCAGGGCCAGCCGGTGATGCTCGACGAGGTGTACAAGTGCAACGTGGCCTTCCCCGAGCCCAAATGATTCGACTGAGGCTCGGAGAATCAGCAGCAGCAGCATCACCACCAGCAGCAGCATCAGGAAAACAACAGATACGCTTTGATCGGTTGAGAGTATGAAGAGGCGCGCGAGGAGAGTGAGCGAGAGAGGGACAATTGTCTTGCCGGCCGGAGACACACTCTCCTCCGTGAAATCTACCGCGAAAGTTTTGTGATCGTACGGATACACACGGACATTCGCTAACGCCACCTATCATACGTGGGTGGTTATATACACACGTTTTTTGACAGACACACACGACGAGCGTTCAGCGCAGCTGAGGCTCGCACGGACAAGTGGGGTTCATCCACGATGTTTGTGTTCGAGTACGAGAAGGAGAGAGATATAGAGAGAGCCGATATCGATGTTTGTGCTTCGCGAGCCGAGGATTTTTCGGTTTTCTTTTGTAACGCGACGGGGGCGTGAGCACCTGTACTTTTCTCTACTTCTATTGTTTTTCTTCTTTTGTTCGTGGATCTTTGGCGGGGACGTGAATTTTGTTTTCTCGCTCGCGAGCTGTCGCGATTCGTTGCGGGGGGGGGGGGGGGGCGTGTTGCACCGAGAAAACTTACTTTTATGGAAAAGAAAAGAAATTACTCAATTCGAGTTTTTTAATTGAAGTATATTTTGAATGCGAATATACGAAAACAAACGGAAAATTGGTTCGTCGTTTTCGTAGATATGTATTTTTAAGGAGTGCGCGTCAGTAATTATTAGTTATATACCGACGAATGTATTTGTACAGTTTTTTACATCAATTTGAAATAGATCCGCGGTTTACCGAAGATGTGTATAAAAAAAATAGTCTAATTCGAATAATATCGAATCTTTTTATATGCACTTTTGTATGTTTTTTGGTAGGCCGTGGATTTGCGATAGAGTATTGAAAATTACTCTTAATACACGTTTAAGTAAATTGCATGAAAATACACTCGCATCGGTTGTAACACAAAATCGGCATTTTATTTGGGAAAAACGTCAATTTTTCGAGAAATCGAGAGCGAGAAAACAAAAAAGACAATATTTTGTAAAATTATGAAAATAAGCGATTGTTGTAATGGTCTCACGATCCCTGTTAATTTTGACTATCGTCTAACCCTGAAAATGGGTTGATACATGTGTAAATCGAAACTTGAGCGAGCACTTTCTTCTTGAATTTGAATGGTGTGTTACTTAGAAGACCTTTGTTCTTTGTTGGCGGAAAAAGGATTCCTTTGTGATTTGGATAATTCATACTCGTCCAAGTGTATATCGTGAATAAAAAAAATATACTGTATCTTGAAACCACAAGCAAGCAAAATGAATTTTTGTATCGCAAGCATAACATTTGTAAGTCTGCAAGAGTGTATACCTCAAGTATATAAGAAAAAGGTGCAATATGTATTCACGAAGTTTTGGACTCATGCGTAAAACATTAGTTATATGCAGCTATAAAAAATTTTAAACTTCTCTTATGTTTGTTTGAACATTGTTTTAGATTTACGGAAAATAGAAATTCAAGTTCTTTAATTACATTTTATTTTTGACAATCTTAATTTTCACATACTCATGCTGAATTTAAAACTCATTTTGTTGGACCTTTTTCGTCAGTTGAATGCGTTTGTCTTGGCATTTTAATTTTTTTTCCTGTTTATATTTTGAACAATTTGACGACGAAATGCTGCAATAAAAAGAGAAAAGAGAAACATTGAAGCGCAGATCGCTCTGTCTTATCGAATGGACATTAGAGGTATCTATTACCGAGTGGGTAATGATTATATAAATAAATAAATAAATGATCGCTAGTTCATAAACGACGAGTAGCTGCTTAGATGATATATGTATACATTAATTTTTATATCTTCACTTGTTAGATATGACAGCCACCCCGTCGCTGATTTTTTTCAATATGGAGAGAAACAAAATAAGATAAATCAGCTTCAAAGGGTACACAAGCAGTTAGTGCTCAATGCCCTATGGCGTGTAAATTATCCTCAAGCTAGGTAAAAACTTCCCGATATAAGTCATGTATAGGCGACAATACTTTCACGTTTAGGATGAAATAAAATGCTAATCGCAGTCGTACTTTTGTCGTGGAAAAGTAAAGGAAATTTGATCGAATAACGAATTTTTTAAATAAAAAATAATAAACGATGTAAAGTAATCAATAAAATACTTTCGCCCGTGAAGTGAATTTATACGAATACTAGGGGATCGGGAATAATTTTTCTTTCTTTCTTTTCTTTTTAATTATTGTTAAAACTCGTGTAAAATAAAGCATATTCGATTACGTTTAGTTTACTCTTACGTGGTCATAATACCTGCTACAGTATTTCGGATTAGTTTAGAAACTTTTATCAACTCCGTTTCGTTCGTATGCCCGAACGAAGAAATGTCACTTTTACACCGTTGTTGATTCTACAATGATTATTTACATCTGTACACGCGAACCACCCCAGCCTGACTTTTTGTTTTATTTATTATTTTTTTTTATCTTCATTCTTCGCCTCGAGAGAGAAAAAAGGAAAATTACAAGATGAGACTAATTTAGAATCTTTGTTATTGCGTTTCACAAATTATATCAACTTATATAATACGTTTTTACGTGTAAAGACAATTTTTGTGAATAGCTCAAGGTGTTTGGAAAAAAATTATTTGCTGTAACCTTAGTTTTTCGCTTAAGGGCACTAAGAAAAATTGTAAATACATGTATCCGAACTTAAAGCTCAATGAATATAAACAGGAAGAACTCAAATAAACGTAGATCGTTTTATTCTATTCTTTTTCCATTATTACATAATTATATACGTTCTGAGATTCTTCCCCTTATAAAATGATAAAGAAAAGAAATAATAATTTTGAGCTTAAGTTCAGTGTATCCATGTCGAGAGTGAGAGAATGCGGATAAAGTATGCAAGTGAGTGCGCGCAAATGCGATTGTAGTTTATAAATATACGGACTACTTAGATAATTAATGTGTAAGTCATTTGTTTAGGAAAGAAAAAGAATCAGGAATTACTGGAGGAGGCACAGCTCGACTGCTTGTTTTAATCCAGTGATTTTATTATGTTCTCGCATCATCCACAAAGCTCGTTTAGTTAAAATTAACATTCCTAATTGTGCGTAACAAATCATAAATACATATTATCGTTCTTCTGCACTTACCTATGAAGAAATTTTTTTTTTAATGCGTACAGATTTACGAGTTATTTAAAGATGTATGACTATTATTATAAATATTTACATTATAATTTTAAATAAATATCAAATAAAAATAAACGTGTTTTGTTCTATCAGTTTTAAATTTGATTTTAACTTTTACCGAGCAGTTGCTCGATGCCTCTTACAGTAATATTGTCTTTTAATATTAAATTATGGATTAAAAACAGAAATAAATGAAGAAAACGCGAAGAATGGAAATGATTCCGAGCTTCCACATTATCAAAAAAGTAAAACGATGTATGGAAGTGTCTTCCAAAGTGTCTGTACTGCGCTTTCTACGATCACAAAGGTATCCTTCATTCCCAGCTATGGTGGTGAATATTATAAATATATATACATGCATTCTCATGTAAATCTGATTGCACAAACGGTGAGAAAAAAAACACGATTGCAGCTCTGACGAAAATTTAACAAACGTGCTATTGCCTATTTTTCATCGTCTCATATATAACATAATGTTGAGTTTGTTTTTCTAAACACAGAAGTGAAAGATTTTTAATAATTGTATCGAAGGGGACAGATTTTTTTGTCGAGTCTATTACGGGTCAGCCGATGTGTACACACGTAATCTAGAATTTTGTATGAGAAATAATAAAAAAAAAAGATAAACACGAGCGGCAGAAGCGTCTTTTCATTAGATCTACCTGTTGTCGATATAAACTAGGAATATAATTTGAATGTACGTGTATCATACTAATTATCGCCTAGCTAAGAAAAAAAAAAGAAACAGACATTTGATTTAAACCAACTAGCGCACGATTATATCAGATATTCAAATAACAATAAAGATGTCCGTGGGACGTTTTCATTTTTAATGCTGTATAGTTTACTTTTTCCATGGTCCTGTATATTTATTCATCTACTACATCATTCTATTTATTGTTTTACTTACAAATAAGTTCATAATACTTTACTTTATTATTATATAATTTTTTTAAATAAAAGGTTCAGAGCCGGTGACGTGCAGTATTAAAGCGGTGAATCTTTTTTTGAAGAATTAAATGTATTTATAACACTCAAATAATTTTAATTTCTTTGTGAACGTATGATATGCAAATGTTCAATGAATGTAGTTCTGTTCTACTTATTTAAGAAAGCAATCTTAGTGTTTCTGATTAAAAATTTTTGCAATAGGAAGTTAAATTTAATTAATATATTTTCTATTTGTGGCTTATTTTACTCAAATTAATTACTTATAGTTGCTTACTAAGCGGAGGGTCGTACATTATGAACAAGCTTTCAGTATGAACATTATTTAGTTCTGGGTTACCACCGCTTGGTGGCGACGCCTCGCCAAGTGAATTTGATGTATGTTGTTTTTAACCGACTTCATAATTAAAATATAATCTGCATCCGCTATTTTAAATAATCAAGTTACATATAGGGTAGTGACCCCAGTAGTCGGCCACTTTGACTATTTTCTTTTAATAAATAAACCCGTAGACAAAATATCGCTAGGTTAATAATTTCTTAATGATCTATGGCATTTAAACATTTAATTCTGACGTTAAAACAGTTCAAGAACCATAAAATAAAAATTCTTTTCGATATATCTTTATCGATATGTGCTTACAGGTGGTCGACTACTAGAATTTTTTTAATTTTTCCGAATTTTAGTTGCCGGCCGGGCCTAGTCGGTAACCCATATCCAAAGGTACTTTTAATTGTAATGATCATTACAATTAATTAATATTTAATTTGATTCATTTCATAGTTATTCAATCTTTTATAGCTGAACTTAAATCATAGAACTACTAAAAAGAATAAACGATGTTTTTAAATCGAGATGTATTACCTAAAATTGTCCTGGTCGACTACTAGCGATCAAGCAACCGAGTACTAGATTCTAGTGGCCGACTACTAGCGCTTACGTCATATTTTATTAAAACACATAATATAATTATCCTGTAAATATTTTATGCAAGAATAAACGTTTTATCAAAAACTAGAATACATTTAAAGTGTAATAGAACCGGTAATTTATAAACAAATATGTTTCTGAATTTTTTGTAATAGCTTGAATACAAGTTTTTCCTTAGATGGCCGACTACTGGGGTCACTACCCTAGTTAAAATTGGTTATAGGTTTTCATACTACATGCCACTTTTTTTAAATTTTAAAATCGTCAGTTTTGCATTTTCATAGATAAATAATTTTTACAATTATATTTGACTTCAGCGAATTTTTTTCTTTAAAAGAGACCCTTCTAAGAATAAATCCTTTTTTTTGGAAAATCAATTTTCGTTGCTCTAATAAAAAGTCACAGCCTAAATAGCTATGTGTGTTCATACTGTACGACCCTCCCCTATACTTTTATTTACAAATTAAAATCAGCAATTATAATTTAGTTATACGGAAGAAGGATGCATCATGTTACGTTATTTTTCGTGGGAGATTTAATGCCGCGTTTAAACTGTTGCTTCGAACTACGTAATTGTATATATCTATGATCTATTGTACCTAATTTAATAAGTTTTTTAAAGACTTAATATTAATATTTAATAGGTCTGCCACAATACACTTGCTTCTTCTGAACAATCATTTTTTACTGAAAGAAAACACTGTTTTTAAATTAAAATCTAAATATTTCATATAAAATAAAATAAAATGAATAAAATCTAATCTATTTTGGTAAAAGAGATTTATCAGAATTCTGCAGAATTTGTCAGAAATTTGCATTCTGAGTGTTGCATGTTAAATTCCAATTTGACGACTAATGCTGACATAATCTGTCAAATTGTAACAAAATTGCTAAGGACAAAGTCTTTTGTCAGAATTTGACACATTGTGTCAGAATTTATCAGAATGAATCGTCAATCACAATCATTCCATTCATTCAATAAACAATACTTGTTCCTGATTTAACACTACACTACAAAACAGTGCGTCTAAGACTTTCTCTGGGATAAGCATACCCAATATACCTGTAAGTATACATTTGCTCGAGAGAGCATGACTCCCACGCTCCAAAACAAAAAAGGAGCAGTTAATACTCCGGGCTACAGCAGCGCCGTCTCGCGGCCCTCCGCTGCACAAACCGCATCCAGCCAAAGCGCCGCGCCGCTCTGTAATAATGTGCGTGCGCGATATGCGGATACTTTGCTCTGACATGGCGGCGAGGAGCGTGCAGGGAAAACGTGCGGACAACAAAACACATCGCCGCGAGATCGACGACTCCGCGGCGCCGCGAGTGATGCATAATAACTTGACAAGTGCGCGTTTCTCTCTGTGAGCACGGGGAGATGCGCCGAGTCGAGGCCGACTGATATCGTCGTCTGGCGTGGATTGTCACAGCTCGGATTATATATAGCTACCTACTCTCATCTCAGATCGGACTCTGCACGAACGCACGCACACACGGGGTGAGTGTCAGTTGTTAGGGGGTACCGAAGAAAAAATAATGATAATATATAGTGATACTTGCTCGTTGCGGTGTTTATTTTTGTGAGGATGGTGACTTTCAGCGCACGGCTGTGAGCTGTTTCTTCAGCTGCTTCTTTGTTTGTGTGTCGAAAGAGAGAGAAAGAGAGAGAACGAGAGAGAGAGAGAGAGAGAGACATGCGAGTCGAGTGGGAAGCGTGAAAATCGGAGTTTGTTTGGTATTGAGCGGAGTTTGGACGATTAATGATTATGGATTTGATAAGGAAGTCGCGCTGTGTTTTGATGGACTGAGAGAGGGGATATTTGAATTTTGTACTGCACGACGAATGCTTGTTTTGTAAGTAAGACTTTTTTATGTTTCTTAGTTTACGCTTTACATATAAATGCACATTGGTACAAAAATTATAACCTAATTTCTGAGGATGTAAGATGACAATATCAAATAAACATCAGGTTCAATGTTCATGTAATCAGGAACATGTGATGAATATTTTACAATTAGAGTTACTTCAACAATTACTTGTTGCTATTGCGCAAAGGGATACAGACCATCGTGTCTTCTTCCAAAGGATTGAACAATGAACCTGTTTTTGTTATTTTTATTTATTTTTTTTCTCCAAATTCGCCACCATAATCTTATTGTGAAGTAATAAAATATTTCAATCACTGATAATAAACTAAAACCCATAAACAGACCTAAAAGACCTCCAGTGTTAGCTATTGAAACATGACAGATGATTAGCATTCCTTTTTAACAATTGTACCGCATGGACAGTGGCTTGTATTTCAATTTGAAATTACTTACATAATAATTCAGCAAATCCATAGAGTTCATTTTTCATATACTTCATATATGAGGAATCAATAAAAAATATATGAACTACTGCTATATTTTTCCTAAAATTAATTATCAAATTTTTTTTTAAATCTGTTCAACTGTATTTCTGATTATCATAAGAAAACTTACTCATAATATTCCTTGCTGTTTTTATAGTATTCTTCTGGGATTTCAAATGTTGCCATTAGCATACTTTGTGAAATT
Source organism: Gastracanthus pulcherrimus (assembly GCA_949152435.1). Taxonomy (NCBI): domain Eukaryota; kingdom Metazoa; phylum Arthropoda; class Insecta; order Hymenoptera; family Pteromalidae; genus Gastracanthus; species Gastracanthus pulcherrimus. The sequence continues at coordinate 110,155,535 of OX424572.1, read as the reverse complement.
TCTGTACTATAGTTGATTTCATTACAACCAGGATAACATTTACAACTGGGTCTAAAATAATTTCATCTTTGTTATTAAAATAATTTTGAAACTTCGTATTTGTACAATTAATACAATATCTAACAATTTGTAATACCTAAATAAACTTACGCTTCTGTAACATTAAAAGCTGCAAAAGGCTCATCTTCTTCATACACCTTAGTTTTCATTAATCTCCTAGCAGAAGCTGCACACTCGTCATCATTTTTCCCACAAATTCTTGTATCATTTGAAACTGTAAGAAAATTTGTTGTATTTTTTACTTATGATCTTAACCCACCATGTGATTATAAATTTTATTCATGTTTTTCTACTCATAGTGTACCGTATAAGAAATAGACTTATAAGAAATATTACTCAAAAAATGCCTGAAAGCTGGCCAAAACATAATTTTTGAAGTATATGAAATATTCTACATGAAAACGTAAATTTGTGTCTCTGCTCGATAATTTTTTTATATTGTAAACTTTAACAGCCAGACTATATTCATTCGATTGTTAACAGTTTTTCTGACTTAAAGGACATCCTATAAAAAGAATTAGATATACAAAATTTATAAACTACCACAGAGTATATATAAAATTTATACATTTGCAGATAATCACCCATATACTTGAAATGTTCCTTTTAAAATATAGTTTCTGAGATATAAATTTCTAAGATTGATTCATTTTTTAATTTTTTTATTTATAAAATGAAATATATAAAATGTCAATGTTAAAATCTAGAAAAATGAAAGTTACTAAATGCTATACAACTTTATCAATGTAATACAAGTAATTTGTGAAGCAAAATCCATTCAGAATAAAAAAATTTTATTGCACTTGCTGAACTAAAACTTTTGGTTTAGGAAATTATATTATTTTCTTTTTAATACACGTATTCTAGATAGAAAGATGTTTTGAGTATTTACTAATAGTTTCAACTGCATTGGTTGAAAATTTCATTTTTAAGCCTATGGTAAGTGTATTTTTGGGTACATGCTGTCTTTTTCTTCTTATAGTCATTAAGGATTTAGACCGATCGAGAACCTAACTTTAGTAGTTTAATTTCTAGTTCAGCCAAATTTTTCAGTGTTACGTAATATGTAAAAATAGAATTTAATACAATATTCAGCCTCAAATGATGATTTAATTTCATTTTATAAGATAAAAATGGGTAAAAACTAGCCTTTGGTACACGTTTCACGATGACATTTTTTAATTTTTCGCTTCAACAATATTTTCTTTTAGAAAAAATTCATTTAAAAAAAATCGATTTTTTGATTATTGTTACTGCTTTTTTAAAGTAAAAAAAAATAATTTCTTTCCTTATAATAGCTGTAAATAAAAATCGTACTACAATTTATTAATTATATATAGATACATCAAGTTTAGAGAGAATTCATTACAAAATTCGTCACCAAATGCACTTATAAAAAAACTTTTGTAATATCTTTGGCAGTATCATTTTAAGAAATTAATGTATCTGTCAATCACTTTTTATAATCTAACTCTTTTAAGAAAATTATTTATAACTTCTTTTTATTTTATTATTTATAAATTTTAAAGATATTATAAAAGTTTTTTTATAATTTTAAATAATTACAAACCAGAAAATTGTCCGTACAATGTTTATACTTTCACCGATTTTCTCAAATCTTGACTGGGCTATACCGAAATTTTGTATTTTTTTTACACCTTTAAGTAAGCAATTTATTACATGTATTGCAATTCATTCTAGAGTATGCATTTAGTAACTTTCATTTTTTTAGGCTTTTTTTAATTAAAAAGCATTAAATTAGTTATGTTGTATGTAAGTACCTGTAAAACTTTAATAAGTCTAATTACTTAAAATAACATGATGGCAAGTGTCTGAGACCTCCCCGAAGAATCGAGATAAAATAACAGGAAAATAAGCCTTATAAGCGGTTGAAAATTCAGAATTTTTAGGACTTTTTTTAGGAGATGATCTTATAATTATTTTTTTTTTTAGCTATTTAAGTATTAGGTATTTTTACTGCGTACGAAGTCAACAAACCTCGTGTTTTTAATAGTTGTAATATAATATGTTGTTGATCTAACGAAAGTTAAGTCATTGATTCAATGAAGTTGTGTTATTGATGTAAATAAATACGCGCTACTATAAATGAATTTTGTTCTCGCGTTTTTATTCAATTTTGATATTTATACCAGTTTATATCTTCGATCTGAATCTAATTTTATATTTTTTTCTAAGACATTTGTATCGGATTATACATACACATTTTATTGAAACTTTTCTTGGGTTTATCTTAATTTCTTTTAAGGAGGTTCTATCGTCATATTGATCTCGAAATAAATCATTTTTATTATAACTTACTCCTAATGATATTTAAGTCAATATATTATAAAACAAGCTATCCTCGTCTACCTAAAAGAAATTTTTATCGAAATTCTGTTATTGCAAAAGTAGTTATTGACAACTAAAGATGGATTCGACAAAACAGTAGAGAGACTTTTTTGTTTGTTATCCGATTTAAATTTTGAGGGTCTTATTTTATTCCTTGAAAAATTTCAAGGAGACTTACCCATATAAAAATTGGATATCATAAAGTTACGTCCGATTGTTTATAAAACAATGTAAGAACTTATAAACAATTGGATTGTAACTGCAGGTTATCCGATGATATTCAATTTTTATATTGGTAAGTCCATCTGAAATTTTTCAAAGAGAAAATTGAGAAATTCAAAATTTAAATCGGATAACAAACAAAAAAGTCTCCACCGTATTGTCAAATTCATCTTTAGCTACCAATAACTACTTTTGCAATAACGGAAATTCGTTAAAATAAATGTTAGTTCAACAGAAACCCCTTATTATATAATATATTGACTTTCATATCATTATGTGAGATGAAATTTCAGTAAAAAATGTTTGTTTTTTATGACGCATATATGCCAATAGAACCTCCTTAAACTTGAAGATTTACGCTCGCATCGTATGTTTATAATTACCATTCGAATCAACGCATTCGCCGATAGTGTTGCTCGCATTAAATATTTGTGATAAAACTTACTTTTCACGTTTGCAAGATGGCAGTACGATGGAATAAGACTCCAGCCAATGAGAAGCGGCGATCCTTACGCTCTGATTGGTTCGAGTCTTATCCCGCTCGCGCCAGCTACTGGCCCAAGGTTGGCGCTCGCCATCCAAACAATCTGATTTTTTACCACTTGCGTATGCCGTAAATCGGGAGCCACCTATCGGCGATTCGTCATATCTCGCGATCCGACAATTTGGTGTAATTCGCTCACGGCCCGTAGTTGAATCAATCTTTTTAAGGTTTGCTTTAATGTCAGAAAGAAACTAAATCAACGATTTATGATAAATTTGATTAAACATACATAATAGTATATTATGACACTGTTGTGGGAGATGGTCTTCTACCTTGTGAGAAAATCGAGCAAGGTAGAAAAACACCTCCCACAACAGTCTCATACGATATTTTATAGCACAACAACCTCAAAATCGACAATAAAGTTGGCATTTTGAGGTTAGTGTGCTATAAAATTTGTTAGTTCAATAGAGCTTCTTTTGATTCAATAATATCTCTATTAAATCAATAACTGTGCTTTTGAATCAACAACATAATTTCATTGCTATAATTTAAAAACTCAAGTTTGTTGAAGTAACAGCATTTTCTGTTGTCAATTAATTTTTTTTCTTAAAAAATTTATTTCAAAAGGACTAAAAATTTGGAATAATGAGGGCGTACGTATAACACTCCTATGCGTTAGAATCAAGTTTGCCTCGGAATTAGCGGAGTCTCTAGCTTCTTTCGAACTTATCTAAAATCAAAAGAAACTGCACAGAGCTAAAATTCAAATGTAGTAATCCGTAAAACCAAAATCTACGAGTTTTAAAGAGACATTACGATAATTGTTATTTCGGCCAGCTTTATGTCATTTTTTATCACAGCCATTACTGGCAATGTTGACACCTCCCTGATAATACCTGGCATGTAATACTGCATGCAATGGCAGTACTTGAGGGTGAAGTTTGCCTCGCACTCGAGGACGCAGTTGCGTTGCGTGTACGTTCTGAAGTAGCGCAGCCTCCTCTCGCTGAGAAAGTAGCAGTGTCGCGTCTTCGGCGGTATCTTCAGGATCGACGTGTCCGCGTCCGTGATGTGGGGAGTTATGATGACCCGCGTCTCCTTGCCGGGGGACAGGGTGAAGGCAAAGTCGGCTATCTGGGGGGTTTCCACGGGACTGTGCAGTAGCATCTGTTAGACAGATAATAATTACAAATTACTATAAGTTTCGAATGATTTGTGACATTTGTCGAATAATTGACTTATTTAATTTTTTTTTTAAATTATGGTGAAATTATTTAATTAGAAGCTTAACATTTGTACATATAAATCATATTATCGGAAAAGGTTGAATTTTTCGGCATTACGATCCCGCTGAATGTTTAATAAATGATAGGGAAACATTTCGGAATAAATACATGTTTTAGGATACAATACATTTTTAACTTATTTTATTAAGGAGGCAGGCCTGGGTTACACAAAAAAGAAATATTTTTACGAGTCCAGGAAACTTTTTATGTAAAAAAATAAAAGCAATCATTCTGAAAATATTTGTGATATATATATATATATATATATATATATATATATATATATATATATATATATATATATATATATATATATATATATATATATATATATAGTAATATCTTACATTTTACCGTTGTAAAGCCTCAAAATCTTGATCCTACACGTCACAATAAATCATTATTTTAAATACCATATTTATTAAACGAACTTTGTTCTTCACACGACTCTAGGTACATGATGAACGAAAATTTTTTTTAACGGTTATCCGACTCCTTTTGATGTGTACTACACGATGAGCAGAGCACTGTTTTGTTAAAATTTTTTTATTATTTTTATTTTTAAATCCAATCGTCTTTTTGAAAATATTTTGAAAATGTTAAAAAAATAATTGATTGGATATACGAAAAAGAATAATAACAAAATTTTAACGAAAAAGTGCTCCGGTCATTTTGTAATACATGTCAATAGGAGTCGAATAACCGTCGAAAAAAAAATTTTGTTCATCATTTCACCTAGAATCGTGTGAAGGACAAAGTTCCTTTAATAAATATGGTATTGAAAATAATGATTTATTGATGTGTTGGATCAAGATTTTGAGGCTTTACAACGGTAAAATGTAAGGTATTACTAAGTATATATATATATATATATATATATATATATATATATATATATATATATATATATATATATATATATATATATATATATATATATATATCACAAATATTTTCAGAATGATTGCTTTTAAACATAAAAAGTTTCCTGGACAAGTAAAAAGAAATTCTTTTTTGGGTTTTACCCAAGCTTGCCCCCATAATAATTTTTTTTTTTAGACAAACTTTTAAATTTTTTGTGTCAAAATATATTATATTTACCTATAATTTAAGCCTTGGTAGAATTAATTTTATAAAACTATTATTTTTAATAAATAAAAATTAAAAGAGTTACAGTCGTTTAAAGTTTACAGATTTTCGATATATATGTATATAGACATGAAGAAATCTATTAGGTCCGTAACGTGGAATATAAAAAAATGCGTACTCTTTATTTTTTTATATTCCACATTACGGAACTAATGGATTTTTTCATGTAAAACCCCAATTTATTATAGGAAAATATAATATTGATGGTCCTTACGAAGACTAGCACATTTGAAACTCCCACAAAGAGTAGCATTATTCAGCACTTCCCACGAAGAGTAGTACATTTGGAAATCCCCTTCGAAGACCAGCTCTTTCCACTAGTTTCCCACTAAGACTAGCACATTACGCAATTTTCCCACTAAGACTAGCACTTTTCGTATAGAATATATAAATTAGTTGTACTGATAAACTCTCGGCGGACCGGGTCGGTTCTTTTTTTATCGGGTTCGGGTCGGGTAGGAGAGACCAGGGTAAAGTGAACATAGTAACTGTAAAAGTCGAAAATAATGTATTTTTCAGACTTAAAACGTTACTTTGTAAGTTGCACAAGAAACTTCTTACATTAATAAACATAATAGCAAATTAAAAAAAAATCATTTATTGAGTTAAATATTATTTAGCTTTTTTTTAAAAATACCGGTTCACTTTACCTGGACCTTTTAGTGCGGGGTAAAGTGAACTAGAGGATAGAAATAAATATTTTGAAAATATTTTACTCCTTTTTGTATATGAATAGATAAAATCGTTAATTTAGATAATAATACAATTTAAATGACATCTTAAAACCTTTCAAATACTGTAAAATACGAAACAGTTAAATATGGAGGTTATGTTGGCCCATTTTGGCATAAATACGAAATGGTTTGCAACAAAGGCTTTGTATACTATAATAACACTCACCTTGATAAATATTTTGTTAAATTTTCCATCTGGCCGCGTATACATTAGTGCAATCGCATTTTTCTCTGGACCACTTTACCTCGAGACGTCGATTCTTAAAAATGCTTGTTTAAAAACAGAAAAACATCATTTAAAGTTCTGCATTCTTGGCAATAGTAAGTAAAACGTATTTGAAGTAATTAGAAAAGAAATTGAGCAATAAAACTGATTATAAACATCTGTAATCGTTATAATGAATTCGACAAACCCACTTTCTTTTAAGATCGAAAAATACAATTATATTTCATTCGTAGAATATTAATTGTTATATAGTGAACCTTTTTATTATCATCCTTGCATAATTATCTTTTACTAAAATTAAAATTAGGCATAAATAATAATTTATTGAATAAATAATAAGCATGATTCACTTTACCCGTGTGTTCACTTTACCCCAGTTTCCCCTACCAGATTCTTTTGGTACTCAAAAAATAATCGGTTTACCCGAATAAATAAAAGTAGCTCGAAAAGGACAGATGGCGGAAAATCGCCAAATGTGCTAGTCTTAGTGGGAAAATCATGAAAAGTGTTTGCCTTCCTGTTGAAAATCAAAATGTGTTTTTCTTCGTAAAGACTTTTGAGCTCACTACAGCTTGCATGCGTGCCTGAGTGTTACAGCGTACGGTAAAGACTTTTAATTATTAAACTAAAATTAATTAAAGTATCTTATCTTTCATTTACTTGAGAAACTTTAATATACGATAATAATTATTTCATATGTGTATGTATATCTTTATTATGTGTGTATATATGTGTGTGTGTGTGTGTGTATAAATCAATGTATGTGTAGCTATACATATTTCATTTCTTAATAGAACAGGACCACAGTTCCACCGTGTCGAAAAACGGCCACATCTGGTTCCGCTTGATAGTCACGTAAAACTGCAAAAATCAATACATGTGTCACAAAAAATATGGTGTGCATCATGGGCGAGAGGCTTCGGTATACAATGTACTATTATTGATTTTTAAAAAATTGGTTTATTTTCAGAAGAAAAATGTTAAAAAAAGAATTTAACGAAAAAGTAAGCCGTCTAAGTTTTAGTACATGTCATAAAGAGTCAACTTATCGTTGTAAGAAAAAATGTTGTTGATCGTGTCACCTAGAAATGTACACACCACAAAGTTTTCCCAATAAATATAGTATTGAAATATTTATACCAATAATAAATGTCAGAATAGTTGCATTTGAAGGAAAAGTTGATAGAACTTGATACAGCCGATAAGGCTCATAAAAAATAATTTCTATTTTTCAGTTTAACTCAGGCTGGTCCCCCTTAATGCCCGTAGTTCGATTCCATAGTTCCCAGAATCTGCTATTATACAACTGAAAATATTAGTATTGTTCATATAGATATACAGATATACTATAAAACGGGGTAGCGGGCTATTGGGTACCTATATGTAAAAAATTTCGTTTTGAAGTGCTCAAATAACTTTAATTTGGTACAAAATTGGGATTTATAGTGTCATGGCTGACGTAAACCAGTTAGGTACAACTTTTTCTTCATGAATAAGTATATAATACAGATCAATTTTAAAACTAATTATATGAAAAGATTCTTTATGTTCTATAGTTTTACAGCCTGTATATAAAATAATTTTATAGCAATTTTTAAATAGTTAAGAAATTATTAAAAGAAATTGTATTTAAAAATACTAGAGTTAGTTCAAATAGAGTTAATAAATTATTTTACCGTTTTATTATTTTACTTTTAGATATAAAACAATAATAAAATCCATTTGTTGCGTATGCTTTTTTAGAAAAATAGTACATTATGCATCAAGGGAGTAAAGTGGGCAATGTACGCACTGTGTGACGTTTGTCGGCATTTCACACAGTGCATGCTTGCCTACTGTACTCCAGAGGTGCGTATACTACTTTTCACCACACCCCCGTAAAGAAATGACTGTACGCATCTCAGCAGGCCGTACAGTACCCCATGCTCTGCCTAGAAGTCACTTTATTCCCTAGGCAGTCCATGCGGTACTGTACGGCCTGCTGAGAGGGCGTACAGTCAGCACTTTACGCGCAGTGTGGTGAAAAAGAAATTATCGCGACTGTTTTGCTTCGGCCATGATATCTTCAAATCCCAATACCTTTTGCAAGTGTAGTCATAGTCATCTCGTTTTACGGTGCTAGAAATGCTAATGAAACATGCAATGCCTGCTGAACAAGGATCTATAAGTTTAAAGTACGGTCATTGGGCTTCAATATTTCGATATCTGAATACACTTACCAAAGCCTCATTAATGTCACACACTCCTTGTTACGACTTACTCACAGTATTCGGTTTTTCTTAGATTTTTTATCGTTGCTTATGGTTAAAATAACTATTTGCAATCGAGTAAACCTTATTCTTATTAATAACTCTTATTAAGCATGGGTACACAATTTAGTCTTTTTGTGGAAAATCACCCATACATCACAAAAATGTCAACATTATAGAAATCGAAAAATTTAGAGCATAACAAAAAAGCAACATGTCGAACCTTGAATCCGACACTTGCTGTCGAAGAGCAGTAATACTCGTCCGCGTCGACGTCGAGCGCCAGCGTCAATCCGTAACTCGCCCCGCTGCCGTAAGGTCGCCAGGGTATCGCAGTCGGCGGATCGTCCGCTGTGAACTTGTACTCCGGATTCCAGTCGATGTGCTTCTCCGACGCGTAAGAGATCTCCAGATTTTCCCAGACGCGTCTGAAATAGTTGATGCACTTTTGTTTTAGTGGTTGTCTTTTGAAATATGTCTGTAGTCGTGATTTTATTTAGCACGCTGAAAAAACAATATCGTAACTGACGCGATACAAATATCGTATAACTTAATATTCGATATATCCAGTATCATAGCGTACTACGTGATAGAACATATATCATTATTCATGTAATAAAATATCACGTGCACCACATATTTTATAACACCATATCGTAAAATGAATCATGTGAAAAATGTGATTTAATAAAAATTATAGTTAAATGCGTGATACAAAATGTCAACATGTAAAATATTTTTTATGGCACACTAACCTCAAAATGCCAACTTTATTGTCGATTTTGAGGTTGTTGTGCTATAAAATATCGTATGAGACTGTTGTGGGAGGTGTTTTTCTACCTTGCTCGATTTTCTCACTCGCTTCGCTCGTGCGAAAACCATCTCCGACAACAGTGTCATAATATACTAATACGCAATTTTTTACGATTTTGGTATTAGTTTCTGATATAATATTGAATACTATTCAAATAGGAAACAGACATAATATCGAAATGAGGCTTAATTTATTTTTCTACAATAGAAAATATTTTACACTCTAAACCTAACAGAATAAAAATTGACGTTAGGAAGAATAAAAGGAGCATTTTATTCTTTTAGAAAAGTATAAAAGTGTGATTTTATTCTTTAGAGAATTTGACAATGACTTTAAAAGATTAAATTGTACAATTTATGCCTTTGTAAAGAATAAAGTTCAGTTTTTATTCTTTTAAAAGAGTAAATGATGAATTTTATTCTTTACAAAAGAATAAAGTCAAGAAATTATTCTTTATTAAAGATATATAAATATATTTGTAGAAGAACACCTATTTTGTAGTTCTACTGCTGTACTAACCATCAAATCCTTAGAGATTACTTTTAACCTAAAAAAAATATGACACTCGCTGATCACCTCAGTTGGAGTAATTCCACCAAAAAGTCGTATCTAAAAAACTAAAAGACCTAGACACTTAAAATTTAGTCTCATAATTTATTATCCCTAAAGAAGAAAAAAATGCTTCCATAGTCTTAGATAATCTTTTTTCCATTTTGTAAAAAAAAATCTTATTCACAAAATAACACATAGGTATCTATATGAAACTGTTAAATCTGTTGTAAAACTTTCAGCAGAGTGATTATTTGATTAAATCATGTAATATTGTACTTCAAACATATAAAATAAGCCTTATTTACTTAATAGTTCTAAATGAAAACTGTAAAAAACTTGTACAACCAAAAAAAATGATGACAGTCGTTTATCACCTAGTCGGAGTAATTCCACCAAAAAATCATTTGTGAAAAACTAAAAGACCTTGACACTCCAAATTTTGTGTCATAGTTTATTAGGCTCAAAGAAGAAGGAGAAAAATATTTTCAAGGCCTTAGATAATCTTATTTCAATTTTATCAAAAAGAGTCTTATACACATTGCAGTAATAATTCTAGTTTTTTCACTTTTGTGTATAATCCACTCCTGCACTGAGAGAAATGGTGTAGTAAAATTTACTATTTGTTTTGTAAGTTAGGGATATACTCGTCTTATAAATATTACTGTATTATATATCAAAATCTACTATTTTATATTTTAAACTTTTACTAATTATGTAGTAAAATTTACAATTAAAAATTGTAAAATTTGTTATATCCCTGGTAGAAATTTATTCCGTCAACTTTATAGATCTATGTAGAATAATCTCGCGCTGTGTAGATCTATGTAGGCAAACTAGATAGCTACTATAAAGGCGTGTAACGGTCGTCCCTTCTAGTTTCCCATATTATTTGCCCCGATAAAACTAGATAAGCAAAATTATGACAATAACAACCACTTAAAGGTTATGTTTTAAGAAACAGACGCATAATCTATTGAACTTATTATGTATTATTTTGATTTAAAGGTATTTACATGTTATTGTTCATCTATTACCAATGTAAGTAAATGTAAATAACCTCTAAAGTGTAAGGTTATCAAATTTTAGATGCATCGAGTTTTTGTATTTAAGAACTCAATAACAATATTATGTTACACATATATATTAAACAATCAAAATAAGAAAATAATCTGAATATCTAAATAACTATATGAAGTGTTAGTGCAAATATTTATTTTCTTTGTGTAAAATTGGTTTCTTATATTTGATTATGTTCCATCCTAAATACATGCTTGGTTTCAAAACCTGTATGGTTTATGTAAGGAAAACTATTTTCACATACATTTATTATCAACTGATTAATTTTCTATTTTTAAAAAGAAACAATGTATTTGAGTTATTATATATATGTTCTATTTTTGTATTTCCTACTGTGATTAATTTATAATCAAACACTTTCATTTGACATCTATGGCCAGTTAAAACATAGTAATTTGTTACTTATAAAGAAAATTATCGTCTACATGAGTTCGACTAATGTGTTTGTCTTTGAAAATGTTGTCACGGACGAGCAGTTTATGTATTATAAAAACTCACATACGGATACAAAATTATTTGCAATTCTGAAATTAAAATTCTAGTATTTAAATAAAGCATCTCATAAAGTACATATTTGTACATATGATATTATTATTTATATATTACTTTTCAAGAAACAACTACATCAATCAATAACGTTATTTTGTAATCACTGTTTTTCATATGCAAGGAAAATTATTTCTAAAATTTCATTTTTTAGGTTACATATGCTTTCTGACTACTTTTATATGTAAATAGTATGAATAGAACTGTAGATCTTATTATTATAATTAAAAACTTGCATGTTAAACTTTCTTTAACATTAATTTTTACAGTAAAAGTTCTGTTCAATAAATAATATATAACCTCACAGATTTTATACGTACATATTATTATTGAGAAAACTATGTAGATCTGTGTGGATTTATCGAGTTTTGTACAATCTAGTACTATCTAGTTTGCCTATAAAGGCCATTATAGCGAATGTGGGCGCCACGATAAGATTTCTACCAGGGATACTATAATAATTTTTATGATAAGACGAATATGCTTCTAACTTACAAAACAATTAGTAAGTTTTACTATACCATTTCTTGCAGTCTAACTTTATTATAAAAAATATTTGAATATTCATGTCTGTTCCCTATATTGATGTGCAAATGATATAATGGATAAAGTCACGATCAGAAATAGAAAATAAAAATAAATCCCAATCTTCTTACGGATGATACAGTACACGCGGTACTGCATTGAATCTGCAGCACAGGCCCTCGTCCGTAAGCACGGGATTAAAAATATCCGAGCAGTTTGTCAAGTTCCCGTGCCATTCACAATAATACAGCATTTGAGAACAATTTTGCGAGACCTGCAAATATCGTATGTATTACATTAAACCAATAGGTCTGTAAAACAAGTATGATTTATTGAATTTTGCAAAATTTCACTCACGTTTAATAAAAATTCGTATATATTTTCCCATTCTCCAGATTCTTTGGTCACGTCATTTTGAACGTAACTAGTATCGGTCTTAACATTGCAAATATCATCTAGGAAAACTGTCTGTAAAGAATCTTTCCTGGAATACAAACAAATATATACCTATGTTCAATGAGCAAAATGAGTATTTAAAATAAAATCATAGATCTGATTTTCAATTTCTTTTGCAGTTCATAAAGTACTCCTCTTTAACATACATTGTCACTTACACTATCAGATATTAGATTTTAGTTATATGTAATTTAAATTTTTTCTAGAACGTTTATTTATTGCGAAAGGCCCTCTTTGACTTGGATGATCGACCAAGCAGTATATTATATCCACAAACTCCTCTATAATAAATAATTATTATGTTTTATATTTATTAATAATTAATGTAGTTATATACAATCACATATAATTGTACGCGATTATGTATAATCATACATAGATATGCATTATTATATAGAGACAAGTTATTTATACTAATAAGGTACTTATATATAATTATATGTGACTCTTTTTTGCCCAGGTAATAATAAAAGAAACCGAAAAACTAGTATTTAATGTAAAACACGTTAATTACTATGGTTTCCATTAAAGATACAATAATTCTGATCCCAGAATATTGAAGTATGTACTTACGTTTGATAGTTAAATATTACAAACTAGAAGATAACGCCCCTTACAAAAATCCATTTTCGCGTTTTTTCTAAGAAAAAGGGGGAAATTTTCAAACAAAAAATTTGTAATTTTGCATGCCTAAAGTACACGTTAAAACCTTTAATTTGCGGGCAGTTGCATTAAAGAATTCCCAGAGAGACATACGTGACAGCGAATTCAAAGTGTTGCATAAGAAACGTTGCAATAGGACGCCATTTTGAAATTTGGAAATCGGACCACGGGCATATTTTTAGACACACCTTGAGTAATTCCTAAATAAATTATTAGCAGAATTCAATATTTTTAACATATTTTTTTATGCTCAAACATTTGTCAAATTTTACCTTTCGACGGCCATTTTGAACTATTAAAATTGATTTTTTAACTTTCAAAAAGTACTAATCCTATACAAAGTTTAATTATAAACATCTTTATTAGAGTGACTTTTTTTCATAAAATTCAAATTTAACGAGTTATTTCAAGAGATTTAAGAAAAAAGCTATTTTGAGGTTACGTTTGGTTTAAATAAACATACTTCCGGTCCAAAACCCGGTACGAAAAATCAGGTTGTATTATAGAGGTAAAAAACTATCAGTTGACGCCTTAACATTTCTGTTAACTGGATTTCTGGATTTGACTACCTTTGGTCTCCCCGGCACCCTGACTACTCATATGATACCGTTAAATCAAAATTATATATTTATAGAAAATACGCACTCTTGTTTGATTTTCTCAGCGACGGATTTCTTGGCGTTGTTCATGTTGCAAACGGTGAGCGCCGGAAAAGGAAATTGATCGATGGGCACGGTCTCGGCGCTGCGAGATATGATGATCGGTGACAATGAAAATTTGGCGTAGAGCAGCCAGATGAAGTAGGCCGCGCCGAATATGGCCAATAGAAATGATAATACCCAAAAGACTCTGAAAAACGTAGTTTAAAACGATGTAAAAGCTGACTTTAGGCGTTTCGATAGAGTATATATATATATATATATATATATATATATATATATATATATATATATATATATATATATATGTGTATATATATATATATATAATAAAGATTTTAATTAGATTTATTATATATATACACTTATACATAGGCGTTTTCTGAATCCAGATAATAACAGAATCTTTTGGAAATCGAACCAGATAATGTTTATATAAATACGAAGGGCATAGTAAGCCGTTTTTTCCAAAATTGAATTTTTTTTCTGTGATATGTGTTATCGACTTCTGTATTTTAAACAATTACTCAAGATTAAAAAGTTATTTTTTAGAAAAAACTGCATACTATGCCCTTTAAATTTATATAAACATTGTATGGGTCAAATTTCAAAAGATTCGATTGTTATTTGCAGCCGAAAAACTGTTTTGAAAATTTTCCGTAGTAATCAATGCGTATGGGGCTCTTTCACATTCCCTTAAGATAGTTGTGTCATTTCTAATTGACTATTAGAAAAAAACATTATATTAAAAGCTTGACCATTAAAAAAAAACAAATTATATAAAAAGCTTGTAAAGATTCTATAATTAAAATAATAAAGTTTATTATAAAAAAGGATGCTTTACGATATGGAAAAACATATTTCAACAAAATCGTGACGTCAGAAGCGTAAATATTGTCAATTAAAAAATATTTACTTATACAATAGAATTTTCTTTATTTTTCAATCAATTTTTATAAGTTTTTACATACAAATCGTTTTTATATATAAAAAATAATCTTTTCTCTTTAAGGATAAAAGAATATATAATTTTTAAACGATGAATCTGTAGATAAATGTTTAAGGAAGAAAAAAAAGCTCCGAAATATTAAAATTGATTGAACAATAAATTGACACTATTTACGATTCTTTGATATACTTTATTATTTAAATTATAGAATCTCTATAGCTTTTTATATAATTTTTTTTGTAATGGTCAATTAAGAATTGCATAATCACCTTAAGGCAAATCACTATTAAGCCACGAAAGAAAAAATGGATTAAGATCAATTATTTTGAAAGATATACTACGCAGTTTAAACCAAGGTCAATTTAGGTCCTGTAAAAGTCATTTATCTGCGCCACTCAAAGAAACATTCATTTGAGACAAGATTCGTGCACTCACTGTCAATTCTAAAAGCTTAAAATACAAATATCTAAATATAAATATTTCTTTATAGCTAACAAATAGAGATTTGGATTAATTCAAAATAATGCTGGAGATAAATAATAAATTAGACAATTCTTGTACTTTTATACATCTAAATAAAAGTTTAGTAAAATCAATATTAGCACGGTTCAAAACGCTTCCAATTCATTTACATTAAACTTTTTCAATTTATTCGTTGCAATATGAAAATTTTTTTCTAATGAATTAATTTACATTGCTTAAAGTAATGCGTAACCCACCCGTCTTTTTTTATTTCATTTTTAATTTTGAGCAAATATCTCCGGAATGTTGTTATCTCAATCAAAAACAACCATGCTCTAGAGGTATTTTTTCAACATTAAAAATTAACTGGAAAAATGGTTCACCGTATTTGCCGGATACAGGGGAGCTTAACATTACATTAACGCAAATTTTTTCAAAAGGTTTCTATCTTTAACTTCAACGATACCATCTATTTAAGAAAACCATGTTCCGTGTATAACCAAAAAACGGCAAAAACTAATCTAACAAAAATTTCTCTAAAAAGAGTTAATTTCAAGGTCATTTAAAAACATTTGCACTGAAGTTATTATAGTAGATTATAGTAGTTACAAAATAGTATATTGTGCATCAGGGGCGAAAAGTAGAAAAAGCGGCTGATTTCGAGGGTTCCAAGGCAATGCCTGTAACCACCACAGCGTTAATTGTCTTCCGCTCGTGGTGCACACCATATTTTTTGTCCTAAATCAGCACCGAAAGTTTGCTAAATGTTGAAATAGAATGTTTGAAAAAAAAATAAACCTTGTTTGGTTAAAAAAGATTAAGCTATACAGCTTATACTTAGCTTGTACTTCTTACTTTTCGAAATGTAAGCGATAAAAAAATGTCAAAAACATAATCTGAAATATTTTGGTAACTAAATCACCTTATGGACCGGGGAAATAACTGAGTTATCGTGAATAAAAACTATTTCTCTGCAAATTTTTAGACTGATTGTTGCAGTTTTACTTCACTAATCATTGGACATAAAAAATCGAATTAATTTTTAAAAAATGCTTTTTTTATCGAAAACCAAAAAACTTAAAGACTTCAAAAATTCACTGAATGTTTTTCTCGATATTAATAATAACCATGAATACTTATTTAAGAATATCTAATATACAAGTATATCACTATGCAGGTATCGGTTGCCAGATGTGGATAGGTACAATAAAAAGTTTCGAAAACCGGGTAAAAAACAGCTGTAAGCACCACATTTACTAATATCAAGCATTCGCACGTCGGAAGACGGTAAGCGCGATCCTGAATTCTGACCGGAGTTCCTGATAGAGGAAGCTTTGTGATGGTAAAAAGAAGTTATGCTAAATTCATTATAGAAAAATGTTTTGACATTAGGAATCAAAATATACTATTTTAAAAAAATGTCTGTAAAGATGAATGTATATGGGTGTGCATGTGTGTGTGCGTGTGTATTTAACTAATTTTTTCCCCCCATTACTCATAAAGTACGTCTGATTTTCTTTTGATCGATGTCTTTGAAAACTATTCTGAAACTATTTCAGACAAAAATGCGAATTTTAACGATATATCAACTTTATTATAAAAAGTAGCTATTTTAGCGAATCGAAATTAATTTTTTCCCCAAAATACTTATCACGCTAATTCAAGATCAATTTTTATCGGATTGACTTGAAACTTCAATGACACGTTTATAATATATGTTTCTTATTCAGACGAGTAAAGTAGCATTGGTGAATATTCAAGATAATTAACTCTAACAATCATATGTTATATAAAAATTTAATTAAAAAAAAACTGAAATATATAATATCTAATAAATGTATATTTTCAATTCGTGGATTAACCACCAGTCTATATGTGGAGGTAAATGAGTTTTACAAGGCTTAAATTGACCTGAATTATTAATTGTCACTTCTTTAGGTAAGAAATATTTGTTCAGAATTTAATAGTGGTTTGCTCCCTTAACTTTGAATATTGAATTTTCTACAATTTTTACCTTTCGAAACTAGTTAAAGATGTATCACCGACGTATTTTAAACCGTGAATCGTACAGTGATCACAATAGTCCTTAAAAGTACCACGCACTTCCGATTTTGGTACATATGATTCTTCGTTGAATTTTTGTTTATGTACACTGCACATTTAAGCAAAAGAAAAGGTAAAACGGGTCTGACTAAATAATTCAATTTAATAAAATAATTTCTTAATACATATAACATTCAGGGATGTTTTCTTACTCGTTATGCATAGTTTGTTGTGTCATCATCACGCCATTGTAGATGCCATTGTAGCTCACCACATTCAGGTTGGATGATGAATGCTATTAAATTTTGTTTAGAAAGAAAAAAGGAGTAGTAAAATAGTGTTTATACGTAGTTTATTATCTATACTAAATCTTTGTTTAGATATTAATGCAATAATACACGATGTAACACTACATTCGAATAGTAATTTATGAAGTATTCGCAAACGTTACAGAATAAAATATATAAACCGATTAGATTAGATTGAGATTTTTTAGATTATATAAAACGTAATGCAAATGAATTAAACTATAATAAAAAATTAAAAACTGCATTTTAGTACGGAACTTGCATGAAAAAATCTATTAGATCCGTCAGATAGAATATCGAAAAATAATCGACGTGTTTTTCCTTTTTCAAATAAATGTTTATAAACAAAAATATAGTAGGTTGAAATGTCGCGTTATGTCGCAACACCACACCAATAGATATACTACAATGGGATATCGTGACGTCAAGCGACATTTTAATCTGCTATATGTTTGTAACGCAATTTTTTTAAGCATTATTTGAAAAAAGAAAAACACGTGTCGATTATTTTTCAATATTCTTTCTGATGGACCTAATGAATTTTTTTATGCAAGTTCCCTATTAACATGGGGCACAAAAACAGTATAATTTAAAAATTCTGGTAACAAATTAACATTGAAATTATGTTAATTTTTACACAAAGTTCTTAAGAAAAATTTTAAAAGTTACAAGTTCTTTCCTTTGGCAATCCTATAATAAGTATCACGCGGTTATTGGGTTATGGTTGGTCTTATGCCGTTTTTAATTGACCATTAGAAAAAATAATTATATAAAAAGCTTGTAAAGATTCTACAATTTAAATAATAATAGTACATTACGCAACAAGGAGGCAAAGTAGGTGATTCGAGTGATTCGGTTAATACTTACTAAAATCACAATTACTATTGCGAAAGGCTAAATTAAAAATATATAGAAAAATCTTAATGCCAGTACTCCTATACGGATGCGAAACGTGAGCGTTACCCATACGGGAAGAAAATAGATTTAGAGTATTTGAGAATAGAGTCCTTAGAAAGATATTTGGGGGCAAAATAGATGAGATTACTAGAGAATGGAGAATTTTATATATCCAAGAAATAGACGAGCTATACGGGAGGGAAACATTACCAGAGTGATTAAATCCCGAAGACTAGGGTGGGCTGGGCATGTAGCTAGGATGGGTAACGAAAGAGGAGCACTTATATAGACCGAGACGAAGGTGAGAGGACAATATTAAAATGGACCTACGAGAAATAGGATGTTCTGAGGAGGATTGGACGCAACTCGCAAACGATTGAGAAAGATGGCGTGATTGTGTGAACAAGGTTATGGACTGCACATCTACGGATAGTTAGTCCCAACTAGTAGTTATGATAGCTATGGTGATGATGCAAGCACTTCTACAGCCGACATAAAGATTATGTGATAGCTGTTGCCCTGCAGGCACATTGTTGCTTACCATTACTACTTGGCCTTTATAATAAAATAATAATAATAAAAAAAGAATGGTCAATTAAGAATGGCATACCTACCTTAAATTATCCGTATAATACAACAAAGTGAAACCTTTATGTGTCGTTTTCTCATGGCGTTCGCTGCGGACGTCTGCATCTCCCCGTAGGAGAAGCCGACAGCAACGCGTTCGCGCGACTCTGTGCCGCCGTTGTCGAAGCGCGCCCGGTCGAGCGGCCGGCCCTCGGGGAAGTCGCGCGACAAATTACTGCCGTGCATCTTGGAGCGTAAGCGGCGCCAGATCGTCGTCTCCTCGTTCATGATGGATCTTCGCTCCGGGCCGAATCGCCGCTTTATCTTCCGAGATATTGAGGAAATTAATTGGATTAGTTTTCTGCTTTTTTGTTTGTGTTTTTTTAGTATCTTATTAAAGGGAGAATATAGGCCTTCATTAACACTTTGATGTCATGGTATGATCGCATACATATGTATAACACACACCTACTTTGTACCGAAAATCCAGGAAAAGTAGATTTGCGGGGAAATACTGGATTAGCAAAAAAAAATTTAAAAAAAAAATTTTTCCCAAAAATGCATTTCATTTATTTTTTGTGAATGCTTTCTCTCTTTTTTCCAATTTTGAGCTATTTCTTTCTCGGGAAAACTCTTCGACTTTACTCCCCTGCGGTATAATGTACTATTTTAGCAAAAAATTACCCATGAAGTATTTTGTATCTTTTCCTACTTTTTTAAGTAAATGAATCACCCCAAAAGATTATAAAAGTATACATATGAAACGTTGAATTTAAAACTTATAACGTTTAAATATATTAATTTGTTTCAAAGACATTCGAACAAAGATAGTGATAAAAAAAGCATGAAAATTCATAGAGTCGCCAATATTCAAACGGCTTTGGAATTTAAGATATCTTTTATCAGTACCTTTGATCATTAAGAGGATGTCGGAGCCGATTACAGAATTCTGCATTAAATTTTACATTATTCTAATTTAATTGTTCATAAAAGTTAAAACCTTTAATTGTCATGTGTTCTCAATCTACTAAGGATCACTGAACAACTGAGATAATTGAAATAAAATTAAAAATTGAATATGAATACTGAAAAATACGAAATTGTCGGTAACTACGTAACTGCATGTAAGCTCCGACCTCCCCTTAACCCGCCAGCAGGCTCACATTTCTCTCATTACACTTTTAAAATATTGTTTACAGTCTTTTAACTGAAAACATTTGTTGATAAATTTATTTATTTGCCTTTTTTAAGCTAAAAGATATTTCTGAAGAATACACCTAAGTTTTAGGATAAAAAGATTATTTTTACCAAGAAAAAGAATGACGCCTCATAGGTGCCCACGAGCGTTTTTGCGGGTTAATAGCTTTGGAACAAATTAATATTTTTTACATGATATACGTCACGAACTAAAGCTTCTTCCGGCTAATCTTTTTCATAATCCATTGAGTCAATTTTCCGTGGTAAATATACATGCAGTTATAATGAAAAATAGAGGTACCATTTTTTACTAAAATATGGTACTACCAGAAAATGCCTCTCAAAACCTCAACAAGATCCGTATCCCGTATATATGAAACTGAGGAGAAAATTTTAATCCGCTAACAGACAATTTTTTTTCCAAAACTTTCATATGGCTCAAGTTTACTGTACTATTCGTGAATATACTTTAAGAATTCCAGAGACCTACAATTATTAGGCTCAAAGATATTAATATTTTTGTATCAATCCATTTTTTGTTGAAAATTCAATGAAAATGCTCAAATGTGGATCAGTCAACTTTAACCCTTTAACGCGAACAACGCCCGAAACCGTATAGTTGTGGCCTGCGTTGGTGTTAGTAAATCATAGTTTCTACTTCCCATGGAAGAATTTACTCTCGGCAGAATACTGTTCGAGTATTAGTTGCCGACACTAATAGTACTTGCAAATGTTAGAGGTCCAGCACTGAGATGTAGCGGGGATGATAAGAACAGGCCAGTACAACACTTTTCTTCTTGATATATTCAAAATTGTACAAGAAATAGTGTAATAATCATAACTACAGATTACTATCGCGCGGCCGAAAATTTCACGTAATGTTAGTAATCGTACATTAAATTAATATTTTGTTAAAAACTAGCCTAAAAAGTATGTTAAGTTGCGCTTGACGATTTCACGATGTTTTGTTTTCTTTCAATATCGGCAAAAAGTATTGCACCGACTCTGAGACGTTTTTCGGGCCAAAGTCGATTTTTTCTACTGGCCCATTCTTATCAAAACAATATAATCCCTTTATTGGTTCAGCACCGAAAAATAATTTACTGGCATACAATATTCAGTCAGAATCGGCCCGAGCTATCACTGCTGGCAAATTCTTTCATGGGTTCTTTTTCTTAAATTCTGAATTAAAATATTAATAATTTTACGTTTCAGGTATACTCAGTAACATATGATCAATTATTTAAGTGCCTTTTCAGCTTAAAAAGTAGAAAATTAGGCGGGCAATCGAACAAAATAGATTTTAAGAAGTAGACGTTACCACTTACTAAGGCACGATTCACGTTAACGGGTTAACAGTGCGTAAGAGCATTTCTATGATAAATTTCGATAATCTAATGGGTCAAATCAAAATGTCTACTAATTTATATGCTTTCCAATCACTCTTACGATATTACCATGTTTCGGTTAAAAGTGTCCACATTCTCAAAATTAACGAGTTTTCGATTAACTAAGTATGAAAAATGATGAATGTTCTGATTTAAAAAGAAAACGTTCAATGTTCTTATTTTAAAAGATATCCGTTTATGTTGCCTTCTTTTTGTTTAAAAAATAACTACTGCCCTGGTAGTTATTCAGTTTTATCGAAGCCCTCAATTATTTCTCATGGCAATCTAGATGAATTTCTACATAGTTCTCGAGTATTTTCCTCCACGATGCAGGTTTTCGATCTTATGTATCCAGCTCAAATATGCCACTGGCCCACATTCGAGCACTACCCCAATTTCTATCACTACACCTTACACTTATTTATCTGAACTATTGTCTAATTAACACTGTTCGCCACTTACCTTGAACTTTTTCTCCGGACGAGTCGCCCGGGCCTGCGAACCGCGACTCGGTGTCGACGCCGTCGTCGTCGTTGTCGTCGTCGTCGTCGAGTCCGCGTAGCCGAATCTTATTAGCGTATGCAGGTGATTGCTTATGTCCAGTATCTGGACGCCGCGATGGTGACGATGGGTGCGCGCAGCGTGATCTCCCTCCTTGCCCGGGCTTTCCTTCTCCATAACACGACGAAACTGATTCGCGGAGAGGGACACGCGACTCGAAGTGTAGACTTTTCACTCGTGTGTTTAAGTGTGTGTGTGTGTGTGTGTGCTGGACACGCGACGCGTCGATTGATGATTCAATTGATCGATTTACCTTTGGCCGACCGCGCGCGTTTTTGTCTTGTTTTCAGTGTCATCCCTGCAGCGGGCGACTAATTTTCTATTTGAATCTCGTTTGGTATACGTTTTTCGTAATGTGTATACGTGTAAACTTTGACCGTCTTTTTAAAGTATTTAGGCGTGTACTTTAAAACTATAGTTTATTGAAATAATTTTGTTTCCGGAGAATTCTCTGAAACTGATTATATTATAAAATACAAAAATTGACTGTCATTCGGGATTTATAAGAAGGGCCCAACAATTATTATGACTCTAAAATTGTATAACTAACGTGAGACATTGGTATTTCATAGAACTCCTCCAACGGACAAGTGTGCATGTGTAATCGAGCACAATAGGTTTTAAATATTCTCACATGCTTACGAGTGTGACTTGCAAAGTGAGGATTTTGTGTGTATATTTATATCGAGGCTATAATTTGTGGAACTATCTGGATCTTGATGCACTTGCGTGCATACGCGGAAAAATCTATAACGCTGGTCTACAGCTGGGAATTATGTTTTAAAGGGGATGACACTAAATAATGCGAATTTAATTCGATAAATGCAGCTGTCGGTGCACATTGCTATGACTGGAGTTGGAGTCGAATGAGAGTTAGGAGGCACTTGGCTGACTGATTTCGACTTCTACTACTTGTTGCCTTTGAGTGTAGTTTTTCGCTGCAAGTCTATGACATATTATACGTGATAAATTAGCTATTACGTCTATATGAATTATTATTAACTTATTGTTTTAATACTTTCAGATATTAGTTATATCTATAAACCATATGATAACAAATTTCAGTGATATAAAGTAAGTGCGATAAAATATTGTTGATAAAAATTTTCAATAGTTACCAAAGAGTACCAAAGGATTATTGAATAAACTTTATATTATCAAAACATTAAGAGGAGTACGTATTCGCTGTCCTTGTCTAGTCACAGCTTTTCTATTTATTCAAGAAGTAGTTTGTTAATTAAAAAACAAAGAGTTGACCCCAATTTGTCTTAAAATAAGCAATATTTTGAGACTTAAAAAAGTACCTAACATTATTTCCTTTTTGAGAAAACTTCGGAACCCGAAAATTGAGGTTAGGTTTTGCGTATTAGTTACAGTAGATACGGCATCCTCTTAACCCGCCAGTAGGTGCACTTTTCTGTCATTATTTTACACTTTTCAAACATCATTTCCAGTATTTTTTAATAACTAAAAAGTAATTTTTAATAACTTTCTCTTTACTTTTCTGAAGCTGAACGATATTTCTGAAGAATATATAAAGATTTCTGAATAAAATTTTTTATTTTCACCGTGAAAAAGTGGGTTGAAAAAAGTTTGGCGCTTTAGAGTCATCCACACGTGTGTTTGCGGGTTACCACAGACTAATTATTTACAAATAAATTGTAAATTTTTGTTAAAGTTTCTTTTAAATATTCGATCTCTTTTATTTCAAAAGCTTGTCTATTGAAATCATCATATCCAAAAGGTGAGCGGTTAACGTTATTATCAAGACATTAACATAATATTTATTATTATAACCAGTAAATAAATATTTGTAAGCTGATATCTCGTAATTTTTTAATTCTTTTATTTTGAAAGTTTCTATACACAAATCAAAACGTATTTGTAAAAAAGTAGAAATTACTTTTAAAATAAAGTACCAAACATATAACATTTATTTCGTGTTCAAGGTCCTTATTTGATTAAGGAACTACAAAGGAAGCTTTTCGTTGTCTTTTAAATCGTCCCTGCATGTACCTGGAA
Organism: Gastracanthus pulcherrimus; assembly: GCA_949152435.1. Lineage (NCBI taxonomy): Eukaryota > Metazoa > Arthropoda > Insecta > Hymenoptera > Pteromalidae > Gastracanthus > Gastracanthus pulcherrimus. The sequence goes on along the minus strand of OX424572.1, from coordinate 110,131,087 downwards.
TAGTATAAGTTTAAGTTTATTTAAGGAAAATCAGGCTTTAAGTATAATTTTTAGAGGTGGTCCTTTAAAACGACTATAAGTCGCCTGCTCTTACGCAATAGTACATTATGCATCAAGGGAGTAAAGTAGGCAATGTACGCACTGTGTGACGTTGCCGACCGAGCGAAGCGAGGTCGGCATTTCACACAGTGCATGCTTGCCTACTGTACTCCAGAGGTGCGTATACTACTTTTCACCACACCCCCGTAAAGAAATGACTGTACGCATCTCAGCAGGCCGTACAGTACCCCATGCTCTGCCTAGAAGTAAAGTGACTTGTGTACGCGCGACGCGCTGTTTTACCGCTCGAGACGCAGTCGAGAGCGGAAAAAGGCGCATCGCGCATGCGCAAGTCACTTTATTCCCTAGGCAGTCCATGCGGTACTGTACGGCCTGCTGAGAGGGCGTACAGTCAGCACTTTACGCGCAGTGTGGTGAAAACTAAATTTTAATTAACTAATATAGTAATTTATTAATTTGCATGTTATTATAAGGTAAGTGTACCTAATATGGTCCAGCTAGGCTTTGAGCCATTATCATAGTTCAAAAAACATGAAAAACTTTTTCGAGCGGGTTGGATATCATATAGTGTAGCATAAAAACTAGCTAAAAAATTCTACAGAAATTGGAAAAAACAACAGTATATGACCATATTTAGGTACAATTTGGTGTACTAATATGGCCCGCCATTATTTGTCATTCTTTAAACACTAATAAAAAGCAAATGTATCTATTCAAAAGGGTTAAAAATAATGAAATAATATAGGTAAATGTTATAAATAATACATTATGTCTTATTGATTTAAATAAGATTTTTACATTCTTGATAGATAGAAAATTATCTTTATCGGTCGTAGTAAGATCTATGCGAATTTTTGGGGATGTAAAGAACTTATAAAATGCATAATATATTTAAGCACATTATTTATATCTTTTTTATAAATTAATCAACAGTGTATCTTTTGTAACAAATATATATTTATTATTCTTAAAAAGCTTAAAAAACTCTAAGAGTGGTCATTAGATACAAATCTTGTATGCTTTCTATTACGAGGGCTGTATTGGGTAGAGTGAATGTATAAGCACATTTCCTTTGGTACTAAAACGGTACATGACCAGACGATAAAATCAACTATGCTACTGAAAAGCTGATGATACGTACTAATATCAAGGGCAGTGACGACTTAGATCAACTTCTTTATTTACTATCACAGTAAATATAATGACTTGCTCAAAACTATAGTGACAAATTTACTTAAGAGGTTGTAAGACAAAATAAAATACACTACAGGTCGGTGCCCTTTTGCTTCTGTGGAAAATTTTCCGATGAAATATCTTCTATTGACATCATTTATACAATCTATTAGCTATTTGCTTGTTAAATCGCGTAATATCTAGGATTGCCATGGTGCGTTATATTAGGTATAGTCACCTTATAAGTATCAATCGATATATAATACCAATAAATTATTTTTAATTTAATATAATTTAATATTTTTAGTCAAATTCGTAACGCTATGCGCACTGCTTTTCCTAATTCGCATTGCTTTAGTAATATGACATCGTCATTTTCAATTTTATGGCATAGCGTTTCAATCTTTCTTATATATACAAACAAAAGAGATATTTTAGAAACCTTTTTAAAAATTATCACTATTTTGCGCGAGTAATTATCCAGCATTACGAGGTAATTGATTGATAAATGTTATTATGCTGCTAGTCACGTAGTATAAATAGATGTGTCATTACAGTAGTGAACTAATGAATATAATATCGCACCGCAAACCAAGATTATGACAATTCAAATTTTTTCAATTTGATTTTTTGCACAAGATAGCTTATACGAAAATAAAAGCCGTTTGTACACTTAGAAAATTGGTGATAAAATATTGAGAAAGTGAGTAAAAGAAAGACTGAATCTAACTAAAACCCGTGTAAAAAATGTCTGTGAGAAGTCTGGCAAAAGTCTAGCTCAGCCATTCTTGCAATTATCTGGCTTTGGAGACTATCCCAGACTATAAGCCACACTATATGTCAGTCTTTTGTTGTATTATGTCACGAAAAATTATTTTTACAGACAAGTAATTAGGACATTGCACTTATTGTTAATATCGACCGGAATCGTACAAAATAATAGTTTTCGATTAAACCGTGGGATATTTTTAAATATTGCAATCTTCTATGAAACTTAAATATTTGTATAAAAAGAGACAAAGATTTCGGTTACTGTAGACTTGACGGAACGCTATGCTTTTGTTTTGCATTTTTTACCAAAAGTCTGGGATCGTCTCCGTAACCAGTCTTGTGCCAGACTTGTCCCAGACATATTTATTAAAGTTATTAAATATATTAAATGTTACTCGATGAAAAATTTTCGTTATTTATTCTGTATTACAAAAACGTAGCAGCGTAGAATTTTCAGTTGAAATAGTCTTGTTCGGGGGGTATGATATATCCTACGCAGAGAGATTTTTCTAATAAAAATTATGACGAAATTCGCAGTAAAAATTACCGTGCATGACTATAAAGCTGGGACAATCCAACTTTCCGGCAGTTCTTATTGATATTTACGATAAATTTTACCGCACTAAAGGGTAACATTTGCCTGCCATGGAGTAAAAAGTCTCTATACAAATCTTACAAAAAACTAATAGAATAGTGGAAGATATAAAGTTACACAATGAAATGGATGGTAAAATTTGTGTGAATTATTTTTTAAAAATGTGGATTTTCTTCCAATTATTATAGTAGTATCATTAATACTTAAATAAGTACATTTATACCCATTTATATTAGTTAACCTAAAATTTGTGCACGATCAGTTGTCATCCTTCATCGGCTGTCTTCTTTTTCTCAAATCAGACGAATTTTACCGTGAATTTTGTTATAATTTTTATTGGAAAATTCTCTCTGTGTAGTGAACAATTTGTATCGATCAATAGATATAAAACTTCCATTGTTTGTATACAAAACAGCATAATAAATGTAACTTTAAAAGAACCAAAATTTTTTAGTTCTATATTTTATTAAAAAACTAAAAAGCCACGGTAAATGTGTAAATATTGAACTTAAGTTTGATATTTAATAAGGGGTCAATAAATAGTTTTATGAAAAACTCGTAATTTGTTTTTCTAATTACAAAATGGTGACGTAATAGCCCAATCGTACAATCATATATTTTCAAGAAGCGACACGGTGCATATGGTTGTACACATACAGTTTATCAAATAATAAAAATTAAGAATTATGCTGTACACCGATTTTAAAAATTATTTTTCAGAAATTTGGACGGGGCGCCGCAATTTTCCACATTATAATGAATATATATATTTGTGTACTCTTGCGTAGTATTGTATTATAGCAACGAACTTACCCACAATAAATTGTGAAAATAAGGTTGAGGTTTATGGACATACACCGTAGTAATTACTCCTCAAAAATAAAAAAATTCTTTTAATTATTCACTTTTTATTATCATTACATCGTAGCTCTCGTTACTCTTCATTGCATTAAATTCATAATAAAATTTACACGTGCGTTCACGACAATAAAATTCTCTTTCTCTAAACTCGAAACGTGCAAATTTGCATACACCGCGTGTGCGCGCTCGGTCACAAAAGAGAGTCCGCAACCCCCAACGGTATCGGGCGCTCAACTGCGCCAGGGAAAAAGCTCGCGCTGGGGAGCGCGCGATAAAATTTCCACCCTAGCTGATCCGTATCTTGTTTTTCTATGTTTGTGACACCCGCCGCCTCGCGTCGCGTTTACCTCTTTTTCCGTTGTATAAACAAATGCCTCGTCGCGCGAAAGCTATACCGCGTTGTTAATTTTTTTCTTCTAATTTTAGCGATGGGAGTGAACGGGGTACGTGGAGTTGGCGAGGCTCGTTGTAAGATTTTCTGCCGAAGAAGGTAGAACGAGGTAGAAAGTAATAGGGAAGTGTTGACTTAAGAAGGGAAAGTTACGCAGAGGTGTTTGGAATAGCGATTTTAGTTCGGTTTTTATATGCATATCTTATCTAAATTGCCTTCCAATGGAAAAATAGTTTATTACTTTGATCAATTCATGCATTTTTGTATGACTGGAAATTAATGTAAACACGGTGAGACTGAAATACAATTTTTTAAGGATAAAAATTGTAGTAAATGTTAAAAATTTTGTAACTAGTGGATTCCTACGTTTCTATCGTCATTACATATATATATATATATATATCGAGTATTTTGTTATTGCCAGTTTGTTTGTTAATTTATTTGAAAGCAATGTAGATATACAGTTTCCTGAATATATAATAATTATTCATAAATTATATAAAAGCTATTCGGCGAAGGAACTAGTATAATTCAACTACTCTCCGATTGTCGCCCACCGCATCTCAATTTAATTATCCCATTTAGTTTCGTATTTTGATATTATTATAACGATTCGCATCTAATAGGCGTATTTTTATAATTTTTCATCCTTATAATGTGTATATATATATTATAAGGATTACATTATAAGGATGAAAAATTATAAAAATACGCCTATTAGATGCGAATCGTTATAATAATATCAAAATACGAAACTAAATGGGATAATTAAATTGAGATGCGGTGGGCGACAATCGGAGAGTAGTTGAATTATACTAGTTCCTTCGCCGAATAGCTTTTATATAATTTATGAATAATTATTATATATTCAGGAAACTGTATATCTACATTGCTTTCAAATAAATTAACAAACAAACTGGCAATAACAAAATACTCGATATTTTCTATGAACAAAATATGTACAAGCCATAATGAAATTCTGAAATACGTACAATAGTGTAAACAGCAAGAGGCAAAGAAATTATAGACGCGGGTATTTCTCAATTTTTAAAAAATCTCTTATTCCATATAACTAATTCATACGTCATTGATTGTCAGTAGTTGCGATCAAACTTGCATCACTATACGTGACTCCAATCCACTTTTCGAGATTGGGAGAGTGATTTGTCGTTTCTAAATAATCATTTTATATCCGTGTTTTCATATCATACTTCGTTGTTTAAAACAGTAACTTCTTTTCCTTATGCATTCCTTTCCTTAATTTTTAAAACTTTTTTCCTACTTAAGATCATTTCTTTTTTCTATTAAATTTTGTTACTACTTTTCTTCTCTTTCTTAAAGTAATTATTTATATCTTTCATTTTAGCTACATAGTTAAAAACACGATCCATAATATTTTTTCTTCATTTCCTAATTCTAACTAAGTCTAAATTGAATTAAGAAGGTCCGAGCAGCAGCTAGTGAAAACAGCAATTTGTAATAAACAGTTGTTTAATAGATACATTTATTACAATATAATATTCTGTCGAAAAATTACACATTCAAAAAACTTTGAATATTTATATCAACATGAAACACATATTTAACTTTTTTCTTTTCGAAAAGTTCAATTTACATATTGATTTTTCAATCTCTAAGAAGTTTATCTGTTTTCACTACTTTTTGCATTATTCTATAAGTATCTCTTTAATTTAATTCCAGGGAACCTTATTTTTATATTCAACGTATACAAACTTTGAAAGCTAAGGAATAATCTGTTAGTGTAATATTTTACCAAAGTTGTTTACAAATGCATGAATATTTTATTTCAATTGCCGAAAATGCGTTTTCTGTGTTAAGGAGTTTCGGGTGGTTTAAATCGACCAATTTTGTGTCTATATGTAGTTAAAACTAATCAGTATCGATATTTATGCATGTGGAAGAAGTGTACATTTTGAACATAAAAATGTTAGCAACAATTGTGATGTTGCAAACATAAATTGCCAATTGAACTTTTCGCAACGTCAACTAATATGTACTGAAAATTTATCTGTGGATTCAAATAAGTAATCAGACTGTTTATCCGATAGAATAATAATCTTAGATTATGCCAAGTAACTTTTTGGGTCGCTATTCGTTTACCTTTTTAATAATCGTTACTGGATTGATAGTCATTGTTCATATTTTGGCTATAATTTTATTTTCCTTAGTATCCATAAGGTGTTTCCCGATTAATTGTCCGCAATAGCAACAGACTGTTATTTTTTTTAATTTCATTAGGAATTAGGGGATGGGAAATGAGTCGAGTCTCTTATTATCTATAGTATCGTTTCATCAAGAATTTATATTTTTAGATGATACAGCAAGAAAATTACCATAGCGAATGCTACATCACTGTATTGTGTCATACAGGATAATTAAAATTTGAATAAGAAAAATTAAAAATTTAAAGAAGTAACCAACAAGTTTATAGAAATAGGAAAGTAAACGAAATTTTTCATAAACGAAGCATTAAGATCAAGCGATAACATTGAACACGACGCTTCAGACATTCATCATTGTTAATTAACTTGCGGCAGGGCTGGTTTATACTACGTAAAGTCAATGTTTACGAGAATAATCGATTATTGCACATGCATAAGTAATTTTCGTTATCTTGTCCTTGAATTTAAAACTTGCAATTAAATTTTTCGCGATGTTTCATAATTTAACAAAAAGCTAATAAGCAACAACGTACTATTCAATGCATAACGCATTATTATTACTATAATAATGAGGTTTAAACTGTAATCATCCTCATCAGATAGAAAATATAAATATATGCTTGGCCTGTTTGAATGCTACGAAATTTAGTCATAGCTACAGAAATTGTAATTGGTCAGTTTCCAAATGAATTGTTATCGCTGTAAAAGCGAAAAAATAAGCAAACAAAGTATAACATATATTTTCAATCTCGATCGATTACATGAAAAATGCTTCGATGTACGCCTTATGTATCTAACGGATAATAATCGTTTTTCGGAAGCACGCGTAACCTATCCATCTAAGCGATCAGAGCATTAATTACTTTTTTTATATCTGCGGAGAATAAAGCGTCCCATCTAATCTCGTTAATATAACCTTTTAATAAAGATAAGGAATCCCTAGAATATGGTCGTCCCTTCTATATTTTTTTAATATGTACATTTTAACTGTTGTTCGCGGTGACAACGTATTTCCGGCGCTTCCTTATTCAAAGATTGGTGTGGGAAATAAAAACTTTTTTTAATGAATTATACTTTATCATGTTTTTTATTTAAAAGATGCATCAAGATATTGCATAAATATAATGGACTCATTTATTATTAAAAACTATTATAGTTAGGCATATGACAAGAAAATTGTGGGTTAGGTCATTAGTCGTTTTAGGTACAATGTTGATTATTATGGAATCAAATGATGCTTCAGTTTTTTAGAGCATCTCAATTAAATACCCTTTAAAGGTAAATGAAAAAATTTACGCTCCATAATTAAGCCATCTAAATTAGAATTTATTGATAAAAGGTTTCATTAATTTTCTTCCCTTTTAACGAATGTCCATTGTACAATATACGTCATTGCTACTTTACATATAACAGTTATAAATACAAAGCACTTTTATTCAATAGCTTTTAATAACATACTATTATAATTTTTTATTTCAGATAGCCATAATGTCGAAAAAAAGTCGAAAGCGTAAACTCGGACCCGAAGACAAAGCCGTCTTTGAGTGGGAGAAGGATAGAATTCTTCCGGAAAATTTAAGGGATGAAATGGAGACAATGTGGGAGGTAAAGTATAATACATATATTTCAAATTAACCAATCATTAGATATCAGATGTCATTATTAATTGAAAAATCTTCCATACGTTTTGCTTTAGATTCCACAAATTTACCACTTTCTCCAACTTACCAAAGAAGCGTTCAACATTTCTCACCTCTCAATGTACGAAGTAGAACGAATGCTTCTAATGCCAAGGGCCTCAAAACAATTGGCTCACATAATGACTTGTTTATTAAGGTAATTGGCTTTTCTGTTCATTCAATTATACTGAGTTAATAACTAAAGACAAAAACGAAAGTCAATCAACGTAAACGTTATTTTTTATCCAGTTCGTCGTCATCCACGAAAGCTAAATTACAAAAAATACCTCCGATGCCTTACGAGTTCTGGACCAATATTTTGACGTACAAGTTAAGAAGCTGGTTCAAAATTTATCAGACGAAACATCAAGACCCAGTAAAAGTAATACAATCTTCTTTCATTACCTTTTCGTATATCAAAACTATAAAAAAAAGAGTTAACGGTTAATTAATGCAACTTCATAGGTTTTTGATACACTTGGAGTGGAGCCTGAATTTTGGAAAATCTTTCCGGACGCTGCCGAGATCGAGGGAATGGATTTTCAGGACTTCAGTTTTAGACAGAGGGTTTGGTTATTGAAAACAGTTTGCGATACTGCCATGGTAAATATTAAAGTAATATTCACTAGATCTAAAGTTCATACAGGTATTAATAATGTGTATTTTGTTTTAATTAAGCACTCAAGAAAGACCATCCAGGATGAGATGGCGAAACAGCCAGGAGAAAGTCAATTCGAGACGGTCCTGGGCATCGATAGACATGGAGCTCGATACATTTACTTTCCACAGTTCCTACACAACGATCTCAGGGTATACAAGCATTGCTTGGATAATAAAATATTGTCGACAGTTAAGGTAAATTAAAGCAATAATAATTTAAGTTAACCTCAAATTGTACATTGAACCGTATTATTATACCTGCTCCGGTTCGTGTGACTTTAATTTTAAGGGAGCCAGTCTGAATTAAACGCTAACAAAGAAATTTTTTTTATGAGCCGATAAAAATTTTTTTCTTTAACTACAATTATTCTGAAAAATTTTGTAATATAAATACTTTGTTATATCTGTAATTTAATCGTTATAAAACCTCAAAAATTTTCCTCTGTGTGACACAATATATTACAATTATCAGAACCATATTTATTGGAAAAACGTTGCGGCATGCACGTTGAACAAAAATTTTTTTTTCGACGGCGATTTGACTTCTGTTGCCATGTACTAAAACTTATACGTTTTATTTATCCATTAAAATTTTTTAGAATACAGACCAACTTAAAAAGAGTTTCTTATTGATTTTCTAAAAATTGGTTTATATTCCAAAGAATAATGATAAACATATAACGAAAAAGTAAAGTGTAAAAGATTTTGTATATGTAAATAAGAATGAAATTTGCACTGTCGGAAAAAGTTTCTTTATCGTGTCACCTAGATACTTGCACTCCACGTTTTCCCAATAAATATGGTATGACAGTGATAATGTATTATGTTCCAGAATTTGAGGTTTTACAACGGTTAAATTATAGATATTGTCAAGTAGTCATAGTACAATATTTTTTAGAATGATTGCTTTCAAAGAAAAAGTTTTATCGGAAACAATTTTTTTTTAGAGTTTAACTCATACAAATGAAGCGATTAGTTTGTACGTTACAAATTGCTAACTACTACTGTACGTTACAAATTGCTAACTACTACTGTAAGTTACAAATTGCTAACTACTAATTGTTAAAATAATTTGTTTATAAGCAATTTGTTTAAACAACTGTTTTAGTAATTATAACATACAAATTTTCAGAATAATTACTTTTACAGAGTGTCTAGCGCACCTGGAAAATCTGGAAAACTTGGAAATCTCAGGGAATAAAATTTACTATGGAAAATCCTGGAAATCTCAGGGAACTTTTTGAGCTTTTTGGAATTCTCATGCAATTAGGATGTTGCATAAAAATAAAAAGTTGATTTTTCGCAGAAATAAGTAGAATAGCGAAAAATAATTAGGTCGTATTTTTTCTTTTGCCATAAAAATTAAAATTTTGAAAGTTACAGACGTTTAAAGTTTCCTAATTTTCAATATATATAGATATACTCGAATGCTACGTGACGTCATGAAAGTATATAATCGTGACGTCACGCAAATTTCAAATGCTGTAATTACTTCAATTTTCGTTAAATTGTAAAACTAAAAAATACGACCTAATTATTTTAGCAAAAACTATTTGAATATGAAAAAATAAAAATCTTTAATTCTGTTATAATATATTAGAGAATGTTTTATTCGTAAACTTCTTTATGCAAATTAAATTGGCTTTCAGGTTTTTTCTAACACCTATAAATAAAGTCTACTGGTTATACTTTGATCCCAAAGACTATTGTTATGGGATATGAATTGTGTTGTGCTTGAAATATTCGGTCCTTTATTTATAAGTAATATCTCTATACTTTTGAACATATAACTTTTCCAAGTTTTTACGCTAGAAAAATTATCCAATAGACAAATAAAAGCAGACTTCATAAGATTTAATTTGAGTTTGGTTTTGTATTTTTGCATCCTTACTCTAGCGTAAAAACTTACAGAGTATAATTCAAAATATTTGTTACATTTTTAACTGAAATAATGCGTATTTCGGATACAATACGTTATTAGAATTATTTTTGGGTACCAGAAACTACTTTCCAAAGCGTCATCGAAATTTGTTTTCCGACGGTTGCGGACTCTGCTCGACAGTTTGAAAATAATATTGTTAAAATTTATTCAAAAGATAGCAAAAATAGGATAGTGACCCCAGTAGTCGGCCACCCACTAGCAGTGGGCCACTTTGTCTATTTTCTTTTAAAAAATAAACCTGTAGACAAAATATCGGTAGATTAATAATTTTTTAATGATCCATGCCATTTACATATTTAATCCTGACGTTAAAACAGTTCAAGAACCATAAAATAAAACTTGTTTTCGATATATATTTATCGATATGTGCTTACTTGGTCGACAACTAGAATTATTTTAATTTTTGCCCAATTTTAGTTGTCGGCCGGGCCTGGTCGGTAACACATATACAAAGCTACTTTTAATTATAATGATCATTACGATTGATAAATATTTAATTTCATTCATTTAATATTTATTCAAATTTTTTATAGCTAAACTTAAATCGTAAAACTATTAAAAAGAATAAACAATGTTTTTAAAGCGCGATGTATTGCCTTAAATTGTCCTGGTCGACTACTAGCGATCAAGCGGCCGAGTACTAGATTCCGGTAGTCGACTACTAGTGCTTTCGTCATATTTTATTAAAACACATATTATAATTATCTTGTAAATATTTTAAGCAAAAATAAACATGTTATCAAAAACTAGAATACATTTAAATGTAATAGAACAGGTAATTTATAAACAAAGATGTTTCTCAATTTGTTGTAATAGCTTGAATACAAATTTTTCCTTACATGGCCGATTACTGGGATCACTACCCTATATCGACTGCAAACAAAGTTAATATTGAATAAGTAATCAATGCTGCTTAAATAATTGAATGAGGCTCCTAGAACTGATACACTAAAAATTGATAATGACTGTTCCATTATTATAAAAGTATTTATTAGTTATATTGAAAAAAATTCGTCTTATTAAAAAAAACGTTCTTCAAAAATTTGTTGATAACAAAATATCACATACCGTAAGAGATAAATAAAATTAAAAAAGATTGTAAATAAATTATTTTTTAGAGAGAAGGCCATAATAGGATGCAAAGCGAAATTTGCGGTTCGTGACTTAATTCATTGAATTTTTATAATTTTACGAATTTCTGAAAGTTGTCCCCAATACTGTACATTACAAAGAATTAGAGACAACTTTTAAGTACGCAGTTACAGCCTCCTCCCGTTAACTCCTGAAATGACATAAGCCTTGCTAGAAAACATAAGCAGTTTCGACAGATCTTTACAAAACTTGGCATTCTATAGTTTTTGAGACTGCTATTTTATTTATCGAAGCATTCTTCCAATACGGCAGGTTAAATAAAACAAATGAAGCAAATTTTCACATTTTTTTCTAAATATCGTAATTTTTAAATGAATACATTACCCGATCAGGTTCAAACTGTGGACCTGGAGGCATACAGACTTATACTTTAAGATGCCACAACAACAAATTTAAAATTCAATATAGCGAATTTCAAAAATTGCTTAAAATTGATTATGTAAATTTTAAAATACATGCTACCTATTATGTTATCTGATCTAAAAGTTATTCATACATACGTGACGTACGCTTGTAAATATAAATAACGGTTATATACGAATATTTTGAAGATAGGATCCAATAGTATTCGATTTTTAATTGTTGTATAATTTTACTTCACTTACTACTACAAAATTGATTACATTTCAAAGTTGCCAGAAAAAAATCTAATAAACTCGGTATTATACGAGAAAGCGATATTTTCAAATTATTGCCACTATTTTAGATCCGCCATATTGAAATTTGAAATTTTTGCTGTGGCATCTGAAAGTACAATTCTGTATATCACCAAATCCACACTTGTGATCTGATTAGATAACGTATTCATTTTCATGTGAAAATTTTATTATTTTATTCAAGCTGCCATATTGGCATAACACTCTTCGATATAAGAAAAAACTACCGGCGGATTCAAAAAGAGCGGGCTCAAAAACTATAGGGTATCAAGTTTCGTAAAGATTTGTTAAAGCTTTTTACGTTTTCTACTAGAAAGGTAAAAATAATAAAACATTTATACCATTTCATGCGCTAAGGAGTTAACAAACACTTTAAAAATTTTATTCTTTTAAGAACAGTTAAGATTAAACTTGATTATTTGTGAATCAATATGATCGCATACAACTAGAAAAATTTATTAGACTTTGTCAAAAGTATTGCGATTCTTTCATACGGTAATAGTACGTTTGAAACATATTGTTAAGTGTAAAATAATATCTAGTTAACTATCAAAAAGTAATCTTTAATTAATGTATTAATAATCAAAATAAATAAATTAATGACAGTTATGACATATAAAATGGTTCAAGTAATAAAAATTGAATAATCAATAATGCAAATTTCTTCCCTCTGATCTGGAATTTTGTCTTTAAGGTTCTAGAAAACCTGGAAAACTGTTTTAAACATAAAAAGTTTACTGAACTCATAAAAAAAAATATTTTTTTTGGTTTAACCCAGGCCTGCTCCCTTAACTGGAAACATTGTATTTATAGCCTATTCAAAGGGCACACTTGCACGGACTAACATTCTTTCTTCTTTATTTAAATGAAACTCTAATAATATTTTTATAAATATAAATATATAAATTATGAGTGCAGTGAATTTAAGTTAAGTTATTCGGCCTAATTAATTAACACCTTTAACAATAAATTAATACCTTAATTGAATTAAATAAATTGATTTTCATTGGCATTTAAAGAATTTGCAGATAATCTAAGCCAATTTAATACTATTTTTTAGTTTTTAACCTAATTGGGTTGGCTGCTCATCTAACAGCATTTTTTATATATTATATACGGAAGAATATTTTGTGGTTAAAACCGAGGTTAAAACATTGTGTACAGAAAGCACACGTAAACAACGTGCACTCTGCACATGTAAACAAGGGGAACGAACAGTGTTTTGCTGAGCGATTTTACACATACCGCTTGCAAAGTAAATTTTACGATCCAACCCAGTCAACGTCGATTTCCACCTTGCAGCCTCCGGCCGAAGAAGTGAAACCAAAGCTAGACGCAAGGACGAGGGAGGAGCCAAAGGCCCCGCGCGTCATGTCGCGCAAGAAGCGCCGAAGATCGCGCTGGAGCAACGGCTACGCCACGCTGCCCCAGAAGAAGCGGGACAAGCGAAAAGCCGAGCTCCCCTCTATCGACCAGAGCATCCTCGACTCCAACTCCAACTCGGTGGACGGGCACTTTGGACGCATGTCCCGCAGCTCGTCCAAGGCCTCGGAGATGAGCCGCGCCAGTAGCTTCGCCAAGTCCAGCGGCTACGAGACCAGCATATCGGCGGACGCGGTCGACCAGGAGTCGACAACGACAACGATGAACGACGCGGGCGAGGTGAAGGAGGTGCTGGCGGCGCCCGAGACCGAGGAGAGAGCGAGCGAGCCGATGGAGAATTGCGAGGCGCGGATCGAGGAGGACGTCGATTCTGGCGAAACGAAAACCGAGGTGAGTATATGCTTTTTGGACGAAACTGGATGGGTAACATTTGTAGATTCGACTGTAGTAGATGACCCAATTCCCATATGGCAAATGTATTCAAGCAATTTATTTATTTTTCTACTAATTTAAAATCTTCTTATAATCTTAAGTTTTTTTAAAATACTACGTCAAGTTGAGCAGTAAATAAATAAATTTGTAGATTAGCATGATTTACACGTTGATTAAAAGTTATGGGTAATGTTTGTAATAAAATTGAGAAAATATTACAATTTTCAGTAATTAATGAAAATTCAGCGAACTAGTCTAGATCTTGAATAAGTTTTGCGATAACTACACAACCATCGAGTCACGGAGGAACGAATCAATGGATCATTTTCGTACATCTGATAGCCGATATTTACCGCGGCGAATCGTTTATATTAAAAGAAAGTTGAATGAAAAATGTTTCCATATTGCACACAGGCAGTTCGAGCAATTTAAATTTTTTACTTACTACTCAAATTTTCCTGTTATTTCACAAAAATTACCTCATGGTCTGTCAACAAGTGTAAATTAATGTATGAATTTTACGCTGCAATATTGAGGCTTCAATACCTGGACTCACAACACGCATTTTCTTGACTTGTTTCTTTCAAGCCCTTTTGGCCAGTTTCCGTACGACGCTCCAGCATTGTTCGTCCAAATTACGTTCGATTGCGCGTCATCCCTTCCAATATTATTATTAGAGTTGTTCGTCTACTTGTTGTCACGTGCTACTTTCTGTGTGCGCCCCTCTGTCGGTTGCCCCGCGCGATGTGTTTTGTCGACGCAAATTATATCGATGTCCTTTATCTTTTTGTATATAAATTACCTGCGGTTTTGACTTCTTTTGCACAAAATTACGGTTCCGATAAAAATCTTTTTCTTTCTGTAAAGGCTATAGTCGCGTTAGAGCTTGAACAATATTTTTCGTGTCACCGTAATAAATCGCAGCTAACATCTACTTAATCCGCACCGGTAGTTGTTTTATGTCGGTGTACATGCTAAACTGTTTGAGTAAAATTCCACTTTTTTTGGGGTAGAATTCCACTTGAAGACTGAGTTTAACGATTTCACTCTAGTATGAGTGGACTTTCACTCTATATTCATAGGTGAGTCAGATAACATAGATGTTTAACTTATTTTCTACGCGTGCATATTAATAAAATATAAGAATTTCTATACTATTATATTATCATTGTTTAGCTAGATGACAATGTATATAATCATGTATATATTATGTACGATACACCGATTGTTGTTATTGTCTATCTCTGAAGCTATACTCTACTGTAAAGCAGCGAGTAGAGTCGAGATTAATTCATTTTATAGACAGAAATTGCAATTTACCAGATTTAGCGAAAAACTTCATTACTTTTTTCTTACTCAATAAAATATTTATTAAACGATCGATTTTGCGCTCGAAATCTAAGCGACGCCCAATTGTTTTTTGTTACACCCGAGCTTCGATCGAATAAAGATACAGACGAGTTTCATACCAAATCTTGACCTTCTCTTATAAAGCTTCCACAACAACCAACAAGTTTTATTTTTCAGAAACATTCTTTCTCACAAAATATTTTTCTAATTACTACTCTATAAAATTGCACACGGGTTTCGTTTTCTCCATTAAAAGTTAACAAAACTACATTTAGCTGTTGATTTTTGGTGCACTCATATTTTTAACTATGCATATTTTTAGGGCTGCCACAGGCTCGATCTCCGTCAGCATAATATTATTCAGAATGACGAGTTGTAGATTAGTTCCCGAAAAGATCGACCCCACAGAGATTCAAAACCGCGCCCTCGGGAACAACGTATTTCAGTTGTCTAAGTCGTATGTTTTAGCCGGTTGAATCACACAAGCTCCAAATATTAGCATAAATATTAATTATTGAAATTTAAAAAAGGTTATTACAGATAATCTTTGTTTTTGTTTTTAGTATTTAATTTCAATGTTCAAAACTCTATTTTACTTGTGAATTGTCAACTATGTTAGACGTCAATTGTTATAATCACTTTATTACCGTATATTTAATGATAAGTCAGGTATCAGTATATGAAGTATAGAGTGATCATTCATTTAAAAATTATACGCCTAGATTTATTTGTTACGTGCAAATATGATTATTTATAAAATATTCGCGTAGTTAGTCAAATTACGAAATCGACCAATTACTTTCTAATCAATGTATTAAATAAGTGTGCATAAAATGCACCGTCCAAAATGAAAATACAAATACTCAAACATACATTGAATTTATATTGTCTGACTGCTCTCGCGTTTCTTTAAATTGGTTGTTCGTTCTCGCTCCAATATGAGGCTATGTTGAAAAGATATATATGTGCGTAAAGGCAAATAGAAAAAAGTCGATTTTTTTGGAAATTGTAGAATTAGTTAAAGAAACTTTTAAGATACTTAAAAACTGCGTCACTACTAAATATCCGGTAACTGGGTCATCTACCTCATTATTCTTGTATATAAAACTTATTAATTTTTTTTTTTAGGAAACAATGGCTGTGGATGATCTAGATAAGTCAGCAAAAACTTCACAAACTGAGGATCTTCTCAATAAGGAAAGTAGCTTTTTAACAGTGGACGATCTGTCGAAAAGCTCAAAGACCGACGATGAGAAACTCGAAGAGATCAGTTCGATGAACGCTTCGAAAACCACGGAAAAGTCGGAAGACTCGAGTGCACAGTTATGTTCGGGCTCGACGAAGGATGTAAATATTTCAAAATCGGACGACGAGAAGTTGTCCGAGCATATAAAATGTGATACTTCGGCCGATAGTGAACTGTTGAACGACGAAATGAGTCTGGACAAGTGGATGCAGGCGAAGAAGAGGGACGAGAATGCGAACGAAAGCTTCGATAATTCTGACAATGAGGATGTTTCCGATTCGACGCTGAGCGCTTCCGGGACGAGACGCAGCGCACGCATAAAGCACATCTCGGAAATCAAGCTGGAAGTCGAGGACGTGGAGAACATGCTGGAAGTTTGCGAAAGCGAGGAATTGTCTTCCATCGATCTGAGGGACAGTTTGTGTAGAGTTTCGTCACCCGAAAATGAAGTATTTATTTTAAGCTGTTTTCATGATAAAAAAGTAAATTTTATGTTATTTATATATATTTTTGGTTTTAGATGAATTATATAACTGGCGGTTTCAATGAAAGTAAATGGAAAGTGGAAGATTTTAATGAGTTAATAAGCGATTTAAGTGTTTCCAATTTCCAACTGGTTGCTGATAGCATAGATAGCCTTAGAGATTTGACTGAATTTATTTCTTCCAATAAGATAGTGATAGGTTACGAAACTAAAAAAGAAGTAAGTGAAATAATGTGAGAAAGATTGAATTTTTCAAAGATTTTTTTATTAATTTTTTAATAAATGTTTTTGTTAATATTCTTTTAGAATTTTATCAGACCATCATGTGAAGAGAAACTGTTGAAAAGATTAAAAGTACTGTATGCATCGTTAGAAAACGTCGAAACTATTTTAAAAGAATCAACGAAGAAAGCTCGAAATAAGTTGCAGAGAGAATGGAACAACTTTGAGAATGGGTAATTAAAAATGACTTATAATATTTAATCTTTATCTGATGTTTATTGCTGACAATTATTTACATTGAAATTAAGTTCTATTTTTATTTTGTTAAAAGAAATTACATTAAACCGATTTGATAATAATAATAAGTTGATAAGTTACTAAGTTAATATTTCAGTGCAGTCTGTAAACATATCATATAACTTAATTTTAAAATACAGAGAATATGTGGTACTCCTTCCACCATCAAATTAATCATCACATTCATCATACTAACTATTAATTACTTTGTTGTATTATTTATCGTATCTCCTAATATGCTTTCTTGATCCTCTGAAAGGGTATGGACCAAACCTAATAATTAGTTTCTATTATTTTACAAAAACTTCTCCTTTTTCTTTAAGCATTTAACCCGTATGTAATCCTATTCGAGTTCATTTCTATTATAGTTGTTTCTTTATTAATGTGTCCATATTCTTTAAACGCTAATCCTACAACCTATCAAAACCACAGTCCTCTGCAGTCGTCTCACGCAGGCACGGGATTTATATAAAAAATTTTATATCATAACACAATAATCGTACAAAATATGGAAATATTGTTGTAATTTAATTTTATAATTTTTATAAGTTAATTTTATAGTTGTTCAGAGTGTAAACGTTACTTATCAACTATACCTGTGCCTGCATACTCGTTATCATTGTACGAAATTGTCGTCATCATACGCGGCACGAGACGAGCTTCTCTGAATTCCATTGCTTGACAAACAGATACTAATTACAATTTGTTTGCGCAATTAAGATTGTACTGTCTTTGCAGTTCACATCAAAAACTAGATTTTCGTTTAAAAACTGCAATAATTACTTAATTATGCGATGTACATTTTTCATTTCTATTTAGTATAGTAAAGTTGTGGAGAATGGTAATGATTGAGCTTTGAAAAACATTAAAATCGAAATAGGTATATACCACAAACTACATTGCGGTTTTTCGTCAAATTAAAAAGAGAATGTAATGAAAATATCACCAATTTTATTTGAATTTATGAGTTTCAAAGCTCATATTCAAATTACAATTCTCCTCAGTTCCATTCTACAAAAAATGAATTATTGCAGTTGTTGCTAGTATAAAACAAACTTTTGACACAAACTGCGCAACCAGTACAATTTTAAACAAAAACCAAGTAATCAACTTAAAAATAAAAGTAGCCGCATGCTAAAATTGATCAATTGAAATATCACCCTTTTTGCGAGAAGGTACAATCAACCATTTTCGAGCGAGTAATCACCAAGTCTCGAGTGAATATTTCCCCTCGCAGTGAAATCCCTTTATTACTAAACGTCAAACATCAACTCGTCATTCTCATACACAATAAGACTAAGGAAAACTATCTCGAAAAATCTTGGTTGTACACTCCCGCGAATCAACCCCACCCCCCGGCCAATGGAATTCAGAGCAACCATAAAACTGTGCGTTTTGCGCGCGGATGTGTTGTAGCGTGGCGGACGAGGATCAAGAGGGCGAGCTCGCGAGCGAGGACGGCGATGGCGCTAACCGTTGGCTGATCGGCTCGCAGGGCTGGCCGCAGCTGCACGCGCCGGCGCTACCGCATCCTGCCCTACCCTCAGCTGGCCCTCGAGAGTCTGACCCAGGTGAGGTCGCGCGAGCTCCATCTGCAGATCCTGCTGAAGCGCAGGCCACGGCCCCCGAGGCGGCTATTGCCGAGCAGCAGCAGCAGCAGGAGTATATTGCAGCAGAGGGACAAGAGGGATCTTCGGGAGGCAGGGCAGAAGAGGGGCAGGCCGAGGAGCAGGCGGGAGTCGAAGGGTCGGAAGCCGAGCGGAGGGAAGAAGCCGGAGAGGGGGCCGGGGGTAAAGAGATCAAGAAAGAGGATACTCGGGGAGAGGCTGGGGGAGAAGATAGGAGAGGAGGCGGTCGTCGTAAGGAGAAAGGCGATGACGAAGGTAGGTTTGGATCTTTTACTGATCGTTATTTTTTACATTGATTGTTACTTCGTAAATATATTTCTTTTAAGACTTAAAAAATGATTATTTGCTATCTACAAATCTGTATTTAGAGTTTTTAAAGTTTTAAGTAAAGGTTGCTTTTATGGAAATAAAAACTGATCAAGAAATGTACTTAGCTGATCGGAAACTGGGTCCAGGACTGTATGTTTTATTTTAATTTCGTAACCGGAGAATAGGACTTTAAGTTTGCAATAGTCGATTTCAATGTATACTGTAGGCGCTGGGGCGGTCATGTTTAAAATAGAGAAAATCTGAATGCGGATAATTATTGATCAGAGGATCGTTGCCAGTACAAAAAGCATCAACTAAATAAATTCGTATTTCCTTCCCTTCAATCATATTTACTTACATGTAAATTATGTTTTCAAGTATTTCTTTTTCAAATTCGTACTGTTAAAAATGTTTTAATTTCCGAGATAACTATAAACTTTTGAAAACGATGTACTCAGTAATCTAAATGTCTGAGTGAATCCAGTCAATTAAACGAAAGAAAGGTTTTCACTGATATATTCATCTGTATACCGGTATTATATTAAATGTATGTACATGCATCTGATACAGCCAAGAGTCAAAACAAAATATCGAAAATACGATATTTGCATATTTTGCATATTTGAACAAATTTATTTGACTTAACGTTTTCTTTCTTGTCAAAAAATATAAAATAAAAAGTTTGAACAATATTTTATCTACGTTAAAGTATAAATATCTAGATAAATAGGTAGGTTAATTCGTACAGTCTACTTTTTGTAACTTCTAGTTTCCCGTTTTGTAAATAAACAACAATCGTGGAATTAGATAGTCTTCGAATACGGTCGTAACTAACAAAATAATAAGTTTCAGCTCTCTATTTCTTTAAACAAATATATCAAAGAAATATATAAACAAATATATCATAGTTCCAAAAATTATTTCTAAATATATATTATAATTTTTAAAACTTTATATAAATATTTTCATTTAAGACTCTATGCATTATAATATATTTATTTATTTATTTATTTATTTATTTATTTATTTATTTATTTATTTATTTATTTATTTATTTATTTATTTATTTATTTGTTTGTTTGTTTGTTTGTTTGTTTGTTTATTTATTTATTCATTTATTTATTTATTTATTTATTTATTTATTTATTTATTTATTTATATATTTATTTATATACCATGTACAGCGAGCATAAGCGCTTTTTACATGTTCCCCGTCTTCTTTCGCTTTCGGCAACTCTCAGCAACTCTATTTATATACATCGTAACTTATATAATAACTTGATATACACTATTCATTTTCCCGTCAATCACTAATATACATTTTAAACGCTGTCGGAGAGTGGATAAGATCCTAAGTGTATTTACTAAAATATGACAAAAAGAGCTTCTTTTAAGCAACTTCTACATTTTTAATTTTTTCTTTTGCTATTGCCTACTCGAACTTAATCGCATAATTACACGTCTCTCATCCAGTTTTCCCTTCAAACTTATTATTATTTTTCCGCTTAGCTCCTTCCCTTCCAAACCCCCCTCCATACTTTCATTTCCCTAACAATTATTTCTTCTATTACTTCCCTCGCTTTATCGTAGACCCACATATGTTCCAAATTTTCCTCATTCTCCCCGCATATTCGACAATTTCTATCCGTGAAACCCTTTCCCCCTTCTTTTGTTACACTACCGCATCTGAACTCGCCCATTCCTCTTTTAAATGGTTACTAATTTGTCTGCTCTCCCAATATGATTCCATTTCTATGCCTGTCTTCCATAATTCGTAATAACCCCAAAAATTAGAATTATTAATTTTTTCCCAATCTAACTGGATTTCCTGATCTATCTTTTTTGTCTCTATATTTTTTGTAAATTTCCAAAAAAAATTCTCCGCTCCCTATCTTCCGTTATAAGTTCTATGGTTTCTCCACCCCCTACGTCCATCAGCGCGTTATGTCACTCCTTTCCCCAATCAAAGGGTTCATTATTCCTAATGCTTCTTACTTCCTCCTTTAGACAGATCAACGGCCACCTGTTTTCTTCCATTTGCAATACTTTTCCTAGGTATCTCGCTGCTATCTTTCTTGCATCTAATCCTATACTTCTTAACACCGATTCCATTCGCCAAATATATGCTGGCATATTACGATTTAAACCTAAAGCCATTTTCACTATTTTTGCCCGAATTCTTTCAATTTTATCCCTCTCTTTCCACCCCCACACTTCTGAGCCATACAAACATCCAGTTTTGGCTACCGCGTTCATAAGTAAACGCCTGGTACTTTACCAAACCCCACGTTGCGTTGATTTTTCTTTGCGCTGTCCCTACCAATTTTCACTTTCGCTTTTTTTACCAAACCCCACGTTGCGTTGATTTTTCTTTGCGCTGTCCCTACCAATTTTCTTAGGTGTATGTTGGGTCCCCCCTTCGCGGTAAACCAATATCCTAGATACCTAAAGTTATTGACTATTTCTAGCGTTTCTCCTTTGAAGGTCCACTTTTCTTCCTTTTTCAACTTTCCTCCCCTTCTTGCAACCATAATTTTTGTTTTATTCTTATTTACTACCATTTTGTTCTTGTCACGATATATCTCCAGCCATTTCAACATATCTCTTAGTCCTGTTGCCGAATCCGAAACCAAAACCACGCCGTCCGTAAATTAATGCCCATAAATTTTTGTATTTTCAATAACCGTACCGCCCTCTTTTCGTTTGATCCAATCGTCATCCATATCATTAATAAATACTTCGAATAATGTAGGGCTTAACGGACATCCTTGACGGACCCCTTTCCATGTTCTACAACTATCTGGAATTCCCCCACTAGTTATTACTTCATTTTCTGTCTTTCGATATATTTCTCCTATTTAATCTTAGCATCCTTTCATTCACCTCAATTTTCCTGAGCTTTGCTATTAGCAGCCCCCTGTCGATTTCATCGAAGGCCGTTTTGAAGTCAACGAAAGCTAAATACAATTTTTGCCTGTTTCGTCTCAATCTATTCCCTATCAAGCTATTTAGTACAAATATATGATCCCTCGTGGCCCTACTTTTTCGAAATCCCGCTTGACTTTCTGTAAGAATAATTTTTTCCTCTAACCACCCTCTTAATATCCTATCCATTATACTCGTTAAAATTGTGTACCCTATGTCAAGCAATGAACCTCTTCTATAATTACTTGGTGAACCTGCATCCCCGGCCTTGTAGATCGGAAAAATTCTTGCTTTCCTCCACCCTTCCTGAATCTCCCTCTTTATCCACAAATTATTCAATACTTAGGTCATAACTACTTTCCAATTATTTGTTAAATTTTTTATAAACTCTCCTGATATACCACCTTCCCCTGCTGCTTTCTTATTTTTCAATTTTTCTAATGCTAATTCTACTTCGCTCAGACTTATATTCCTATTCAAATCTATTCCCGTTTCACTTACTGCTGTACTTGCATTATCTGTCACATTGTAAGGTATTTCCTTCCCCTCCCCCTTCTTCTGAGTTTAGCAGTTTATTAAAATGCTCTACCCATTCTGCTTTCTTTATATTTCCCCTTGTATTATTACGCTTTGATCTAAAAATATTTACAGCTTTCCAAAAATCATTATCATTACTAGCATTACTCACCCTATTTAACTTATATTCAGCCCCTTCTCTTTTTCTAGTAACCCTCAAATATTTTAATTTGGCTCTTTCTCGATTTAATCTAATCTTATCATTTAAACTTTTCGTTTTTAAATACTCCTTTAGGCATCGCCAAACCAGTTTTTTCTGTTTTCTAGCTTCTCCCCAATATTCCCAGTCATAACTGACCTTTGTCCCTTTTTCCTTTATCATTTTAAGCTTCTCTCCTATTTCCCAAATCTTATTGGTTATTTCTTGACAGTCTTTTTTATATCCTTCCTGCTCATTTTCCACATAATTTGACTCTAGTTCAAGTAATTGCTCTTCGTACTCTTCTAATTTCGCATCATCCTATTTTAAAATTTTCGTCTGCTTATTCTCTCTAATAACCTCACTTACGAATCTTTCTTTTCCCCTCCCGTCTTTGATCCTAAAGGTTCCCAGTAAGTGGTCTGACTCTGATTTACTCTCAACCACTAATTTATCCACTATTCCTCCCTCGTACCTTACTTTCTCTATTACGTAATCTAGCACTGAACTAGCCCCTTCCCTGATAAAGGTTATTTCACCCCTAGAATCTCCCTCTGTTCTACCATTTTTCACTTCAAAACTTTATCCTCCGATGATCTCTGGTTAATCCCCTCTCCTCCCTCCTCTTCCCCTATTCTAGCGTTTAAATCTACCACGATTATTAGATTGTGTCCTTTCCTCTCATCTTCCTCCAGTCAACTTTGTATACCACTTATCATCGTATCCACTCCCTTACTTACACAAGATACAATGATATTGCCAATTTTCCATTTTTCATTTTAATATTCTCTATTATTAATTCGTAGTCCCATTCTTTTATACATACATTTTTACATAGTTTTTTCTTTAAACCTACTAATACTCTGCCTTTAGCTCTACCTCTTGCCTTAACTCTTACTGTAGCTTTCGCTTTCCATTCAAATTCTTTATCTAAACTATCTAAAAACCTACTTTCATTCTTTTTTCTAACCATGTTTCCTGTATCATAACTATATCAATAGTATATTATGACACTGTTGTGGGAGATGGTTTTCTACCTTGCTCGAGGGTTTTCGCACGAGCGAAGCGAGTGAGAAAATCGAGCAAGGTAGAAAAACACCTCCCACAACAGTCTCATACGATATTTTATAGCACAACAACCTCAAAATCGACAATAAAGTTGGCATTTTGAGGTTAGTGTGCTATAAAGTCTTTTAAAAAATCCCACACCTGCTTTATTTTGTACACTCCCGCTATGTTCCATAACACTCCCCAAATATCATACTCTCTAACTGTTGCGAAAACACCTCATTTCTAATTTCCCTATACTTTCATTCCAAATCATCCATTCCTCGTTGATTCTTATTTTCAGATATCATGTTCGTGCTGAATTCCCTTTCCTCTTTTCTATTTTTGCTAGGCAATCTAACCACTCATTTATTTCCTTTTCTCTTTCTGTTAGATCATCTTCAATCTGCTTTTAGCAAAGGCATCCATTTCTTCCTTCCCTTTGCCATTCCCCATAAAATCGTCCATCGTGCTTTGGTCTGATTTTGCTAAACTCTCCGCTTTCGTTGGCCTGCTTCTGCGTCTTCTCTCGCCCGTCTCTTCTGTCTGGTTGCTTCCCGCGTTTTTACCTCCTTTAACGTCAGCCATCTTTCCAAGCACTCTGACCTCTTTTACCTGAGCACAAGCCTTCTTTGATTACCCACGTTTCCTTTTCTTTGTTTTGCAAGGAAAGAACACTCCCACGCGTTCCTTCAATTCGCCCTTCTTCGACTATCCGTTACTGTGTTGAAATTTCCAACAATTACCTACTTTTTCAACAATATATCACAGAGCTACGTAGCGGCGATGCTCACCCTACAACCGGAACCGGAAGCCCCCGCATTATAATATATTAATAAAATCAAACAAAGATAGTCTAATCTTTTAGCTTACAAATCATCATCACCACCACGTAGC
The DNA here is from genome assembly GCA_949152435.1 of Gastracanthus pulcherrimus. Classification (NCBI taxonomy): domain Eukaryota; kingdom Metazoa; phylum Arthropoda; class Insecta; order Hymenoptera; family Pteromalidae; genus Gastracanthus; species Gastracanthus pulcherrimus. The sequence goes on along the minus strand of OX424572.1, from coordinate 110,106,029 downwards.
ATTACAACTGTTTGTATTTCTGTAAAAGCAGAGCCCGTGCAAACGAGGCGAGTATTACGAGCCCGCGGCGTCTCCTCGTACACCGAGCAGCTGTTCTCTGACGAGGACAGCGAGGAAGAGGACCAGCTGGACGGATGGGCCGACATTGAGGCAATCTACGCGACTCCCAGCTCACAGATCAGTGCACCCACTCCAAACACTCCTACCAAAGCTCGCGAATCATGCGACGACTCGGACAAGGAGGACTCGGACCAAGATTGGATTCTACCTAGCTCTCGCAAAAGGAAAAGTAAACGTCCGTGTAAGTCTCAAGTTTTCCACAAATTTTACTTTTCGTCAGATTTCCAATTCTCTTCATATTCCTCTATTACATTAATCAACTTAGATAAATGTCGGAAGTAAACTACAAGGATGACTGTTTTCATAAATTATTACAGATTATACACAGAGAAAAAGTATTTTATTACATATCCTCTTAGTAAAAATTGTACCAACAATTTTTTTAATTTTTTTTTTAAATAACGAATCATTTTTCTCTATGTACACAGCGTTTTACGAAATTCAAATTAAAAATAATGGTCATTATTGCTCGTAACTTATTTTATATTTATCGGTATTTATAATTTCCACAGCAGCCAGTCGACGGCTAAAGTCATTCCAGCACAAGCTCCACAACATCAACAAGGTCGAACACGACGCCAAACTCACCAGCGACGACCAGCAGCAGCAGCAGCAGCACGCTCGCCAATCTCCCGACAAGCACAATACCAAAGTACCCGCACTGCTCCACACAACCCCCAGACAGCCTCTCTCTAGGCCAGCCGTCAAATCCCTTCCTCCCAGAGCCATTGTCAAAGTGCCATCGAAAAGCCAGAACGCCGGTCCGCGGCTCGACCCAGCCACCGCCGCCGCCTGGACGGGCGACTCCTCAGCAGTGCCTTTGAGCGCCGTGAAGGTCGAGCCCAAGCAGGATCCCGGTCTGCACTCGGTGCTGGACATCAAGGACGAGGGCCCGATCTACGACGGTAACGCCTCGTCCGCGACGCCGTCGTCGCAACAGCAGCAGCCCCAGCCAAATTATGTCGTCGTTACCACCGGGCACGCGCCCGTCGCCAATTACTACGTCATGCAGCAGAATCCGCCCGTCACCGCTGTTGTGCAGCACAGTCAGTTCATTCAGCCGACCGCTTTCGTCTCTCAGATGGTGTCTCAGGTGGGTGTATTTGGTTACTTTTTATTGTCAGGGCTGGGATTTTTAGAAGCTGTTTTGATGCTTCTGGTGATCCAAAAATTTTAGTTTACGTTTTGATAAGACTTTTTTACTATATATTTACTAATTGAGTAAATATTCGCAAATTGGTCATAGGTTTTCAGTTTGAGCTTACAATAGGTGAAAAGATACTTGAAAATACTCGTTGCGCACGAGAAATTTACTAATGTAATTTTGAAATAAAGAGAAATTTAAACAATATTATTTATAAAAATCAAGAAAATTGTTATAAGCAATTATTTAAAATAATTATTTTTTGACAAGAATACACAACTTTTTATATTCTGTCATACTTCCATTGAACCATTGACCAAACAGCATTATTAGATTCTCAATTCACTGCAGAATAATCTTTAGCAAAATCAAAATAATATCATATGCAATGAAAATATACTATAAATAATGTTATTAATATTGACTCTGTAAAATCCAAATTCACTTGCGATTTCATTGGGTACCCATAGCCCTCTATATGAAGTTTCAGAAGTTTAATCAATGGCACCTAAAAGTTATTAGAATGAAATTAGATTATTAAACAAGACTTTATTTATATTTTCGCATACTGAAAAATCTAAAGAAATAATAAAAGTTATGTTGTTCTCGCAAAATACAGCCTTTACATAAATTGAACATCATCTCATATAAGTAAATCAATCATATTTAATAATCATATTTAATAATCTAAATTTATTTTATGTAATAAATTGCCAAAAAATTTGATATGACTTGTAATTTTTAAAAATCATAAAAACTGGATTGAAATGTTACTTTTCTAAAACCGCTTCTCTTGTTTCCTCGCAGCCTCAAGTACAGCCCCTCCAGTCGGTGCAGACGGTGCCAGCCGAGGGCAGCTACTATGTGCAGCAGACGCCCCATCAAAATTATATAGTTCAGAACCCGGCCGGCCTCATAACGACCGCGCCACGTCAAGCCTTCATAGCCACCACCGCAAATCCCCAAGTCGTCTATCAGCATCAGCAGCAGCCAGCTCCGCACCTCCTCCAACATCAACAGCTGCAACAACAACAACAACAACAACAGCAACAACATCAGCAGCAACAGCAGCAGGTTGTCACAACAACGGGCAATTACATCCAGTATGTAGCCGCTCCTCAAGGACACGCGCAGCAGTCGTCCCCAGCGCAGCCGCGTATCATCAACACGACGACCCTGACGCCGCCCCGGCAGATCGCCTACAGAATGCGAGCGCCCGCAACAACCGGGCAGAACAACGGCAGCAGGATGCCGCTGCCAGCCAGGCAGCAGAACTTCCCGCATCCGAACGGCGCGGTGATCAGGAGCGCGCCGATAGCGGCCAACGTACTGAGGCCCGGACAAAGGATCGGACAGCCGAGGGCCATTGCGCCGAGACGCCAGGTGTGTAAGGATCGATCGTTCGTGGAAATTGGGATAGAGAGAGAATTTTCAGTTGTTTTTCTGAGTAAAAATTGAATGTTGCTTTGCGGGTTTAATTTGCAAAAAACCGTCTGAGACGTCACCCTTTTTAGGCACGACCGCGACACGGAAGTGCCTTATATTTTCGTTAGCGAAAAATGTGTGAGATAGGATATCTCACGCAATTTTTTACCAATCGGGCTGAAATTTTAGGAGAGATCTCCTCCAGCACAGTATGAAATTCTATCTTTTTATCCCGATCCTGTACGTAGTTTTTAAATTGCGAGCACTTTTTGCTTATTTTAATCTGTTTTTTTTTTCTAAAAAATTCATGTTACACGATTATCTCCGCGAAAATTTTTTGGCAACTCTCATAAGTATAACAACCTGATGGCCCTATTTTGGGATTGATCCTGCAAATATACGCTGAATGCGGCGACTATAAAAAATCGCTAAAAACGGTTTTTGGGCTATAACTGGAAACGTAAGCATTCTACGATAAAAAGTTAAATAGAAAAGTTGTAGATCTTTGAAAAATACAACTTTTTCCCGTGGACATGGGAAAAAAATTAATGAAAAAGCTGTAGAGCTCAAAAAACACAACTTTTTATGGTAGCAAATATTTAAAAAAAAATGCTTTTACACAAGAAACAGCCTAAAAAGTTTTATATCCAAAGTACGAACACTTAAACACGATAGTATTTTTTTTTTACTAAATACAAAAAGATAATAGTGTCAGCGTTAAATGTAAACTTTAGTTTAGCGTTTCACGCGAAGCGCGAGCTGAGTTCGGTCGTGCCTCTAATGCAAAACGCGAGGCGTTTTGCATGCCTTGCATCGCGAAGCGTCGCGCACGCTCTGAAGCTCCAAAGCAAGCAAGTCACATGCGGCCGAAGGTCGCGTGTGGCGCGCTAGTTAAAAATGTATTTTCTTTGGTGAACAATTTTTTTTTCATGGAATAATTATGTATTCTTCAAAACGGGTTTTAGTTATATATATAACAAAGAAAATTGAAGTAAAAAAATATTAACAAAATTAATTAAAAAAACTATTAAAGATTTCTTTTACATAAAATAGAGTTCGTTTAAGGTATTATTCTAAGAAACGCAGGGATCATTTATCTATTTTTCTTGGACCATAATAACATATATGCGTAGAAGAATTGTAAAAGCAATTTTTCATTAATTAATTTGAATTTTTTAAAAAATGTTTAGAACATCATTCTCATAAAAATATCAGAATTTAAATAATTAACAAATAACTATTTTACAGTAGTGACAGTCATTAAAATCAGTCACGATCTGTACGCGGGCATTAAATTTATACTAAATATAGTTTTACCTAAACCTAACTTATTCCAAATTCTGTTTAGTTTGTTGGCAAGAGAATGATATTTTAAAGATCTGCACAGCGCGAACGTTGATGTTAAAATTTTCGTTTGAGCCTCTCTAATAAGGAGAGTATCAGGAGTTCGGGTCTCGGATCTTGCTGAAACTTTAGTATATGTTTTCTTGTATCACAAAATGAAGAGCTTGCATGGTAAGAAAGTCTAACGCCTTGCCCATTATGAGATACAGGTGGAAACGTTAACATTGCGAGTATATTTATATACATGATTTTTTTAACATTATGTATATGGGTAATGTAAACAGCTAATGTATACAGCTATATCTCATGATCGGGGCAGCGTTAGGCGCTTATACCCTGCAGAGTCTTCATTTTGAGGTAAAAGAAAACATATCCCAAAGTTTCAGCAAGTTCCGTGACCCAAAGCCCTGATACTCTCCTTGTAAGTATTATAAACGCAGAAGAAGAGATAAATGATCTTTACGTCTCTTTGCAAAAGAAATGTTTACAATGTATTTTAACCTGCGGAAAATTGGTTAAACTCTGAATATTTATATCGTTTATAGTTTCTTAAAAAAATGTTACCATTAAACTCGTACATCTTTTAATTATGCTGTCGTTTTAAAGAAATTTAAGAGGTCAACTCTCCTGTAATAAATGTGTCACAAAACAATTATCTAATTTTTGTTTACATCAAACTAATAATCCAAATAAAAAAGAAGCACTCGACCGAAATCAGTAATCAAAATCTTTGTCCCAAAACATTACAGATCGCTCCTAGACAGCCGAACCCGGGCAACAAGGCCACACAACCGAGCGCGAACTCCGCGAAGAGCCAGCCGGCTGCGTCCCTGATAGTCCTCAGCGACAGCGACGACGAGATCGAGCTGATCATCCCCGAGAAGAGCATTGGTACTCCGGCCCCAAGCTCCTCGCCCAGCAAAAAGCGCCCCAACGAGGCCAGCGTCAACATCGGCAACATCATCAGCGGCAGCGGCATCAATCAGACGACCAAGCTGCCCGCTGAGCTGATGCAGCGCATTGGCGAGGGCAACATCTCGATCAGTCCGATCAAGCCGGCGCCCGCGCCCGTCACCGCCTCCAGCACCCAGCTCGTCGTCGTCGTCAACGAGACGGGCAGCCATTACGCCCTCGCCCTGCCCAACGGCAGCAAGCTCATACTCACGCCCGAGCAGGTCGCCCAGATACGCGCCTCCAATGGCGGCAAGCTCGTCTTGTGAAGTTTCCCGGGTGGCTTCGTCAAGCCCTATCTGCTGCTCGATTTCTGACCTGTCTAAGAGACCGTCGCGAACCACGCTGGAATTTTAACGCTGCGATTGGTGATTTCATACAAAGTTAATCACTCGCTCGATTTCAATTGCTCGAATTACTGTCTCAAGTGTCATTCATGTTGAAATGATTGCGAACGTTTGACGAAGTTTTCTTCCACTATGGTTCTGAACGGTTCATTTGGTGCTGTGAGAGGTAAACGTTTTAGGCGGTCATTGTTTTTTCATCTGACATGCGTTATTCGAACTAATTTTTTTATTCATCTTTTATTCAGATTTATTGATTTTTTTGTTGTCTAACCAAATTGTTTCTGGCGTGTAAATTGATTAATTTATTACATCAATGATGTATTGAAATATTGGTTTCTTTACACTTTAACGGAACGCTGAATAATGCCAATTTTAAAAATTATATAAAACAGAATAAAATTAGTTCAATGCTGATTAAGTAATTTATGGAAATATAAAACATTCGTAATAGAAGAAACTCTTGTTCGATCTCATATCGTATATAAAACATCCAAAGTTTATACGTACGCAGTTACAACTTGTGTAACGCAATTTTCAAAAAATTTGCGATTTTTTTTTCTTTTTTATTCAATTATATTTCCAAACTTCTAAATGTAATGTTTAAAGTAACAAGAGCTTCTCATTTCTGCGTTTTGAGTGTATCAAGTCTGCTGAATTGTACTGACTACCTGCATACACAGAAAATCTATTTTTTAGACGAGCTACATGTATTTCGTATATTTTTCAACCTTATTGAAGTATTTTTTTCAAGCCGATGAGTTTTCAAAATAAACTTTTTGTGATAATGATAGTAAAAAATCTATTTTTGAAGAATCATATCGCATTCTTTTTGATACACAAGTTCCAAATAAATTAAGATTTTCATATTAATCTAGCATGATTTTTTTTATCGTGGATGTAAGGTATTTCGACTGAATATGTAAACCACATTTAAAATGCATGTAGCCTATATAAGTTTTTTTTTTTTAATATTATCAATTTTATTGAAATCTTGAAAAGAAAACATATTACATTTAAAATTTTGGTAAAATGTTATACTTTTGTTAATTATTTCATTTAAAATTATGTCTAATTATGTTGATAATTTAATTTTTGAATGGACTTCCATTTTGAAGAAAGTTTTCTTTGATCCTTTAGTATCCAGATTTATGGTTTCAAGATTTTAGATGAAATATTTTGTAAGTACAGAGAAACTTATCCTTGTGTAATATATTTATTAGGCTGTCGCGACAAAGCTTTTTAGCGAACAACCATTGTGATGATCCCTTATAATAACTATATAATATTTTACATACTTTATAATAAAGGCTAAATGCTAAATGATATGCTATGATGTCCTTCACCGATTGTAGAACAAAACATAGTATTAATATATTAGTCTAAGATCGTTGCGAGTATCTCAGGCAATTCGACTACTTTATTTATAGTGTATATCTACGATAATTAATGTAAAAATACATTTTATCTTTAATTCTTACTGTGTATCATTGCACAAAAATTTACTTGTTCGTGCGACGTTACATTGAATCTCCATTTTGCAAAGCGCATCAAAGAACACTTCATGTATAATTTAACGAATCATTGTAATTATAGCTTAATTACATTTTCATATGAACCAGATACATGTTTATCTCTGATGCTATTATTAATCCCCTTATCCTATATAGACATAAATTCTAATGCGATTAGTGAATTTATTACTTTTAGCCGTTATTATTGCGATTATTAATAGAGGCTAATTATAAAAAAATTGTGTACTTTCCAATAGTATTCAATGATTAATTTTTTATTTATAAGTAATTATACGGTTCTAATAAGAAAGAAGATAGTAGCTTTGTTATTGTTTTAATTTATTAATAACATTTTCAATAGTATAATAAGTTGAGCAAAATTAATCAATATTTACATCATTTATTAAAAATAAAGATAAAATTCAATATTTAACGACTATGGCTTGTATGAAAAGTATTATAAAATCACAGCATTAATTGAGTTTTTCGTACATACGATGGTTAACAAAACTATGAATTTTTACATAATTAACATTTTCATAAATTTATACATAGGAATGTCACTTTATTTAAAAGTTAATTGACTATATGTTAGAAAGCGAGGAGGTAGTGTGTAATGCACTGTTTTTATCATTTCTCTTGACTAATTACACATAAAAAAATTAGGCTTTTTTCGTTTTCTTGAAAGAAACGTTGTTGTCTTCCTCTGCCATAAACTTTTTTAGACGCGTTCCGTTGTAAGGAGTGTCACTGCCTGGTGGATGGAGTCTCATCTAAAACAACGGGATAAAAGATATAAGAAAAAATGAATTTAGTACACTATAAGTTTCATTTATTACGGTTAATGTCGAAGATAATATATATAAAAAGTTAAATTTATTTGATGTATTAAATACATTTTTCGAAACTTGATTATATATATTTTTTATAACAATGAACAAGAATATTTTGGTAAACGTAAAGTATTTATTTAATTCATAATATACTTTTAACAAAAGTTACGTACCCATCTGTTGACGATATTCAGTTGAGAATGTCTTTGGAACATAATAAATCATTGACTCTTAATACAAAAGAACTACTCATACAGATAGTAGATAAAGATAAAAGGTCAGAAAAAAGAAAAAACTAATTTGTGCTACATAAGGTACGTAAAAAATAACGATAAACATTAAAAAAGAAAACATTTCTAAAATAAATATATATCAGTCAACACAATAGTTAGTGTAAAATAGGAAGCAAATTAGAAACATTCTGAAGAGTTTAAATGCAAAACTACTGATAACAGTATTGGTTTCATATTGTTTTGTCGTTGTAAAATAAAACAACATTTTCGTTAGAACGTTTAATATTGTATCGTAAGAAAACACATATTTTCAATGATCGAAGAAAAAATACGATTTCTAATTTTTAATGTAACAAAATTAGTGAAGCTTGGAGAAATAAGCATTTGTAAGTAATAATTTCCACCATCACCATGTTAATATTTATGTTATAAAAATTCATGCAGAAAATGGAGTTTAAGAAAAGCATGAAATGCTTGGTTATTTATATATCGTGGAAGAAATGTTGTACTTTATTGCTTTTAATGATGATTTAATACTTTTACAAATATCATGTTTTAATAGATCGTAAATAGAAGCAATACATTTGTAATTTATGATGACGAGAATCCTAAATAATGAATTATATTCTTTCATTTCCAGCCTTTCATAAATGATTACATACAGTTATACTTATAGTTTCTTAACTTATTAGCTTTGGTCGTAAATTAAATTTACAACTCTTGTTTAATGGTTACTTTAACAATGTACTATAACAATGTCTGCTTGATATTTACAAAAACAATATTTGGTAAATTTAATTCAATTCAACTTAAATGGAAAACTCTTATTGATTATAATATAAAGAAAATAGTATAATTTAACTTAAATCGTAATTGCACCTAACAATTGCACCAATACGTTTCTTTGTCAGTACCCGATTCTCCCAATTTTCATCTTCAGCAATCTTATTGTTTAAAATTGCGAAAATTCGTAGTAAAAGGCAAGTTAGATTCTCGTCATCCGAACAGTCAGTGTACATATCATGAAATGCACCACGTTTTAATTCTATAATAATTATTTATAGAAAATACATATAATAGGCAAATGAGTCCACAATCATTTTTTCTTACGAAAGAAAACCACTGATGTGAAATAGCGTTCACCGAGATTTTCCATCAAAACATTAATTACACTCAATCATTTTAAAAAGTTTCTTTTTGGTGACAAATAAAGCATTTCAATATAAACTTCACATCAATTTTTCCTCTCGCATGCCCTTTTACATTGCATTTTGTTTCTACATTAGTATACGTGTGTATGTGTACGATATAATAATAATATACAAAATCGCGCGCGCGTGCTCGTTTCTTTTCAGAGTTCTTATTTTTTAAATAAAACGGGGAATAGGGAGATTGACGTGTCCTCGTGGCTGCTCAGCGTTCAGCGGCAGCTATTTGTCGGTGTATTCGTTGTCGACCGGCAACTGATCGCCGTCCACGCTCCTCAGTCGCTTCTGCAATTAAGAAGACAAAACAATGCCAACACCCTGCTCGCAATTGTGGAATTGATCAATTAAGACAGAGCTCTGGTTCTTAATTTTTTCTCGGAACGCGTACTTTATTTTGCGTAAAAACGCGACTGTTATAAAACGAACATTTACAATTTTCTTGAAATCGTCGTAAAAAATTATTAAAATTTAAAAAAAAAAATTATTTTTTTAAGGGGAAGCAGCTACATGAAAATTGTTTTAAGCTATACCTTCAAATTGTTACTTCTCACAAAATTTGCAATATTTTTCGAGGAATTTGTTGTTCTAAGATGATTTTGAACAAAACTTCTTGTACGGGTTAAGATCTTTTGTATCAAAAAATAAATAATAAAATAGGCTAAAATTAGCATTTCTCACAAAAATGCCTACTTTTAACTCTGAACTATTTTACAAGAAGTACAATCAATAGAATTTAAAAAAAGTTCCGTTAAAATGACTAGAGCTTTATCTTTATTGAGTGATATGAGGTTTTAGGAAGGCGTTAATATTTGGTGTTATAAAGGTGAGCTGTGGGGGTAGGGTAAATGCGGTTTGAACCAATACCAATTTTTGTACATTTTTAAATGAATTTAAACTTATATTGACAAACTGAAAACACTTTAAAAATTGCATGTGATCCTAAATTTGCCGTAGAGCAAATATAGTAATCTCAATACTGTTTTTCGAAGTCAGATAATTTAATCTTCATTCTTATATTATTGATTATCATTGTTATTATATACGTAATTAATAACGATAAATTGAACAATATTTTAGTTCGAATTTCAGAAGCAAAGCTAAGAAGAAGCATTTTGTTAATTATTCTTACTGACTTAGTTTTTAAAGCACGTAGTTAAGTATTTATTAATAAAACTTTATTTTTTGGAACTGAAAAATTATCAGTGTTAAAGAGTTGGTGTTGCATGATCATTTTTAGTTTTAAGAAAGAACAAATGCGCTTTAAATTTTGCTTCACTTTACGATCAACATATTCTTTTGACTATAAAAACTTATACACCTACTTTAGTCTTTCTTATCACGGTTTCTTACATTTTTATAAAATCAAATTATTAAAAAGAAAATGCAGCGTGTGCTAAAAAAAGTATAATCATTAATGAACGGTAAGTATATATATATATATATATATATATATATATATATATATATATATATGAATCATTGCAATTTCACAGTGCGTCAAAAATTTTTTTACCTGGGCTCAATCTTAAAACGAAACATAAATATTTAAGAGCTCACCAGAATTTCTTTTTTTAAAGTTGGGCTTCACAATTTATGTTAGGCAGAATATAATACCTATAATACTATAATACCTCAAAGGTAAATTATGAATAACTAAAATCAAAGTTTTATCATCCACACTTACGGGACACGCGTTTGCGGAACCAATTTTTAACGTATCTATCTGAAACGTTTATAGAGTCTTCATAACATTACCTTGTATTGAACGAGTAGAATTAATGAATATTAAAATTATATCCAAATATTAATCAATTAAAATCAATTCTATAGGTAGCAATTTTTTATGTATTTTAAATTCTGCTTGAGCATGCCAAGGTAATACATGTAATAAATATTTTTTGAAAGTTTCAGATCGATTCATTAAAAATTGACTCTGCAAGCACGTATCCCGTAAATTTGATTCTAAAACTTTGATTTTACTAATTCAGTGAAGTGCGAAGCATAACTAAATGGGAGTATAATTGACCTGAATAAATTTCAAAATATACATAAGATTTTAAGTTTTGCCTAAAATATGTTTTGAATGTCAGCTTCAAAGTATAAAAAAAACTAGCGAGACCTTAAACATGTACGTTCATTTTAAAGATTTAACCCAAGCCTGGGTACCTAAAAAACAGTCACTCGAAAAATTGAATGAAAAATCCAACTCGTGATCACGACTCACCATGATCCTGTATTTCTCCTTGCAGGCGTACTCGCTCTCGTCCACGTCGTTGTAGCAGTCGCTCTTGTAGTCCTTGGGAATGGGGCCGCCCTCGAACTGGCAGAGCCGCGACAGAGGCTTGGCCTTGACGATCATCTTGTCGAAGCCCGTGGGCTTGTGCACCGGACAGTAGAACACGTCCGGGGTGTTCTTGTCGAAGACGATGCTCTTGCGCAGCATGTCACCCGCGTCAGCCGTTACCAGCAGCGTCTGTTTTACGCGACACATGGATTAGTTGAATCATGTTTGCGAAAAGAGTTGCTTCTTTTAAACGCGATATTTTGAGGTTGCCTATATTATGGTTTTCGGCAGTTATACATTTTCCTATTCATTTAAAGAAGAAAAATACAAATAAAAGGAGGATGCTCGTAGATGCCCATTGCAGCTTTGGGTAAAATTTTATAAAATTCATATGAGCACACAGGATCCATAAAATAAGTGATATTATAAATTTCTACTACTGAATATCTGATAAAATCTTGATTTTTTCACTTATTTTATCGAATTTGACCCTCATTTTTTAGGTTTGCTTTCACTTTCCCAAATCAAAATATTTTTTAAGTTTCATATTTTAACAAGCTCTAAACAGCCGACTTAGTCTTGTACGATTGCTTGTATTTATCTACTTACTACGCATCCTTGGGCATCCTCCTGTATACTGTGATAAATAATTATATAATTATGAAATATCTGAAGTTAAATAAAATTAAAAATGTAACTATATGGTAATAATATGTCATGGCTTATTAGGAAAAAATCATTCGATTTTTCTTCGCTCTCATATTGGAGCTCTTTTTATATCGTTTTAAAGCTTAAGTTTGTCTTTCTTCTAGAAAGGTCAAATTCTAGGGTTATTTGCATAAACTTTAAAATGTTAATAGATAAATTTAAAATTAAAATGTACTATCAATGAGTAAAAGTTTGTTGTCATTGTGGGTTATAGATAATTTGTAAATATTAAATAAATATTCACTCACAAAAACTCAATTAGGTTTATAGCAAAGTCTATTATTTTTAACAGTTTTTGTTAATGATCGGTGAGTTTTCACTTTTACGAATTATTAATTGAGTTATTGTCAACGAGTACCCTACAATTTTTAGCAAGATACGACAAAAACTTTAAGCGTGGTACTTTGAAAATTTGACCTCTTGAAATACTATAATGGAGAAAGTCAGTTATACGCAAGCACAATTATTTATAGAGAAAAATATATTAAAAATTGTATATAATAAATTCGATTTTTTGGCCAAAAATTGATTGAGCTCCGCCTAACTATTATAAAAACGTTCACTACAGGCTCCGTACTAATTAAAAAATCTGTTTTTGAGCTCGTATACGATCAGCTACTTATATTTACAAACTTTCTAGTTAAATTAGCACGAGCCTAGGTGAGATTCTCCATAACCTCCCGTGATTTTTCCATCATCGCCTCGTCCCAGTATAACGCGATAATGCGGCCCGCATATTACGCGACAACACACATAACGAAAAGCGTTTACACACCTCACACGCGCGTGTGTATAAATGCGCACGTACTCGAATTGTAATTGCGTAAAGTTGACTTTCCACATAATAGTGTAGCTAAACCACTCGTTTTACGATTCGGTGAGCAGGTGTGCCATAGAAAAAGAGAGGCGAATTCGGCAACACACGCGCTGACGCGTGTAATATATACATATATATAACAGCAATAACGATATAATTATTAGCGTACAGAAAATGTAGTTTAAGCTTGCATGACTCGCAGTTAGGCTAATTCGAGACACGCGATATGGTTTTGTGCTGGATTTCATGCACGAGTAGTCGTGGCAATGAATGTCTCGCCGTAAATTGTTGTTTATTTATTTTAACGGTTATTTTCGTAATTTCATCGCGTTTTGCGTCGAAAGGAATACATATTATTTATATGCATGTGCAAATAGTAAGCGCTGTGCAAATAGTAGGATATGTGCCTACATAGCATTGATATTTATTTTTTATGAGCATTAGATTTTTTAAATTAGCAATAAACCTAGAAATTCCTTTAAGAAAGAAAGAGTAGCTAATATGGGAAGCTCAAAATGAATATTGATTAAGATTGTGAAATGATGACTACATTATTGCAATGCACAGTCAAGTTAATGCTGCTTCTGCTCTTTGTTAAAGGTCGATTAAATTTAATTTTAAATAAAATATGAATAGTCATGAGAGTTTTTCTATCTTAATATGGGGGAAAAAGAATGAACAAAGGAGCACCAGCAGTTGGTTGTTTGTTTTTCAAAATATAATCAACAAAGAAACTCATATATTATAACAAATAGCAGTATTCTCTGAATGTATTCTTTAATAGTTTATAGATATTTAAATATTCTTTTATTCACAAAAAGTTCATTTCTACATAATTATTAGATTTCGTATACATAAAATTCTTGGAACAAAAAGGGATTAAATATTGAAAATGTCAGGTTGTTAATTCTTATTAAACATTAGTGTTCTTGTAAAAAAGACAATTGAAACATGAATCTACAATCTTATTACTTTATACTGATCTGGTATAAGCTTGAATTTTTGGACAACGTCTATACAACTGGCATATGTATAATATTAAGGTGGCTCTCCGGTGATTTTTTTGAAACATTTCGACATTTTTTTATGTTTTAAAAGTTGGTTCAACTCTTCCGTAAGGGGATACCGGATACCGACATTGCAGTTTTTCGTTTTATTCAATGAATAAATGACATTTTCAAATTTCGCGAACGTACGCACAATGAAATTTTATTAAAGTAAAAATTGACTGCGTAAAACGAAAAATCGATAATGTCGGTATCTAGGTATAAGGTATAAGACTCCGACCTGCCCTTAACAAGTAGAAACAGCAATATAATGATATTTTACATTTTAAGCTAAAAAATTTCATAGTTTTATTGCAATTTCACGTTATTTCGCCTAATTTCGATTGTTTAAAAGCTATGAAAATTAAGTAAAATAAAGTCCTTTTTTGTTTTTAGGTTAAAAATGATCTATACTTTCTTTTAAAACCTTTTTATTTATTTTTATAAATATAATAAAGTTTGTTAAATTTGTAACGTATTATAAAGTACAGCTACATTTTTCATTATTTTTTATCAATTGCTGGTTTCTCATTATTTCAGTTTTGAATCTTCAAAATGTTGTTGGCGCATACCAAAATAATCAATCTTGATGAAACTTTTAGAATACGTTCTTTGAAGCATTCTCAACATTAGTTAGCTGAAATATTTTGTAAATATCCATGACAAAGCTCATGTTAAATGATTCTATTAATAAATTTCCACTGCTTTTAACAATTTTTAATCAACAAATATTTATTATTTTTAAAAGACACATAGTTGAGTAAAAAATAGTGGTTTCAGTTAACGTATTTTTATTTTACTGTCAAAAACACTATCAAATTTTTTGGTTCATAAATGTAATTGTGGTGTGCGCTAACAACTTTTACCGTACAGCCTAATTTTACTTAAAATAACCTATTATTCTCAATAACTTTAATATTATTTGATAAAATTATTTAAAAATGTGTGTATGAATTGATAATATAATTATAAAGATGCCACGTAAGTATTATTTTGTTAGCATTAAAGCTACGGAAGTTTTATTTTTCACCGGAGAGCCTCCGTAAGTGACTCAAACTTTATGTGGTATATAAAAGGAAATATATATATATATATATATATATATATATATATAAAATTATATGTATATAAAATATATATATATATATATATATATATATATATATATATATATATATATATATATATATATATATATATATATATATATTAAAAAAATGTAAACTTTTAAATATTTATGCATAAATTGTTTTTTTCAATTTTATATAGAAAATTTAACACTTATGAGAAAATTAACCATAATTGCAACAGCATTTTTCAATTCCTAGCAGATTACAGTAGTGCATGGTTAACCATATCAACGACAATTCTATAATAAAATAAAAACCAACTTACCGCAAGGACGGCCGCCAGACCAACGAAATAATAGTCCCCTGCAACAAACAAGCAAAAACTCAATACAATCCCATATATATATAAGCATCTCAGCATTCATCTTCGCACAAGTGAAAGACAATGCGCCAGCTCGAGCGCAAGTAGAGGATCAAGAGAAAAGGAAAAAAGAGTGTCGCTCGCACAAAAGAGAGCATATACCGACTCTCATTGCCCGTAAGTGGCGCAGCGTGATCGTTAAGGCTAATCTCGCGCGCGAGTGAGAGCGGAAAAGCCAATCGAAGTATAAAAGTACAGTGTAGGTGCATTGCGCGTAATTGCGCGCGCGCACGTGCCCGATCGTTTTCGCATTGTTGTTTTTGTTGTTGTCGGGAGAGTGCGCAGTGTTTTTCAGTTGGGAAACGAGAGGTCGTGAGTTCCTTTATGGAATGCGTGTGAATCAACAGGTGTTTGACGGATAGTGTTGAAATTCAGACAGACAATAAACAAATAAAAAATAAATAAATGAATAAATAAATAAATAAATAAACAAACGTTTATAATTTTTATAGCACTGTGTGGCCGAAATTCGCACTTAATTCACACCTATCCGTGACTTAAGTAGTCCATTATTGCACCGTTCTTATCGCCCTCGCAACGCTCGGGCACTAAATGTGCAACACTGGACTGCTTAAGGCACGGCTAGGCGTGACAGCGGATTTAGGCAAGCAGTGCTATAAAATAGTATACGATACTCGTGACTTAAATGCTTCAGTTTTACACGGCGCTAACTATGCGCCGTGTAAAAAAGAGCCATTTAAGTCACAGTATCGTAATGTACTAATACGATTATACTCGTGTCAAAAATCGTCTTACATAGCAGTACACGCCGTGCTGTAAAGGACTACTTAGGTCATTCGTATCATAATGTACTATTTTTCTTTACTTCGAGTAATTAGAAATGTAAAGAATTTAAAATTAGTATTTTCTTGCACGAAAGTCAAAATGTAAAATTTCAGATTTTTATATAGCATTTTCTTTATTAATTTGAATAGTTTAAATATATTTTTACCCAAGGGATATAAAGAAAAAAAAACAGGCTATATTCTGACGATAACCAGAAATTCAATTGACTTTCAATATTATATTTCATTGAAGATTTGAAGAAATCATTTGACCTTTAAGCCTAAAATAGATATATAAATACGAATATGAACATTTTTATGAATCTCAATGGAAAATAATGTGTAGGAAATTATCGTGTAAGATATTAATGTGTAGAATATTTCAGTGTAGTAAAAAGCATTTGTGTAGGGTTTAAATGTATAGAGTGTTAGTGGTGCCATAATTTGTATGAAGTTGATCTGAAATCGAATTATCTTGCTTGCAAAGAATAAAGGTATTATATCGAATCTTTTATAAATTGTTTTCAGTGTTACCTAATAGTGCCTTTTGTAAAATCATCCTTTCGCTTTTAGTTTGCCATATTGCTAATTTATTTTGAACTGATAAATTTGTACTTGGAATTGTTTGATTAATGCCCTAGAATAACTAAACTGACAGCACTTTAGAACAATTTATATCTTAAAGGATTAAACGGGTTAACGGCCAGCACGAAGTATTCACAGCGTAGTTTTCTGTAAATTGTTGTGAACTGACAGTTCTATAGAGCATTAAAAAATAACGAGCTACACAAAAAAAGAGAGCATTGACATACATTAGTGCACATTGTTACTTGAAAATTAACTCAACTGCAGTGGACAATGAATTGTACGTACAAATTTTCCAGGATTAAGTGTGCATTTTACAACTTGCTTCTTCTGTGAAATCATATAAACGCAAATATGCGAACTAGTAAATGTACCCTAATTAACTTCAATTGGTTCAAAGTCTTCGTTTACCTATACCGTGACAATTTTTAAATTATTTGAAAAGTGAACACAAATAATCATTTGTTATACTGATATATTCAATAGATAAAAAAGCTTTTAAAAGTGGTTGTTGCCTGAGTAAAGTATTGAAGATGTAGTCATAAAATACATTTTTCAAAGGAGATAAAGATACCCTGCAGATGAAAACCGGATCAGTGGGTCAAATTAAATCAGTTATATCTAGTGCTTGCTAGTATCGGAATAATTGATATTGCCAATCAAATTGCCTCCAGTAGTCACATCATTGAATTCCTATTCATATAATAAGAAAGCCATATAAATAATTTGAGATAACAGAATCTCTATAGTGATATTTAACCCAAAGCTTACTTTGTAAAGATTGTTTATTTATTTCTTAATTGCTCCGTAAATATGACGCTATGGTATTGTATAACAAAATTGATTAGTCATTCACTTAACTACAGTTTAAATTATATCTAGCAATTCTTGTTAAATATATAAAAAGTGTGATACTACGAGGGTAGTTCAATAAGTCTTTAGAATGACCAACAGATGGCGCGCGAATCGCTCCAAATCATCTGTTTTCAGTCAGCACCACTCCCGACTAGATATATGGTGCAGTCACAGTCCACATCTTCTGAGTTTACGTGTTTTTATAACCAATTGAAAAAAAAAAAATTGCTTGTTAAGAAAAATGGAAAAAAACGAGTTCAGAGCGGTAAGTAAACATTTTCATTTAAAGGGTTTAACTCCATATGAGATAAAAAATGAATTGGACTCAGTTCATGGCACATCTGCCCCTGCCTTAGTAACGGTTTATAACTGGGTAAATGAATTTAAGCGTGGTCGTACATCAATAAGTGACGAACCACGTTCAGGAACGCCCGTAGAAGCAACTACTCCTGAAATCATCAATAAAATCCACGATATGGTGTTGAAGGATAGAAGATTAAAAGTGCGTGAGTTAGCTGAGGCCACAAGGATATCTATAGGTGCAGTTGTTTCAATTCTACATGAAAAATTAGGCATGAAAAAGCTATCGGCAAGATGGGTGCCGCGTTTGCTCTCAGCTGAGAATAAACGCAATAGAGTGGTCGCCTCCGAGGCTCTTTTGGCGCGCATAAGTCGGAATCCTGAGGAATTTTTTCGTCGATTTGTGACTGTGGATGAAACATGGATACACCACTACACTCCTGAGACAAAGGAACAATCCAAACAGTGGATTTCCACAGGCGAACCAGCTCCAAAGAAGGCAAAGACCGTAAAGTCAGCTGGTAAGGTTATGGCTACAGTTTTTTGGGATGCACGTGGAATTATACTTATTGACTACTTGGAAAAAGGTAAAACAATTACTGGTGAGTATTATGCATCATTATTAGAGCAGCTGAAAGAAGAAATTAAAAAAAAACGACCACATTTGGCGAGAAAAAAAATTCTCTTTCATCACGACAACGCCCGAGTTCACACATGCTTCGTTTCAATGGCTAAAAGTGAAGAACTAAAATTCGAATTGGTCGAACACCCACCGTATTCACCAGATTTAGCCCCCAGTGACTTTTTCTTATTTCCAAACTTGAAAAAATGGCTCGGTGGACAGAGATTTACGGACAACGAAGACGTCATTGCCTCTGTAAGTGCTTATTTTGAGGAACTTCCGAAAACGCACTTTTCTGAAGGATTAAAAAAACTTAAAAAGCGATTGACCAAGTGTATAGAGCTCCAAGGAGATTATGTTGAAAAATAAAAAATATTTTACCCAAAATAAATTGTTTTTATACTTTATTCTAAAGACTTATTGAACTACCCTCGTATAAACAATCTATTATAAATAGTATATTATGCATCTAGGGAGGTAAAGAATTGGCGAGTCCATAGCACGTGTAAAATGACACCCTCGCCTTTGGCTCGGGTGTCATTTTACACGTGCTATGGGGTCGCCATTTTACCTCCCATGGTGCGTATACTATTTTTCCTCACACCAGCACCGAAAATACACATTTCTCTCCAGGCGCCCGGGAGGAAAAATGGTACTTTCGGTGCAGGTGTGGGGAAAAATATATTAAAGCTGATTTTAATCGAATAACTTAAAATTTTAATGCTTCACGATGACGTTGAAAGATACAGTTTTTATAAAGATTATTTAACTTCGATTATAATGATATATACATATTATACCTATACCTAAACGTAATGAGAAAAGGATAAACACGAGCGTAACACTCTTCATTTAGCTAGTATGAATATGCACTAAAATTCAAAGTGCATACATGTATGCAAACATTATATCAATCATTCACAAGCGCATGCACGCTTATACCTCAATTATTCAAATGTTTATTCGAGTATCAGTCCTACGCAGAAAAAGGCGGAAGTACGCCACGCGCCAACGCGGCACCAGTCAACTGATCGCGAAATTTTCAAATCGAACTTAGATACGGTGCAGCACGTACAGAGTCCGCCTACGGAGCTACGATTATTGTACATATATGTACGCCATCGTACTTTCCCTTTTCTCCGCGCGGCGAAGCTCGGATTTTCGCGAAATAGTCGGCTCGCCGAGCAAAAATGAGATTCGACGGCGGGTTTACGACGCGATTTTCTATGGTTATTAGCTCTGTCGTGTCGATTGCTTCGCACGTTTTATGATCCACAATTTGTGCCTGTGAGCTGTGGTGCAAGTGTCAGAGCGTGAAAATAAGCACTACAGCATGACCTGGAGCAAGTGTCAGTGTAGCTGCGAATGCGACGAGTTCAATAAACTGATTTGCTTGATTTTTTCTTTACTGATTTGCAGTTAAAGATTTTACGATTTTTAGGAGGAAAAGGAAAAATCGAAGGTGTAAAAAATGCGGTTTTAAATCGTCTGCAGATGCGAGCTATGCGCGAATGGAATGTTCGTACGATAATATCCATTAGCATAACTAGAGAAGGTATTCAGAGGGAGAATTTAGCAAATAAACATCTACCAAATGTTGTATTATGTGAATTTGTTTTTTCTTATATGAATATAATATAAATTATAAGGTTTGTTTTAATGACGTAAGAAATAATAATGGGTCGAAGTATTGACAACGTTTCGGCGGTAATTTTGCAAGCCTTTTTTAGTCTTTATTGCATTTATAATATATCATATTGCATTAGTCAATCTTAAAATTTGTTAACTTGTCGCTTGCCATAACTCCATAATTTGTTCTTTTTTTCTACGACTATTAAAAATCTGTTTAAAAGTATATGATGTGTATAGTTAACAAATTATACTCTTACAAGAATATTACAAATATTAAGCTCCAGAAAAGCATCGATCATTTGTAATATATATGACAAGCGCCTTGTTAAAAAGGGCAAACGACACTGTAAAATGTCGCCTTTAAAAATACTCGCTATCTATATGTCAACTTATTGTTTTTGAATCAAGCAAATCACATCAAATTGGCGAAATTAAAATATATTGTTAATAATACAAATAGTGATGACTACCAAATTTAATCATTGATTCTCTCCCAAATATGCAAAATACTTAGTTCGAAAATCGTTTATTTTTATACTTTGTTAACTTAAATAATAAATATAGATCTAATCAAGGGAACATAAGGTGAAATACTAAGCATAATATATTCTAAACATAAGAAGCTCAAATTCACTTTAAAATAAATTGTAAGATTTGGATAAATTAAGGTTTGGATAAAATTGACATAAAAACGCAAATATAAAAAAATTCAACAGCTTTAAAAGTTTTTAATTTGTTCATAACTCTTATTTTTATGTGATAATTCGTATGAAAGTTAAAAAATGAAATTTCCATTTATCTGATATATTTATATACTACACGATCTGAAAATCGATAAAAAAAACGACTGAACAAACATAAAACAAACCTTCTGCGAGGTATCGAATAAGTATATCAAATCCATCAACAATAGGTACACCTACACTACCGTGCAAATGAAGAAAGTGGGTATCTGCATTTGAAGTAAATCCCAAATATTTGATAACCTTCATTTTTATTTGGATCTATTTGAGTAAGATTTTTATTGAAAAAATATCTATCCTTTTCCTAAAAAAAGTGAACTACGTCTAGTCAATTTTGTAAAAAAAAAATAACGTTCAAGTAATTTTTATGTGAAGTATTTATATGGTTCGAATCTTTTTGCGAAATACAGATACCCACTTTCTTCATTTGCACGGCAGTCATTTCTTCGCATTCACATCCTTCAAAAAACTCTCATGCAACGTCGCAGTGTTCGTCGTTTTAGGGTCGACAACACCCGCGCGCGCGTGCGGGTCACGCAGTGCACGACCGAGGGGCCCTATTATCGAATTAGCCGGGGTAATTCTCGCCCGAGTCTTAACCAATTGTCGCGGCAGCGTATATATACATACACCTACCTATTCGGGATCACCGAGTTAACCGCGCACTCACGAATAAAGGAAGTACACGCTGCGCGCGTCCTCTTTTTATACACGACACGCGGCGGAGTCGCATATATCGGGGACTTTGTTCGGGAAACGATGCACGGGGGAGAGCAATCATTATTATGTTTTTAGCGCTGCTTGTGGCTCGATTGCTTGCTTGCTTGCTTGCTCGTCTCATTGTGTGTCAGTGTTTCGAAGAGGCTTTTTTTGTTGGCTTGTCTTCTTCATTGCGGTAGTTTGAGGCTTTTGTAATTTATAAATGATTTGAAGCAATTGTTGGTAACGATTTGTAGTATTATAAAACTATATAGGGATTATTACGTTATTATAAATTTTTATAAAATTCTTTTTCCTATTTGATTAATTGAAACACAATTAGTTGAATATTAACCCTTTCATTCCTATTATAGCCGTATACATAGTACATAAAGGTGATATTGCATTTATGAGGTTTTATATGCAATTAATGTAGAACTTTGAACTGTAGTTGCATTCTAGAAGGGCTCAGACTACATATATTATTATGTGTGGAGAGCGTTTTTTTAAATTAATATTTTTTGTACAGTGGATTTTTGTTTATAAAATCCAGGTTTTTTTTATTACTTATACCGGCAATACTGCGCTTTCCTAGATAGCGGATTGTAGGTCCGATCTCCACCACCAGAACATCCGGAAAGACATTATTATTAAAATGTCCCCGAAAAATTTATTAAAAGATACGCGATTACTATTTGAGCCATCGACCACCCAAAAAAAAGAATTTTCGAATGAAAGGATTAAATTTAAATTGGAATATATAAAATGTGAGAATAAAAGTTTAAAGAACATGAGTGCATACTATATAACTATCTTTAATAGGGAACAAACATGCATTTTCAAACATTTAAAAAAATACAATTAATGGTAAATTATACACAAAAGTACATTTCATGAGCTGGATTTATTTTAAATGTGTTCTTGCTTATCGTACATTTAAACCAAGATTGGGTCACGTCATCAATATGGTAGCCAGTACCACCACCATGTAGCGGAAATATATTATATATATAGATATACCACATGGTTGAATGTCATTAATGTTAGGTCAGGTGGGCGTTGTATTGGACGCCATATTGTGCGCTACATTTTAAAAGCTACTTGAATTTCTATATTTTAAATAATTAATACTAAAATATAGAGGCATTAAATAATTAAAAGTCCGACTTATAACGTATTCTTAAACTATTTTCTATTGCAGAAAAAATAAATTAAGCCTAATTTTAATACCATGTCGGTTCCCTATTCTCTCATGATCAATAGCATTGTACCGATATTTAGTATAATAATAAAATGTCACTTATATAAGATAATCCATTCTCTTCGTTTTTTGATATATTGATACATTACAAAGAAAACAAATAGAAATAATTACATCATTAAGTTCCCTCCATTTAATAAACTTTTATTAATATTAGGGCTTCTGAAATATTTTTTGTTTTGGCATTTATTTTATGTAGTTCGAGTTATCACTAAAGGTATGTGACCCAGTTCTTTAAAACAGTTGCCAGAACAATATGTTTAAAACTCCATTTCCAAATCAATGCTTCTATGAGTAGAAATTGGACAATTCACACATTTACATACATTGTGTTTTAATTTCTGAATTAATTAATTTAAACTTTAGGAAATAAACTAGTAATAAAGTAAAGATTAAATAAATGTTTAACATAATTAATTGATTTATTTAAGTATAAAAATAAAACCATTAAAAAATCTGTTTAAAATTTATTGAAAAAAAAATATTTTTTATATATTTACTTATATTTATCTTATAATATACTTATTGCACTATACAACTATTATAAACATTGAAGTTTCCGTAAACGCATCAAAATTCATATGTATTTTTACGAGACTATCATGTTCTCGTTGATACTTCCTGTTTGTGCTAAACATGTATAAAATATTTATCGTCATTTCGGGAACTGATTTTGAAGTGAGTAAACATGAAATCTTATAAAAGTTTTTTGCTACTGATTTGTTAACATTTTAAGAATAAAAAAATGTTTATAGTATTAAAATTTTAATTTTGTAGAGAAATTAAGTCTTTCACAAATAAATAAGTAGCATAAAACTTCATGACATGTCATTTTACATTCATTACAATGAATTCCCAAAATAACGCTAAATTATTGAACGCGCAAACCGGAATGACCCCTTCAAGTGCAATTGGGCAAAAAACAGCTTTTATCTGAAAGATTATTTGAATAGGTAGACGTCTATTTACGATGTGAACACTTAGAATCTTTTTATACAGAGCAATTTAAATAAGATATTAACGCGGATTCTATAAAGTTATTGCTATCATGACGTCATCAAAGGAACTCTAACAGTCTATAACTTGAGTCGATATTGATCAATTTATAAAACTATAAATGTACAGTGAATCGGCTTAAATTTTTGTTTAACCCAATCCTTCGCGCGCGCTCGATGAAATTAATCCGGCGTCTGCGTCGCGCGCGTTTCTCTGCCTTGTTACCTGGCTATATATAGCCTTTTTTTTTCTTCTCTCTTTCGGCGTGTTGTATACTTTCAATTTCAGCTGAATCGAGCCCGAGCGCTCTTGCGCGCGGGGCTTCTCTCGATTTCTAGTTCACGAGCGATTGACGTGGATCGATCGCTGAGTAGCGATTATTGTCAGCTCCGCTCGAACGTTCGCATGTCATTTTTATTTTCAGATATGAAGCTGATTCGGAGAATTCGGTCTTCCAATTTCTCGAGAATATGGTGGACGATGGGATTGTTTTTTCGTTGGTAACATATGTTATTTGAAGCCAGTGCTGTAGATTACTTCCTTATGTGTTGTAAATTGCTTTCTAATAGACTGAATAATCGCGTCATTGCCCGCGGGGCAAAAGTATGAAAATCTCTGGAATCGAGATTTTTCTCATATAAATTGAGAAACCATATCTCAACATATTACTATACCGAAATTGCAGAAATTCTACAATAAAAAGATGTTTGAAATTCACTTTTGATTTTACGATGTAATTTTGCAGGAGAGACAATATTATATACATAAATGCATCCCGTTAGTTAAGATATTGTTTTCTGAGTATAAATATACATTTGTAAAAATGTATGAACTGTAGATATCGAAAAGTTGGAATATTTTAAGTGAATCATAAATCGAAAAAGGTGCAGCTAAAGTTTGCAAGATAGTAGGCACGGTATACATATATACGTGTACACAGTAGATGTGCCCGATTTTGATACGACAC